>JAWNNQ010000374.1:0-242328 GCA_035044765.1 Leucophenga montana | reverse complement strand
ATGTCGTGCCTTCGTTCGTACGTATTGCTCAAGCCACTCTCATCGGTGAAATACTGTCGAAACTGTTCGTCTATATATGCAACACAAACACGCCAGCTATCATCGCAATTGACCGCGTCACCGAAGCCCGGCGTATCGACAACGGTCAAACGCAGACGCACGCCATGCTCCTCAATGTCCATGGTCTTCTTTTCGACGCGTGTTGTTTTCTCGATGCGCTCCTCGACATTGGTCATCTTTCGATGCTTATAGAGATCACCCAGAAATAGACTGTTGATCAACGTTGATTTGCCTAGACCGGATTCGCCGACAACCATGAGCGTAAATTCAAAGCCACGCTTTACCGATTTCCGATGCACTTGCTCGGGCAGTGTGGCAAAGCCGATATAGTCACGATCCTTATCGAATGATGGCGTTTTCGCTAAAATTAAAGACCAACAACAACAAAAATTAATATATTAAAGGGGTTATTATAATTATTGATCTATTTAGCTATAAATTTTATATTATTCACGATGAAACGTCAACGTCGCTTGATTCCTAGCTCTGATACCATTCACACGAATGTATGTAAAATGAGGCGTGGCAGTCGATTTAGCCATGCCCGTTTGTCCGTCCGTCCGTCCGTCCTTCGTATGTTTGAGCAAAGAGATCCCGGAAATTTCAAGCTTGGATTTGCAGATACGTTTGGTTCGCGCTTATTTTGGATGTCACGCCCACAACCTCCACAATAATTTTTATATATATATATATATATATATATATATATATATATATATATATATATATATATATATATATATATATTTTATATATATATATATATATATATATATATATATATATATATATATATATATATATATATATATATATATATATATATATATATATATATATATATATATATCCTTAAAATTCACGTCTTTTAAGGTAAAACAGACGAGATTTTTTTTTTTTTTAGATTTTTTTACTTTTAGCTAAAAATCGAGCTCACTCGAGCTTAAAGACTGCTGAAGTTAAGAGTTTCGGGTTTGGCAAAAACCATGCCTGAACTAACCATTGTGTACTCCATTCAAGAATACATAAAGCCCAATACTGAGATCGATGAAAACTTTTGCTACCGAAATTGTAAATTATTACTGCTATATCAAACAAACAAAAAACAGTGTTCTCAAATCAACATGAAATACTAAAATCAGCTAATTTTTAGGTGAAAAGTCCACACATTTTGACTTTTCTTTGGGTTTTTCGGACGGAGATGCAAAAGGTCACACTGTTTGTCATCTGTTTTTTGAGTATAAAAAGTATTTTCGGTAGCAAAAATTTTTGGTATCTGAGCTCGTACCGAACATTTTCGATTGTTGTTTTACAACGTTTTTTTTTATATGGAGTTTTTTCGGTATAAAAAATGTTCATCGATCTCACTATTGAGCTTAAAGGGGGAAAATGTTATGCCTTTGGCGACAAAATACCTCATTCAAACATCTTTACAAAAAAGTTATGTTTTTGGCGTAAAAATCGGTGTTGTTTTTACTTTTTTTTCGCAAACTTCAACCGACGCTATCTCGAAAACTAATCGAGATATCAAAATCTCGTAAACGCAGTTTAATTTGTCTCGCCGAGAGTTTTTAAAATCTGATTTGATATTTTGTCGCCAAAGGAAAAACATTCTCGCCGCTTTAAGAAACAAATTCAAAAACTTGTTCGTTAGTTCGTTGATAATACTATCGGCCACAATACTCATTGGAGTTGGAGTATTACTTTGACAACACATACAATACATAGAATATAGAGTTCGTACTGCAGCCACATTGAATTTGGAATGGAATTTCATGTCTATGTGAACTGCCGCACTTAGACTCAATGTGGATACACGAAGATTTAAATCGACCATGTTATGCTACTACGATACTATAGAAAGGCACTGTAAAAAATATATGTCAACCTTCGAGTAGGCATCTACTTCAACTGGCAACACTTCCTCTGCTGGCATAAATCTTTAGATATTAAATAAGGGCAAATCCATGCTTAACTGACTAAGATAAAGAACGCGTTTGCTTCAAGTGCACTCCTCTTCATTAGGCGCGCAACATTAGCGATGAGTGCTGCTGACGTTTGTGGCTGTTTGTGACTGTTTGTGCTGCAGTACTTCCGTCATTAAGCGACAAAGGACACGTACATATGTATGTGTCTGATGCGAAGGGCATACGGGAGCTGCGACTTCAAGCAAAAGTATCAAATCAACAATAACTGACAGGGACAACAATGCTAAATGTTCATTAAACACGACAAAACAATGCAATCCAATCCAATTTAATTTAAATGCTCGTAGTAGCAAAGTGCGGCCGTATGTTACATGTCACATGGAGCGCGCGCATACGGACGGACAGACGGATGGTTGGAAGGACAGGACAGTGTATCCTGTATGCAATAGAAATTGTCTGATTGTTGTTATACAATACGGGCAAATATGTCAATTGGATTTTAGTTTCTTTCTCTCTCTTTCTCGTATTGTTATTATTATTTATTTTACACTTACACATTTTCTTGGCTTTTCTTGTTGTTGTATAATTTTCACTGCTTAACAAACACAAACAACAACAATTTTTTTGTTATAAACTTTTGTTAGGTATGAAAAACTTAGAAAATTATTGTCAATAATCGTATGCCAAATTCAATTGGCTACTGTGGGAGACTTAGTTGAATCTCTATTTTGTATACAATTCCATAACAATTCCACAATAGTTTAGATTTTTTCGTTGTAGTTATCAAAAAAAAAAAAAAAAAAAAGCATTAAATACACATAAACGACAATAAAAATATGTGATGAAAAATGGCAAATTTTCTTAGGCGGTGTTGTTTTTATGTTTCTCCTTTTTTTTAATAGCAGAAGCAGCAGAAAATAAAAGATATATCCCCGAGTTTATTGAACACTTTATTGTTTGCAAACGCCTTGAAACTAAAACGACTACATGCGAGTTATCAACAAAGTAGAGCCAGTCAAACGTCGGTTATGTGAAAGGCGGTTGGCGCGGAGGACGTGCGTTGTATTGGGGACGGGACAAATGCG
Organism: Leucophenga montana; assembly: GCA_035044765.1. Lineage (NCBI taxonomy): Eukaryota > Metazoa > Arthropoda > Insecta > Diptera > Drosophilidae > Leucophenga > Leucophenga montana. Next base: position 239,255 of record JAWNNQ010000374.1, on the reverse strand, counting down.
CTCTCAAGGCATAATTTGGCTTAAAACTTATACACGGCTCATTTCGCTGCTGGGCAGGATGACAACGAAAGCAAGGCGCAAACGCAGAGAGAGAGAGAGAGAGAGAGAGAGCTAATAAGAGCAAATAAGCAAAAGGATATGCACGTGCAACTACCAAAAACAACAACAATAATGAGAATGAGAACAAGTACGAGAACACCCCAATGCATCAGCGCACAAAGTTTGAAATCTAAATATCATATTACACTCCTTTGTACGTTCGGAATGATAGCTAATTCAGTTTTCTATGCTCTTGTTAACTAATATGTAGCTTCACTGTACTCATAGCAATGCACCCCCGCAGCAAGGTGCCTGTCTGTCTGTCTGTCTGTCTTTCCATGTGAGTGCTTTTTGTTTTGTGCGCTCTTCTTTTGCGCCCATTTTAACGCCCAATGTTGCACCCTTTGCGAGTCTCTCTCTTTCTCTCTGTCTGTAGTGTTCTCTCGTAAAGCCACCAAAACGTTTCAACCGAACAACCACCAGGCATGTGAATGTGTCTTTGTATAGCGATTTGTAAAACTAGTCAAACTCCCTCACAGGCTCTCCACACAACTCTCGAGCGAACGCATCCAAACAAACCAGAGAAATTGTGCAATTATTATATTACAGTGAAACCGTTTCCATAAAGAGCTTTATTCATATAGTATATATTTATCATTACAGAAATTAAATATATTTTATAGGTACATATAGAGATAATCTTTAGCAAATATAGAAAACCTCTTATTTGTTGTAGAATTTTACATTTGTATTGTTGGTATTGGTTGTAATACGAGGGGGGCGCAAACAAAAGCCCGGTTAGTTGCTGGTATTTTATTTGTTTTTAAAAGATCAAAAATATTAGACACTTCACAATCGTCCTATGATTTTTAATTTGATTCATACTAAATTTACAGGCCTCCATAACCGCCCGTTTTGAAGTCGGTGGAAGGTTATGTCAAACAGCCACGGACCGTGGATGCCTCTAAAAATAAAACACTGTGATAAAACACTGAAGTGATTACAACAAAATTGCAAGGTTTAAAATAGGCTAAAAATTACTTCACAGCAAATAATTTGTGTATTTTTTCTTAAAATTATTACAAAAAAAAAAAAAAAAACCCCTTCCGAAGGTTTAAGTGTCACTTCCTGTACAAGATGAACAGAGTTAATATCTTGCATACTTAATTGTGTTACGAGTCTTCACTGTACTCTGTATTACTCTTTGCAACTTTGTCATTTATCGATGGAACACCGAGTGCACATAGAGCACTCTGCATTTTACTGTGCAGCGCAAAGGGTGCTGGAAATCGATTTTATATTGCATTTTATATTGTTTGGTGACAACTAGGAGAACAAGAAGTAGAAAAAGAATCAGAATGAAAAGAATAATGCAAACAAAACGTCAAGCGAATATGAAAATCAAAACAAAAAACATAGATACATGTTACTTCCGTGCTGTATTATGTACGAGTATTCTTACATGGAAATATCGAACTCTTTTACTTATGCTTTTATATTAAAAGCGCAGCATCAAGCCGTAGATACAAAAGTATCTGATCGAATTAAGTACGGCTGACTCCATCGACACATTTCAGCACTTTTACATTTCTTCATTTGCGAAATAATAAAAATCCAGCAATTAAATCGTTGTTTATAAACAAACTGCAATGATTAAAAAAACACAAAGTCACACACACACACTCACACTCAGACATGAACCCGAAAAATAAAAACTGCAAATATCAAAGATATACATATGTAGATACTCGAGTTATTGCTGATGCTGATGAGAATGATGTTGATCTTGAATGAGCACAGCACAGATAAATAAAGACAGCAGACAAAGCAAAGCCCCGTCTACTCTATAAACATATTAATAAAGTACGAACAAAAAAAAAACATACCTACTAAATACAAAGCAATACGAAATGGTATTGTATCTTTAAGATACACATACCGATACAGATGCAGCTACATATACAAATGCAGAAGAACGGTCAAAGACATCTATAAACTATTTTATTGTAAACAATATTCATTGATAGCGTTTAATAAAGTGTCAGAGCATGTGGAGGAGGTCAGAAGCAAGGTGGTGAGGCAGCAAGCCACATGATTATATCAGCAGCAACAACAACAAGAACAAAATGCAGCGAGTGCAGTCAGCCATTACCACGTGCTAGATACATTTGTAGCTAAGCATAGAAATAAAGAAAGAAAGAAAGAAAGGGAACGCACAGCAACAACCTATGCAGCATACGTGGGTGTTCTTTAACGCATTCTCCAAACGCATTTCGCCCTTTTATGCACCCGTTCACCCGTATCGATATATGTATATATATACAATACAAAAAAAGTACAACATAGAGACGACGACGCCCACATTTGCGCGATTTGAAGATCGTGCGATTGACATATTTATGATTTTCCATTGAAATGCATTTAACACAAGCAACACACTAGCCTAACCTATCCTAGCCTAGCCTAATTCAAATCGTTTAAAACTATCTACAGATACATATGTATCTCTTTATATCCTTCTATCTATATGTCGATGTAGTATCTAACTAAGTGTCAGCATGTCAATTCATATGCTTTGTATCTTTATTTTAAAAAGTGCATTCTTTTCTCTATCTCTTTCACTTAGTTGATAGCCAACACATGTCTGCAATATGATGCATTTATTTACAATCATTTGAGAGTACACTGCAAGTATCTGAAAGCGTCAAAAGCAACAAATCGAACGCAGATTGTACAAGTTCAAAAGCGAAAGTGTCATTTCGAAAGCTGCGGCTGGATTCAAATTTCATAAAAACCAATCTCGCAGCGCACAGATAGATAGATAAATGGGTCAATTGGATAACACAGCTGCCACACGCCCCTCAAAATATATTGTGCACATGTACGAGGGTTGCATGATAAGTATTGTAGTTATACGGAATATCTCCTGAGATTTGTTTGTGTATAATGTGAGCTACTACAAAATATAACCCAAATTTATGCACAAAAAATCGTGCTGTAATTTGATTTGAAAAGCGAAGTTATTACTGATGTGTGAGTGAACTGATTTAATTTAGTAATAAACACTATATAGATGGATTTATCTCATAAAGTGGCCTTTAAGATGAATTTACATATGTGACAAAGGTGGATCGTGTTTAAAAAGTAAATTGACCATTGAACTATTGAACTATTGTACTATTGAACTATTGAAAGAGCACACTTTGTCTAAATTTAGAATAATAGAGTCTAAATATTCAAGATTGATTGCTCTATTTCTTATAATCTACAAAATATTATGTTTCATACGCCCAGACATGAATATATCGAAAGGTTTTTTTGCTTATAAAAAATATACATACATATATATACATCTTATAAAGTCTATCAGGCCTGTTTTTGGTTGTGACATTCATTTGCACAAACTTAATATGCTCTTTTAACTTATAGCTACAGAGAATATATAAAAAACCATTTTTTTTTTTATAATTTGTTATATATATACACATATATATATATATATATATATATATATATATATATATATATATATATATATATATATATATATGTGTGTGTGTGTGTGTGTGGAACATTACTAATGAGAACGCCAAATTTCAAGACTTGAGCTATGTTTTCGGGTCCGATCAGTATACTTTGCTGTATCCATATATATTTTTAAACTCTTCTCTTCTCTTTTTCTTGATTATTTGGCACTCATAGCTAGTTTAGCATAATGTTAGAGTCGACTCTTAACAAAATAAAACGACTTTAACTGTCAAAAAGGCTACTATTTGTGTTTATTACAATGTAAACTGGAATTTCCCAACTAACAGCTACATATATTTAGTATCAAACAACCCTCGCTTATTTTTAGCGAGTGTTCTACTGAACATTCTGAGTATATGGGGGGGCGACAGACATCGCATGAGAAATCTGTGCGTATGTCAGCCTGTTTAAATGCGATAAATATCTATTGTGTGCACAAAACGCCAACGACAATGTTGATGAAGATGATGGCGACACTGACACTTGATCAAACGCGCAGCGCTGCGCAACTGCAATCTAAATGTATCTATACAGATACATCTAACTATTTATCTGTTTATCTATCTGTTTTTCTAACTAGTCTATCTAGTATACAACTAGTTGGCGTCTGATGACAGCTGCTTTTACTGAGATTCTTTTTTTTTTACTGAGATTCTTTTTTTTTTTTTTGCTTACTGACGATTACACTTCGTCTAAGTAAATGTATCTAGTAAATATGTATTTAAATATGCGGTGGCGAAGGCACCGGCTGCTATAGCACGTCTTTATTTCAATTAAGCTCAATTTAGTTTTGATTACAAAAAACAAAAAAAAACAAAAACAATGAACATTTTGATGCCCTCCCCTTTTCAACAACAAGCAACAATTTCAACAATGTCGCTGCTTTGCAAAATGCAGCAGAATTTTATAGCAGCAAATGTATCTAGATACAATATATAGAGTTGCTTGTTTAATGTTGTTGTTGTTGTTGATGTTGTAAACGTAAATGCTTGGCTATGTTGTAAGAAGGTACTTAAGACCAAGAACAGCAGCAGCAGCAGCAGCAGCAGCAGCTGCGAAATGAGCAACAGCAACAGCGGCACCGTCAGCCAGACAGCTTCAACTTCAGCTGGCATTGGGTTCGAATTTCTGTTGCCGCTGCTGCCTTAAATAGCTGCAACAATAATAATGAAGAAGCTATCAAGCAGCAATCGAGACGATCAATTCGATACAGCGGAGCATTCCAATCAGTTTCACAAACAATTGAATGCATTTGAAGCATTTTCATGGGAATTCATTCCTTTTCAGATTCATCTTGTTGTTGTTGTTGTTGTTGTTGTTTTTGTTATTGTTTTCGTATTTAAATCTTTTTTTGTTTGTTATTTTTTTGTGGAAAATTCTTTCTGTGCTACAGAAGTGCGCAAAACGAATAAAAATCAGTAGACTGAAACTTGAATATGTATTCAAATAAGAATTTTCTCAATTTAAATCTTTATAATGCAGTCTTTGCATGGGTTCCTCAAATACTTGTATATCTATAATCTCCATAAATATATGAGATATATATTTATAAAAAAGAATGCTGTATGTATGTTTGTTCCCTATATACACTAAAACTGTCTAATCGATTCAGACAAATTTCAGTAAGGTTAGGAAAGGGATCCTGTAGAATATGATGGTAATCAGTGCTATTTTCGAGCAATTATTTCATAAGAAATCAAAGCAATTGCGACAATCAAACATTTCTTTTCCTTTGTATCGTACTGAAAATTATCGAAAAACACACATGTGTTTCGTACCACGGTAACACTGCGAGTTGACAGCAAAATCGGCGGACAACAAATTGTAAATCGTTGTATTACGGGCACATGTAATGGACACCGGGAAAAATAAAATCAAATAAATAATAGAAAAACAAGAGGGGCCAAACAGTCAATACAATTATAAACAGCAAAATTTCTGGCATGTCTGGTCTCATAAACAGCAAAATTTCCTGGAAAGTTAATGGTGGAGTAAACAGTGAAGAAAGTCGTAGATACACTATATTCATGTAATTGTTAATGTCATTTATGTACTCTATTCTAATCTGATACACTACATTTATATAGTAATAGACCGTCCATTTCTATTTTATGTGATGCTTCTTTAGTAATTAGCTAAGAAGAAAACTTGCGCTGATGTAAACAGTAGATATTTTCAATTATCAGACCTCTGAAACTCTCTCGTACACCACCTCAGCCCATAAATTTGCTTAAAAAAATTACTTCTGGCTTTCAATTGTCAGAAAATGTGTGTATGATGATACACCCTTGACCTTAATGCTACATACAGAAATACAACATCTTCTACATCGTTTGACAAGGCTGGTGCTTGACGTCTCAGTAAAGTAGCCAAGTACAGCATGATGTTGCAGCTCATTAACGAGCTAAGTGACAAGAACTTTACGGAGTACAAGGCTAAGCTTAACGACGCATGAAAGTGTTAGAAAGAACTTGTATCAGTCTACCGAAGGAACAATCTGATTACCATAAGCTTATCAGAACGTTGAAAATATTGCATCAACTGAAAGCAACTCCAGTCAGAACAGCTGATGAAAAAAGCCTAAGAAAAGGACGACCAAATATATACCGACAATTTGTTGTACGACTTCGTGATTAACAAATCAACAGCCTCCACAAAGTGATGCCGAAGATCGTGAAGCTAACTCTGCGACGTAGCAACAGTGCTGCAGATTATTCCGGTGACTTTCTCAAGAAGAACAACATTGACATCAGCAGTTAAAAGCCAGATAAGCCGAGAACATGAAAATACATAATTGTCAAAAAAAAAAGGCAAAATACAGTAAGGCTCTCTTCTGTGTCAACCTTAGCGAAGCTCATATTGCCGTTATCAGGAATACGAAGCACATTTATATAAAATTTTAGACGCTGTATAACATTTAATTTTGTAAATTTATGTTGGAAATAGTTATTTTCTGGCATCTGAGTGCCTTCATTTGCATAACGCTTCAAAGCATTTCAACAAAATAATAATATTTTTGTTCTTTTTCATACACACATATATTAAAAGGATACAAAAAAAAAGGAACCTGCATGCGGAAGTTGAAGTCTAGTTCTAAAAAATATAATAAAAAACTACACATGCTTTACAAAATGGTTTTTTGCATTAAATGCAACCATAGACCAGAGTAAATCTAAGCATTACAAAGCACTTTTTAGATGCAGCACCAACAAAAACATCACCAACTTCAAATGCTGTTGACACATTTTTCTATTATTCGCTCTTCTGAAGTATTTCAGAAGCAAACATTTGCAAATTTATTTTTATGCATTTTAAAGCTTTAAATCTGAAATGCACAGAATTCACAACCAACAAATGAAAATTATTTACTATATTTTAAACGCTTAAATTTTGGTTTTGCTCCACGACTTTCATAGTATTCCTTTGGATTAAAATTATAACTCGACATTTTACAAGAACGTTCTATAAAAATAATCGACTTCCGCACTGAAATTACAATAAAAAACTGCATTATTCTCAGAAGCAAAACATCTATTTAAGTAGATTGAACACTTATTACAAAACCCGATTGCAGACGACGTTCGTATCCGAAGTGGTTACTAGTATTATTGAAAAAAAAAAAAAACAACCCAGAAGAAAAACAATGAAAAACAGATGTCAAATGCTTCTTGATGTTAATCACAAAATTCTTAGCTGTTTTATAAAAGTTGTTTTTTTTTTATATATAGAAATGTTTCAAACCTATCTTCATATAAAGCCGATATAGATTTCATAGTTATACAATTGAAAAAATGTTCAAGATTTGATCTTTACAGTTTTATTGAAGATATTCTTACACCTTGTTTAATTCCTTTGGGCGGAAATTTTCAAAACCGCGACTAAAAGAAACTACTGTCCAAAATTCAGCTGTCTAACATATGCGGTTTCTGCTGTGCTTCGATGGTGAATGAATGAATCAGTCAGTCAGGACAAGGATTCTTTTGTAATTTTTATGCAGTTACGAAGGCATAGTTTGGCATATCTTCAGAACGAACGATTCTATTGTATTTCATACAATGGGAGTTACTTGGAAGGGAACAAAATCATTGGTGGATGGGGAGGGAACTAACGAACATTCCCCACCACCAACAGCATTTTTGTTCAGTATAAAAATATCAACGTTGTATATAAAATTGGTACTAAAGATGTCGTCTTGTTTTCTCTTTTTTCGTTTTTAGTAGACTTTTCACCAAGGTTTGCAAACTTACCACCACACCACAAGACAGCGTTCTGGATCAAAAGAATAATTGAACCCTTTTCTTTTAATTGCGTAATTCCGGGTACTCTCCATTTTCTAAGATGGTTAAACAATGTCTAAGTACTCTCAAATAGCTATCGATTAGCTGCAAAGTTAAGGTACATTGTGTTCCTGGTCATAGACATGTCGAACGAAACAAAATTGGAGATGAGCTCAAAATCTCACTTTGTAATAGCAAAACCTTTCTGCGACCTACGCTGTATATCGGCCATATTAATTATCCAGCATATTTTAAAGAAGTTCTGCCAAAGAGCAATGGAAATACTACCACTGTGTAGTAGTAATCTGCGCACAACATTGATTTAGATACTACCTTAACAAAATGTATATAAGTATTTCTCAATTCAGACAGAGTGCAGGCTATACCATGAGAACGATTGCAAACACATCGATATGTTTCTAAAAGTTGTAAGTTGTGGTGAAATTGATTTGATGCAAGTAAAGAGTAAACCAAAAAGCCAAGACAAATGAGCAAAACAAATAGAGCTTTGTTTCGATTCAACAGTGCTTGTCTTGTCCGTCTCTTTCACACTTTAGCTGTCGCTCCGTTTGCACTCTAAAAGCAAAAAATCATGGATTTAGGACGTGGAGGTCTGTATATTCAATCATATGTTAACATTTAGTAAAATATTTGTTTAGCAGCACCTACATTATACGAATCTACAAGCCAAATTCTTAATTTGTACAGCTTCTACTCATACTTTCGCAGATTTAATGAATCGTTGAGTAACTGAGTGAAATGGATTTCACATTTAAATAGGTACATATTGTCTACAGATTATGCATGATTATGTCATAAAATTAATAATAAGCTGTTGCTATATTTTTCTATGAACTGTACGTATCACATATCTAATTTGTCTACTGATTAGATGTCTATAGCACTCGATATTATAATTACGAACTCGTGCTTTCCCTTCTCGTTTTTTTTTTTTTTATTTTTTATTTTTTATTTTTTGCCTGAACAAACACTCTAAAAATATGGAGTTCACATCATAATAGATACTATGCGGGTATATAAAATGTATCTATGCTCGAATATATATTTCTCATGGGTTCTTGCACTCTGTCACAAATGTTAATTTATCATTTGTCTTGCTATTTAGTGCATAAATTAATTGTTGCATTTTGCATATGTTTTTTTGCCTTTGTCACCACTTTGCAACTCATTGATGCATTCAAGCATTCATTGTAAGCATAGTGGAGCACCACTTATGGCTCTTTATGGGTTTTTTTAATGCAGTTTTTTTAGATTTGTTTTTTTTTTTTGTTTTCTGTCGCAGTGGAGCCAGCAAGTTTTACACTTCACTATTGTACAAAAAAAAAAAAAAAAAAAAAATTTACAATTGGTTTCATAAATGGAACAATTTTTAATGAAGCTCTTCTAATGATTTCCAGATAAAACGATTTCGCTAACGAACGCATGGTTTTGCAGCTTTCATTTAGAAATATAAATGTGTTCATAATGATCGCCAACAAATTTAAACGTTGACTAATGTTTGTTTTTATATGAATAGGTATTTCGTAGTAGATATGACTAAAAGCGAAGTATTATTTGCATCGTTTAACAAACACAAAATCGCACAAATATTATCTTATCATCAATCAATAGATCGATCAATCAATCAATCAATCAATTAAACAATTAATCAATCAATTAATCAATAGTTAATGTTATCGAACAAAATGTGTAGCGTCTTGCATATGTAATGCATAACTATTCTTAAATGTGTTGCATTAATAAAGCAGGTTTCTAGAGCGCAATTGCTAATTAATAATTAATTGATTAATTAAATATGCAACAATGACACATAATCTATATGGAATTTCACGCTAAACGCGACAACTAATGCGGTCTGACATACATCAACTCATTTGTAAACTACAACAAAAAACAAACAACAAAAAATTATAAAACTAAACAAAATCGCAGTCTTTGTTTTTTTTTTTTTTTTTTTTTGTATTAAAATTGTTGGATTATACGACCAAAAAATAGAAAAAATCACATTAAAAATGAAGTCAAGCGAATATAGAAACATGCGAAAGAGACAGAGAAAGCTTGATACAGATAGTATAATATATAAGTGAAATACGAGGGTAACCCACAAAGCGTTTACAATCTGATAAACTTAATACAATAATGAACGCTAAGTTTCAACGCAGTAAGAATTCACACTTTGATAATATTGTATTATCATAGAATCCACGCGTGCATGTACATTTTCAACTCAATCCGTGAGTAGAAGTGGATCAAAATTGGGTTCCGACTAATACGCACTAAATCAGATACAAATTGTAAATTATTGGTGCGGTCTAGAATCGAAAGCAAATATGTTGATCAACGACATTAGCGTGTGCTCTAAACGTTTCTATTATTTTTCAATAATTAAGATGTATCTCTATTAATTTTTTTTGTTTTACAGAAAATGGTTTTCTTCTTAATGTGGTAATTCTTTTTTTTTTTTAACATTAAAATAATCGCACGGTGAGTGATAGATCAGGCGATTACGAAGGATGGTCGATGAGAGGATGGTCGATGTTTGTTTTCATCAAAAATTCATTGACTACACGAGCGATTTTTTTGTATTATCATTTAACTGATGTGGAACAAAACGTGCACACACCGTTCTATTACCCAAATCTTCAGTTAATATTTTGTAGATACAGTCCAGTAAGATGAATTTAATTCTTCTGCCAGCATTCTTACAGTGTAATTTGCATCGATAGCGATTATTTCACTTACTTTTTCCACTAACTCTGCACGATTAGATGTTTCCGGTCGTCCAGGTCTTGGATCATCATTTAAATCATCACGTGTAAATTTAAGTACGACTCATACAATCATCATCAAAAACTTTTTTTGAACAATTCGTAAGTCTCAGCAAATTTTTTACCGAGTTTAAAACACAATTTAATATTTGCTCTTTGTTCCATTATGTTTTTACGACACAACTACAAAAACTTCTGCTGTTATTAAAACGTGTGTCATTTTGTAATCTGTCAAACGATTAGCATGAACTTAGAGGCTTTTGAACGATGAAAAACTTACCTTTCAAACACAGCCAACTTATGGAACTTTCGTGGGTCGTACGAGTTTTAAGAATTTTTATATTAAATAATAATAATACAATTTAAAAAAATGTTTATTACCAGTGAATTTTGTATCATACTTTCATCTCCTCTTTAAATTATTTTGGTTAGAACACTCTCTTCTGTGTTAAAATGTTACTAGAAAAAAAAATTAAGTCGACTTTGACTTAAAAACCAGAGTTTCGTATTTATTAACATTTCAGTGTTGACTTTCGAGAGAATAAAAGTTTTTTTATAATGTAGCTAATTATTAGTAATAAATTAATAAAAAAAAAAATTAGAGTCGGCTCTAAAGTTAGAGTTGACTTTTGCGCTTTTTCTCATTTCTTTCTCATTAAAAGTGTTATTTTTCCAGAAATATTTACATTCACCCTCGTTCAATAATCAACGCAACGAGTTCATGGCTAGAATTGAATTTTGTAGAATACCAATGTTGTCACATCGGTTCGGAACCAAAAGGAAATCTATGTAACTGACAGCCATTTATGGAACTGCAACAGCAACAACATCGACGATCGACAATCAACGACAACAACAACAACAACACCGACAACGTCGACGTCGACGACATAAATGTTTGTCGAACGTTAACGATATGTCAACTACTGTTAATGTATGGAACTGCGGTCAGATCGACATCGACAACGTCACCATTATATCTCTATAAGTACATTGTCATCATCAATATCATCATCATTATCATTATTATTATTTGTATCATTGATCATTGCTTAGTTATGTTGTTCTTGTTGTTCCAGATAGATGATCGGTAGATGGATGAATTATTGGGTGGGTGTGTGTGTGTGTGTGTGTGTGTGTGAATAAATGCCTAACTTGCTCACTCATTTTATAAGTTCAACTAAACGTTTCCATCTCAAGATTAATCATTATTATTTTCTTAGAAGTTTAAAAATTTCTATGCTATCTTTAGATACTACATAGTACGTACATTGAAAATAATCGAAAACCCTTCATATATTTAACACACCCTATACAACAAATAGTTAAATATTTATTTCTTTATAACTTTAGTGCAATGCTTCATACTTTATATACGAAGAAGGTGACACAAAATTCTATTTCGACTTTACTTCTCCAAATTTCTTTCATAAAACTAAATTTGATGTATGAAATGTAAAGATTTTGAGGCGAAAGCGGTTTCTGTCTTATTCCCGAGTGTCTATACGTGATGTCTTCTTTACGGTGTTACAAACGTTCAGACAAACTAACAAAGTCCGTTTTCACATTATATGTGTGAAGGGTATAAAAATATTGTTTACTTTCTTAGCCATCATCATTCGATCTTAATGCTTTCATGATTCAAGCTTTGCTGACCAATCTCTTCGAATGATGTATTCACCTATATATGTAAAATTTAAAAAAAAAACTCGATTTTAATGCAGCTGCAGCAGCGTTTTGCGGTTAATGAAATAAAAAAAGTATTAATAATTGCACAAACTCGGCTAACTAAAATTTATATATGTATACAACCGCATATATTGTACAGCATTAGATCATTGTTTAAAACAGAAAATCAAACACTCAACCAATGAAAAAACTACCATGTAGCAATGATTCACTGGTGAATTTTTCTATGCATAAAATATATTCATCACATTCATTTAATTCTAGACATAATTTTGGGTATATACAAGTATAAGTATATACGAAATAGTAGTTACCGAAAACTCTTTCAAGCACTTTACAACTCGAAAATGTTTCTTAAATATAATTTCGCTCGTTCTTAGTTGTTTACCATTAAGATATTTCCTGTATGGTGAAATAGTTAAGTTCACCATTTTATAAAATGAATATAATTGTTATAGCCAACAGTTAAATATGCTGTACTAATTTCTGCAATTGTTTTTCCATTTGATCTTGACTCATTCCGGTGTCTGATTGTACTGTGTGTAACTATGAGAACTTAGTATCTTTTTATAAACCACATAGATAAAGAAATAGAGAGAAGGAGAGAGAAGGAAACATAGACAAGTAAGAAGAGAAGCTGTGAGTGTTTTGTGATGTTATCTTGAATTCCGTTAGCACAACTATTTGAATAATTGTTTTAACAGTTGCCAACGTAAACAAATGAGTTCACCATATCAAATAGGGGAAGCAGTCCGAACAAGTGAGCACGATAATACTAATACTTATTACACCATGGTGAAATTATTTATATGTATATATATATATATGCCACGCTGATAGCAAAAGTAAAACCAGTGCGTCAGTATTCTATTATTCACTTTCCATTCAGCGTGTTATATTTACATATATAAGAATTCTGTTCTATCTGAAAGACTGATATATACCAATATATTCATCACCAACGCACACCGGAAACTGTTTTGTTTTAGAAAATTGTACTCCTAAATGAGGCAATGAAAGGTCTAAAGTTACTAATTTCGCATTTAATTTCAAATCGTATAGTAGCCATTGTATAGACACCAAAATTGAGCGGGAAATTCCTATTAATAGTATGTATATGAAACGTTTACCTAATAGAAATCACCATATCGAATTTCAAGTTGGCCTTGATTACAAGAAAAACATTTTTTTTTTCGCTATTAGTACAACATATATGTGAAGAGTCTATGCACTAGAAATCACCAAATTATATTGAAAGTTGATATTGACCATAATAGAAAATTTGTGGTTTGTGGCATCACAGTTTCGAAGCAATAAGAAAAGCTAGCAAGAATACCATGAAAATAAGATAAGCAATAAGAAAAGCTAGCAAGAATACCATGAAAATAAGATGTTCTACTCTTAATAAACATACATATATATCATAGATAATTCTATATACATATATTTAAAAATCCTCCACTCCTGAACCGCTAGGAAATTCGCGAATCCGACAACGTATTCGTGCTCAGCGATCCCAAATAACTAAAGAAAAGTGTTAAAAACAATTTTTTTTGTTTTTAATTTTATGTGAAAAATTTCAAATCGAATAGGACCTACAAGTAAGTATATGTCCCAATGGTCATCGACGTTAAAAATGAATGCGACTATTTTCCCAAGTTGGCAGTACACGAACGCTTTTATTACGATGAGGTACAACCGTTGACAACCATTGGGACATAGTCGAAGTCAACTATCCTTTTTTCTTTTTTTTATTGAAGCGAGGAAGATTGCTCCAAAAACATTGCACCTGCAGCTCAACCCACCTCCCAAATATTGTAGCAAGAAGATGATTTAGAAAAAATAAAGTTTTTTCAACTTTGGGCTAATCTAGTAGGCAAAAGGATAAATCTGCCAATGAAATGTAGGTGATTTCTAACAGTCACATTCATTGCCCAATGATTGAGGATAATCGGTAAAAATTAGAAGGTAAATGGTTCACCGGTGTAGCAGTGGTCGTCAATAGGATAAGCTTGCAGTACTGCGGAACCTAGAGACTTTTAATCGCGTGATTAGTTTTTCTAAATGTTGTTTTCTCTAAGTACCAATCTTTTAGACCGAGAGACGAGACTAGTTTAACTGATTTAGTTTTCTGAAACACCAACAGATTTCGCGTGCGAAATTGCATCAAATCGAAGCAATTGTTAGATCTTAGATTTGACTTATAGAGAAAGATATATATATATATATAGTATGTGTATATAGCTATGTATATGAACTATTTGACTTACGTTTTGGTAATAATGCTGGTCGATATTTTGATGCCATTGTTGTTGTTGATGTTGCTGTTGTTCTTGTTGCATTTATTGCATTGTTGTTGCCATTGTTGAAAGTAGATGGCAATATATTGTTGTTATTGTTGTTGTTGTAGCTGCCAGCAGTGATGTTCACATTATTAAGGCCAAGCGGTTGTCTGCCATTAATATTGTTGATGGCACTGCCACTGCCACTGCCACTGGCGCTTGAGCTGTTGTTGTTGCTGTTGTTGATCTTAATACTGGAGGCGCTTACAATGCCACTGGAAATTCGATCGCTAATAATGTTCCCTGCGGCTGTTGCCGCTGACGCTGCCGTTGCTGCTGATGTGGTTGTTGTTGCAGACGCTGCTGCTGCAGCGTTGGCACTGACGCTGCCAATGCCAATACCACCGCCGGTTAAACCACCACCGCCAAAAAGGCGTCTCTGCTGTAGAAAAGCCATTTTGCTGCCTTTCGCTGAACCGCAATGACCAAAAAAAAAAACTACTCCACTTTGATGGCTGCTACTGATGCTGCTGCCCGAGCGTTTGGCTTCAGTTACCGGCTGTAACTCCCCAACTGCCGCAGTTGTTTAAGTTTATTTTTGCGTTCAACGCGTTTAAACTTTTATTTATTTTTGTTTTGTTTTGCTTTTTAATGTTTTAACGATTTTTCTAAGCTCGTTCAATATCTTTCACTCACTTTTACTTGCTTTTACTTTTAGAGTTTAACAATCTTATAGATTTTGCCTTTCAAATGCAGTTTTTTCGTTTTGCCATTTGCACAAATTTTAATTGGTTTTTTGTTCTGAGAACATGTACGTGACTATCCAGTGAAGCGTTTGCTAGGGTAACATATCGAAATGTGTCTGGCCAGACGACGCTCTGCTCTGACTATTTTACGATTGCTGTCAATAGACCCTATTAAGACATCGTTAACTTATGCGACTATTGTAGCTTTTAGTATATTTAGCTGATGAATGAAGTCATACTCAAAAAAAAAAATTGGTGTAACAAAACCAAAAATGCAAAACCTCCACGTATCGCGCGACACCATAAAGAAAAGTATTTTTATCTGCTCCACAGACACAGTGGTCCATCAAAGGCAACATGGCAGTTCACTGAATAGCTGAAAAGGGAACGTGCATTATGGCCAGAACATAATTTTTTTTTACAATATTTTAAATGTTCTTCGAACAAATTTCGTTTTAATTTTCAGGCACATATATTTGCAGTTGAAATAGAGAACAAAGAATGCTATTAGGTGAAATATAAAATAATGTTTTACAATGCAACTCGTGCAGAAGTACATACTATATTAGAGGAAAACTTGATTTTAGGCCAAAAATATGTTCACTTCAAGAAGAAACTGGATTAAATTAAATCGAAAATAAGATGGACTTGAGAGTACAAAATGAGTCTAAACGAAATTGTGTGTTATTTTTGTGGTTTTAATGTATTTTATTTATAGAAAATTCTAATTTAATTTTTTTTTTTTTTTTGTTATATTTACAAGTATTTATAAAGAAACTGGTTATCGAACCATGGCCAACGGCGCTGAGTGCAAAGGCTAACCATCTTAGCTACTTCGACAATATGCAGCCAACACATAAAGTTGCCGAATCAAAAGCAATTGCGTTTCTTATTAACTGTCGCCCATAAAATCCAAATTAGCTGCGCGCAGCAGAGAGAATAAATTTGGTTTTGCTCTCAATTTATTTTGCTCTCAGTGATTGATTGTACTTACTTCAAGTCAAAGAGGACTTATTTTTAATTCTGGTTTCAGAGATATAAAATACGGATAATACTTGTAATTTTTAAACAAGATTTTTTCTGAGAGGCATTAACTATCATTAGACTACGGTCAATTAAAGTATTGGCACTACGATAAAACACTTTAGACTCTACTCTCAACGTTTAAAAGAAAATTGTGTTCGGAAGATCCGTTTCTTACAACAAAATGTGTCACCCACATCCCAAATGAAGTCAAACGGATAAATAAAATATTCCACGGAAGTTTAATATACTTATGGCAGATTTAGTAAAGCGAATGACTTAACATATTGCTGTATTAAGTTTTTACATGAAGTGGTAGCATATATTCTGAATTTGTTAAAACCTAAACCATTGGGTTTGCCTTATAAATGTGTAGAATATTAAAATGTTAACGATTTATCTGCACAGAAATATGTGCGAACAAGTTACAGTTTGTCAATATATACATATACTATAACGATGATGAGGTCAAATACCACAAAAAGTACATACATTTAATCAAGATCAACTCTATGAAAGTACGTACTATGATATGTACGTTCTTCGGGGTTGAGTCATTAGTAAGGCATCCAAAAATTCTTAAAAACATCGTGAAGAAAATAATATTATTATTTATTGTCTCTAATATGAAATCAATTACCCATACTCCTACTTGTTTTCTTTTAATAAACTGTATTTATTTTGATTTAAAACGATTTTTAAGTTTGTTTTTAAAAGTTGTGCTTGTTTTTGGACGGTTATCTAAAGCTTTTTATCATGCATTGAGCATGATATCTCTTCCTGCTTCCCTGCTTTTAACGGTGTCACAGCTTTTCCCATTTTATCAGCAAAGGTAAAATTATAAGTGAATATATACATGCGGTATAACCGAAACTGTAATACACTTATTAGAAAAGAACGATAACTCACAATGAAAATATTACCACAAAGAATCATTCTTTATAGATGGTACTGTGAACTTATGAATGAAGAAATGGAAATGTGTATTAAATCTTCAGCTTAAGTCATCAAAATTTTTAAAATTTATGGTAAAAAATACTTTATAAAAGATAATTGAAGAGAAAAGTATAACCCACTCTGTACTTAAATTTGAGTCTCTAGCTCTTGTAGTTCTTGAGATCTGTTGTCTCAAACATTCAGACGGACATGTCTAAACCGAGTTAGTTTTCGGTGCTGAGCAAGAATATATAAATACTTTATGGGGTCTACCACGCTACCTTCTGCGTGTACGTACAATCGCACAAACTTATTATATCCTTGTCCTTTTATATACAGGGTATAAAAATGTAGAGGGTCACTCATCAATCGAGAATAACTCAATTTTTTCAAATCAAGTTATTTAGTATATGCCTGTTTAGTTTTCTTACTTTTATAAACATTAAAGTGAATAGTTAAAATTATCGTATAGCCCATAAGCTTATTTATAAATAAAATTTGTGGGAATATAAATACAATGGGGTATGTGCCAGATTTTGATGGAAAGCGTAATCGATTCAAAATGCATAGACATTTTTGTTGTTGTTGACAAAATTTGTATGAAACTCGATTCTATTTAGATTTGGATCGAACTCTGGCACATATCGCAATATAATATGCATACAAATATGTTGATATGTATATACCTGTATGAGGTTTTAAGTTGAAATATAGAAAAAACATTTTTCTATTGATTAAGTAATGAATATATATTAAAATAAAAAAAAATTAACTCGACCTCTTCCATAAGAGGACATCTTTTACAAACGGAACAAAATCAATGAAACCGTTGGTGTTCGCATATGGGAGTTTTCACTGATAGGTTCTACGTTACCTTCGTAAATGGACTACCAAACTTTCAGTCAATTTGATAGTATAATTTTACACTATACTAAAAAAACCGTACATTTTTTGTGAGTATAGGTAAGTTTTCAAAAGTGGCGAAACCAAATCGAAAATCTGATAGCTTATTTCCATACTTTCCATACTTCATTATGCATTATGACTTCAATTACAAAAAGTTCAGTCATTGGGCCCTTGAACATTTAGAAGTCGATGCATTTTATTACCGGAAAATTTTGTTTAGCACACTGCTGCCTCAATGGCTTTATCAATAAGCAAAGCTGTCGCATTAGATGCGTAAAAAATTCTTCAACTACCGACACACACCCCCGGTGTTGTTTATGGGTTGGTATCACCATCAGGCCATACTTCTTCAAAAACGAAGAAAATGCATTAATGGCGCCCGATATCCAATCATGTTGCACGATTTTTTGTTTCCAAAAGTACGTGAACATGGTCTGAAAGACCATTGGTATTAACAGCATGGCGCTACATGCCATACCCTGGAGCAACCATCGACTTATTAAGGCAAGAGTTTGACGACAACATAATTTCGAGAAAGGAACCCATTGTCCGAACGGGAATATCGTTTGATCTGACAACGTAGGACTACTTTGTTGGTCTATGCGAACAAGCCAGCATTGATTTCACTCTAGGAAGCCAATATCAAGCGTACTACTCATGTGATACTGTCTCCAATGCTTGAAAAAGTGATGAAAGATTGGACCTCCAGGATGCAACTCGTCAGACAATTCCGTTGTGGGCATAAGCCAGAAATCATTTTCTAACATTATTGCCAAAAAATTATCTACCAAACGAAAAAAAAAAAAAATGTACTCATTCTATTTCTTTCTATTTGTGTTTTATTTCATTTAATGTTTTAAAAACACCCTCTATGAATTCTACAACGTTTTCTACTGAGTGTTACATATATTCACACAAATTATTAATACACAATTTCAAGCTAACTGGGAAGGGTATAAAAAAAAATAAATCAAAAGAAGAATTCTGATTAAACGCATTCTTGTTAGGCCTTCGCCCCTCAATGATGTTTACAATAGATTTCTTGGCTTTAATTCACCCCCGCGGATTTGAAACGAATGAATGAATGAATGAAACGTTGTAGAGCTTCAATAAAGCTAGTTAAAAGATAGCAAACGTAATCCTTCATCTATCTATCTATCTATGCTATTTGATTGTACAATATAATATTTAGAAGGTACGTATAATTTATAGAGCACTGAATTAAGGGTTAGTTTTTGCACATTTTGACCGTATGGGCGACGGCAGGTCACAGTTTGAACGGCCGGCTGGCTGGGTAGGGTGCGGTAGGGTGTGCGAGGGTTGCATGCAGTTTGCACTCCTGACACAATTTGGCCTTCGAAGCTCACGCTGTATACATATGTATATACACTTAAATGCATGTGTGTGTGTGCCTGTGTTTTAGGATTTTGTTGCAATATTGCTAAACAATTTTATAAACCTAAGCGAATAAAGTGTCTTAAAGAGTTATTCCTATATACTATCTATTCGTTTTTAATTTTGCATATTTTGTTGTTGTTCTTTTTTTGCTTATTAAAAAACTCTGCAAATCTTCTTTTCAACCTTGACCTACCCGCACTTTTTTTCTAATCGCGCAAAAACACATACACACACACACACGTACATATATATATATACACACACACACACACACACTGAAGATGCACTTCACTTGTAGCACATAGAATAAAAACACAAAAATATAACATTAAAAAAAAAATAAAAAAAACACTTATCATCAACAACAACAACAATATCGTGTATATTTTTCTACCTTTTTTTTATATTTTTTATTATTCTTTTGAATTAAAAAACAAAAAATATATACATACATACAGACATATGTATATACATATGTATGACTTCAAGCAACGGTAAAAGAAAGACAAAATAAAAAAAATTGATTTACAGCTGCGTAGTGACGCGAATGCACTGTTAAACGTTCGATGTGAAAATAATAAGAATTATTATTATTAATTTTCAAAATTTATTACATTTTATTAAATTCTAACTGCACGAAAGCAGAAGAAGAGCACACTGTGAGCAATCTTTGTTCTTTACGCGCCGAGTTTTCGATTGCGAATGAGCAAAAACAAATTTGATTTGTGTCATTCGTGTGCTATCGAAATATCGCCGATGCTAATTTTCCGATAACTCATTATGCCAGCTATATTCGGAACGATAACGGGCAAATCGTTCAATTCATTGAAAGCAGATGACCCGCGTCGATATAAACAGATGACCGTGCAATGAAAACGGATGCATAAAATAATTTGCTATCAGTCGTAGTTTTAACTATTTTTTATCGACATCATTAACATTGTCCGCTAGTAAACAAACACACATTTTAAATCCGCAACGCATAATTAATGCAATGCAGTAGCTCGAAAATTATTATAAGTTTATTTATCAGATTTACACGCTTTTTACTGCTGACCTCCCGTTAGTGAGGAACGATCGATGGGCTAACGATAGCAATATACACCGATGACACCGCTCTTGAGACATGAGTTTTTCCCATCTTTCTGGCAGCATACGGATTCCGAGTCCAAGAATAAACCCAATTTTTTGTTTTCTAGTAATTACGCGTATACTGCACAGCCAGGCCAAAATTATTCTGTCGAAACAAGTGGAAATCGAAAAGAGCAATGTCTGGTGAATACAGCCCGTGGTGTAGGACTTTCCATTTGAGCGTTTCAAACTTGATTTTAAATGGTTTTGCAGAATTTGCCGTGCTGAAAAATCTCTTTACTTCGCTTAGCTGCTTGAATTGCGGCCGGGTTTTCTTCAATACTCGACTTAAACGCTTCAATTGTTGTTAGTAGTGATCCCCTGTGATGGTTTCATTGGGTTTGATTAGCTTATAGTGGGCTACACTCCGCTGATCCTATAAAAAGCAGAGCTTAAGCTTGGATCCATGGATGTTTGGCTTCGCCGGTGATATTAATGGTTGACCGGGCTTATCCCTTGACTTTGAATTAGAATTCCCCGTAAAAACATTTTACTTTGCCCAAAATTAGATATATTCATTGAAGTAATAAGTGTTGTTAATTACGCTTCAACCAGATTATACTATATACTAAAAAATGATATTTGCCAACTTCGATTTGATTCCCACGAGCACCACAGCAAAATATAATCGTCTGTCACTTTCGAGAGCAGTCTTACTTGTCAACCTCAAATAAAGCTATAGAGAAAGCAAATAGGTCTCAAATTCATCAAGATGGCTTGACTGCTGAACATAAGATTACTGTACAAAACAATAATGAAGTCGGTAAGAACATATGGCATACAGCTCTGGGCCACGGATTTCAATCTTAACCCACTGTACCTCTCATTCGGAAGCGCAATACTATTATAATTGAAGGTCAATATATACCATTTATATTTTGTGAATTTTGTTCAATTTGTGTGATATTATTTTCAAATAATTTCCTAATTTTCTAGCTTCTTTCAATTTACGAACTGTTTCAATTTCTTTACACTTCTTTAAAAGCTAAATTCTAATGAGGGGAACGCACGAGCGAACTTTGGGTTGATTATCCAATTGATAATATTAAATAGTTTTGAAACTCAACGTTTTTTTTTTTAATTATTGTTTTTTAGCGATTTTAAAACCTCAATTTGTTTTTTAATTTTATTTTAATGGCAACCCATAGGCCAAGTTGATAGTGTACTTATAGTCAGCCATCTCTGTTCATTTTAAAAAATGCTTAATCACATATTTTCATTTATTAATTATGCCTTTCCACGAATCGGGGGAAAATGCGGCAAAAAAATAAAGCTGGAAGGCAGAGCACTAAGACCAGTTAGTACAGAATGTGTTGAACGCACTAAAGCTACTTCCTTGCCAATATTATGAAAATTCTTTAAATAACAATAAAAACTTTTTAAAATAAAACCAATAAAAAAAATATTTATAAAACTATGGGATATACTAGTATACACAGTAGATTACTTAAAATGTATATATGCACAAACTGTTTGCGAATTAAAGAAAACAAGCACATTCAAGAATGTGTGTAAATTATCATTATGAAGTGTAACACAGAAAAATCTTTTATTCTTTAAAATGTTAGTGTCTGCTCCGTATTTATTAATTTTGTTATACATCAGAGATCTTCAAGCTGTGCCGTTTTGGTGACTTAGGTGCACTCATAGAAAAACCGTAGTCGGTACGAGTATGCACCGCAACCGTAAATTAAGAGTTACATTTTATTAATCAAGTCAATAGTGTACCCATCTTCCGAATACCGAATGTTTCGTGCGTTGAATGTCCAAGAAGGATCAAATGTTGCCTCAAGAGTTTTTCCATCAATCCGCATATCTGGTAATAGTATTATACACAAAATATTTTTTTTGCATAGTTTTGATCTTTTATTTTTAAATTTAATGCTGGATCACTTGTGACTGCAGAACTATTGGTAAAATTGTATTAGAAATAGCAACTCCAACTTGTAGAAGTAAAGGCTTAGTCATTTCATAGTTTCAAAACCGCAAGCAAAATCTGAACTATTCACAAAATATGTATTCTACTAGCTGGTACCCGGCGCGTTGCTGCCCTTCGCCTTGGCACTCTTTTCAACTGCACATTTCCCTTTCACATTTCATCCCTTTATCTTAAATGGTACACAGCGTTGGTGCCATTCCCCCTGCCTCTCCTAAATTTACCCCTCCATTCCTATGATCCCTTATCCTACCTCCCATTCCCCTATCCCTCTTTCCCACTGCCTCCTTTAATTACAATCCTTCCCCTACCTCCCATTCTAATTCCCTGTCGCTCTTTCCCTTTCCCTTCACCCATTCCCCTACCTCCCTTCATTTACCACCTCTATGTGCTCTATGTGCTGCCTCACGCGACGCCTGTTCAAGCCTTCGCAGTTCAGCTTGTGGAAATGTCTCGTCTCGTCTCGGCATAATTCTTAGTATAATTGGTTTTTCTATACTACCAAAAAATCTACTTCAAAAATGAAATTTACTATATAACCGATAAGATGGTAACCGAATATGAACAAATCACAAATCGTTTATAAAAAAAAGACACAATTTTTTTCCACTTAACAAATAATCAAATGCCTACCTATTTAAATAATTTATTAAATTTTTTTTTTTACTATAAACTAGTGTTCGTGTATAACATTTTGAATAACAATAAAAATTGATACACATTTCTTCTATTTATATACTTCTATACCACTGTGAGCTACGTATTGAACTTCAAAAAGCTATATGGGGACACGGTGCAGCGTATTGTTGTTTGGTTGGTTTGCTTGCTTGCTTGCTTGCTTGTTTCGAATCGACGCTTTCGCCTCAGTTCCGTTCCGTTCAGTTCAGTTCAGTTCAGCTCAGTTCAGCTCAGTTTAGTTTCAGTTTTGTATTTAGTTTCAGTTTCAAATAGACGTTGCTGGCAGACAGACGCGTTTGAAGACCAGCATATAGCATATACAGATACATTCAGTATAATATAGTTTATTTATTGTTAGTAAAATATCTACACGATACAATAGCAGAGCAGCGCATTAACAATTCTACGCAAAGGTACTTTCAAATAAAAAATCTTTCATAAATTTGAAGATGAAGTTGAAGTGAATTGCAAAAAGAAAGCCCTTTCGAAAGTGTTATTTTATTTTATTTATTTATTTTTATATTTTTTTAAACGGAAACGGTTCACAAGAAAGATACACAAAGTCGTTAGCGCAGCCTAAAGATACAAAAGCTAAAAATAAAAAAATATAAATTATTATTAACAAAATATTTAAGTGCATTTTGTTTACACATATTGCTGTTGTGGTTTTATTTGTTTTTGTTTTTGTTTTTTTTTTAAATAAGGTTTTTGATGTTGTGCCAAGTTTTTTTGAAAAAAAAAAATAAATAAAAAAATAAAAAATTTTGTACATTAAAATTCTTGTTCCAATTTTATTAAGCTTCAATTCAAGTGAAATATAAACCAGTAATTGAGAAATACTCGCAAAGAGAAAACTTATGTGACGGAATCATTTCTTTTTTTTTATAGTTCTTTTTTTTTTTTTTTTGAGGTGGTTTTTTAATTTTTAAAACCTTATAAAATAAAATACCACACTCTTAATAGACACATATACCCTACCAATCTATATATCCATATATATATATATATATATATATATATATATATATATATATATATATATATATATATATATATATATATATATATATATATATATATATACTCTCTCTCTCTCTCTCTCTCTCTCTCTCTCTCTCTCTCTCTCTCTCTCTCTCTCTCTCTCTCTCTCTCTCTCTCTCTCTCTCTCTATATATATATATATATATATATATATATATATATATATATATATATATATATATATATATATATATATATATATATATATATATATATATATATATATATATATATATATATATATATATATATATATATATATATATATATATATATATATATATATATATATATATATATATATATATATATACCAATTATACATATATTCATCCGTATAGCACACTCGGAAACACGTGCA
Source organism: Leucophenga montana (assembly GCA_035044765.1). Classification (NCBI taxonomy): domain Eukaryota; kingdom Metazoa; phylum Arthropoda; class Insecta; order Diptera; family Drosophilidae; genus Leucophenga; species Leucophenga montana. The sequence goes on along the minus strand of JAWNNQ010000374.1, from coordinate 214,495 downwards.
GCGGTTCAAACAGGCTCGTCAAGTGCAATCACAGGTGAGTTGTCTAAAAATAACTCTTATTGGCCACATGGTGCATCAAAGTTAAGTTCAAGGATAACGACAAAAACTACAACCACTATGTTGCTTGCATCCTGCGCTGTGACATTTAACGCTTCATATGCAATCCGGTCTGTAGTTGGTCGGTCGCTTGGTCGGTTGATTATTATCTACTAGTCTGGCCTTCCCTCATGCCATTGGCATTGACTGACAGTGTAGAAGTATTATTGCGGACTTTTGGCCAAGGTGAAGGTCACTCGAACCGTATAACAATTTGAGATGCATTTTGCTATTTTATATATTCATACAGCATGCGCATCGTAACGTGCACTAAAAACAGCAATCGTAACAGTGGCGTCGTAGGCAACAGGATATTTTTGAGTTGATCCTTTTGCTCTTTATGTAAACCTACGATAGATACACCAATATGGATACGGACGCATAATATGCACGCTGTTTAGATTATGTAAACACATTTTAATCTTGTCGTCATCGTCATCGTCATCGTCAACATCAACGTCAACGTCGGCGCCACTGAGTCTATGTTTGGCTATTGCCACAGTGTGCCACCCTGACCCTGGCAAAGAAAGGAGAACGACACTGGAGCCATGGTACTGCTGTTTACATTGTCATTGTCACAGCGTCATTGTATACAAGGTGAAGGTGGAGGAGGTACGGTACCCTGCCATGCCGCAGTGGGTTGTGTGCTCGATTTCGGGTATGAATTTGCTGAAATTTCTGCGCATGTCCTCGCAGGCTTCCTTCATATCACAATAATGATTCTGTATGTGTGTTAATAGTTTTCTTTGCCGTTTCCTTTTTTTTTTGTGCTGTACCGTTTGCATAATAAGTATTACGCGTTTATCGGAAAGTTTGTAACGCATGTTTGTAACGAAAGTTTGTAAGTGGTTTGGCATATACTGCATATCGATGGCATTTTATTTTATATTGATTTTGCTATGATATACTCGAAAATATACTCAATAAATTTTGAAAGCGTACGTTTTGCGTTATGAATTTTTCAAGATTTTTTGTAAGGTAGTTTTTTCATACTTATTTCGAGTTAGATACAACCAATCTGATTCGGACGAATGTCAATATTGATGTACTGATAGGTTTCCAGTTTTTTTTTAAATCGGATGAATAGTTTGAAAATTATATGCTGAAATATTTTTGAAAAATATAATATTTTCTAACAGAAATGAGTGCATTAAATTTACATTTAAAAGTAGCGAACAATAGAATTCGTTTAAGTGTGACCAGTTTGCATATAGAACGAACTTTTACGAAGAAAATGAGATGTATACGAACAAAATCTATGGATGCGTTCCATAGTTAGAGTATTTCAAAATAGTACTAAAATTCGACTTTTTTTATATTATAAACTCATACAAAGCGTTCAAGAGCCTCCATAATGTACTTCATTGCAATTAATTGATATTATAAGCTATCATAATTTGTCATTCCTAAATCAAAATATAGCTAAAATGGAGCCCCGGTCGAGTAAAAAAACTTTCAAAATTAATAATGCGAAAACGTATCCATTCACTTTTTGGCTGTAGACTAGTGTTCAATACCCAAGTATATTATTGATCAGCTGTACGATTCGTTCTAGTCATGTTCGTCATGTTCGTCATGTTTTGTCTGTCTGTGTTTTTATAACTATGTATTTTAAATGCTCAGTTTTATCAAAGCTGTTCTATAACCAATGCTCTATGGTATTCTTATATATCTTGGATACTTAAGGTACTTAAGGATTAGACTAATTTCCTGCCCATTTCGCTTTACAGGCGGACAGAACGACATGTCTATATCGACTCCTTTTTTGATGCTGATCAAGAATATATATATATATATATATATATATATATATATATATATATATATATATATATATATATATATATATATATATATATATATATATATATATATATATATATATATATATATATACTTTATGGAATTTGCATAATATTAATATAGCCTTTTAGTGAATGAGTGCAGGGTATACAACACAACTATTTTTGAGACACCAATTCCACTTCAATTCCACTGTGCAGCAGTCTATTTTCAAGTTTATATCAGTCAGACTTACAAAAGGTTGTACTCATTCTCGTTGCGCAATCATTCTTGGTTGCACAACGAAGTGGAGCGTCTGTTGCTGAAGTAGTGACACACATTTCGGTTATTTTTTACGTCTCACTTAAAAAATTAAAATATTAAATCTAATTAAAATATTATCTAAGTCTAAATTTGAATGAACAAATTTGGCTAGATTTAGCTTTTTATAATATACAAGATCTGAATTAGCTTGATAAACTCTTATCATTCCAGAATATGCATACTAGTATATAGTGTATGGAATTGTTTTAGTTGAAATTGATGGTTAAAAAATTAAAAAACATATTTTCGCAGGCAATAAAATTGGCCTGAAATCACAAGCTTTTGACAGAAGTAAGATTTTGCATTTACTATTTTTTTTAATGATGTGGCTAATTGTTGAGAGTTATTCCTTATGCAGCTCTTTATCCACAAAGTACATTTTTCTATTATTCTTGATTCCTGAGCAAAACTATTGGATATTTAAGTGTATAATTTTGAAAATTCGAAAACTTTGGCCGACAAAATATATTTTCCAAACAATACTTATATTTCCATAAAAAATATGGAAATAGTAATAGGGGAAATATTATACCATGTTTTTCGCGCATTTTTATATTACTGCCGCTATAACTGACATCGATTTTGAGCTAATAAAGCGTAACCAAGCTATATTAAAACGTTTGAGCTCTCGCTTTCCAGTCGACGATGAACGAAGTACTAAGAAACTATTTAGAGGACACTGCATGTTTACTATATTTAATACTAGCTGGTACCCTTCCCCTTTGCCATCCTTCCCCTGCCACTCCTTACCCTTAAATTATTTTTTTAATGTAAAAAACTACTTTTTGTGACTTAAATATTAAAGTTAGACATATGCTGTCGCTGGCTTTTTTGTAGGTATTATCAAGCTCTACAACTTTTCTTTAGAACTCAATCATATATCTCTCATTGTTAAGGCAGCGTTCGTAAGAAACGTTTTCGTTCGACCTTTTTTTCTCCGACTTACTTTGCAAATCCGACTACCACGAATAAGTCTTTTCATTTTTCGAGTTTATATATAGCCTATGACACTCACAAATAACATGGCTTTCTATTGGTAAAACAAATTTCAAAATCGGTTGAGTAGATCCAGGGATTACCCCCAACAACCTCACAAACTTACCTCTTTATTATATTAGTTTAGATTATACACTTGGAACTACATATATGCCCGTTACAGTGCACAAGTTACTTCAACATGGAAGTAATATAAGCGGAAGTATTCCTTCAATTGGCGAATTGGCTACTGGCATTATCGAAAGAATTATATGCAAAAGCGGTCAAGAGACGATATCCATAGAGAAATTATTAAATCGCACTTTAATATCATCCGATTCGTATATAGCCACTTTGCGAAAAAAAAAGAAAGAATAAGACTCAACACATTATAAAATTGATCAAAGTTTCACATGTGCATGGTGGTTCAGATAATTTACTTCTTGATTAGAAGTTTTATAACGATATTCATATATAGCTTCTTGGAACAATAGTATTACCAGTTGTTGGTTCTTATAAACAAACTTTTTCATACAATACCAAAATATGGGCGAATGATTTCTAAGAAAGGTAACTGTAAAAATGGGCGCAGCATATCAACTTGAGAATTTTTTGGGCCTCAATAATACTTGTCAAGTTTGTGTATAAGTGACTGTAATAACGAACCATAACTGCCAAATAAGGGGTGTAAGCGACAACAAATAAGTTTTACAAGAGAAAAAAAAACACACAAATCTCAAATTTCGTCGCTCACACCTTTTTGGCGGGTATGGCTCGATAGAACAATTTTTTTTATACTATAATCAAATAGTGTGCGGTTGGTTTGTGCGTAAGAGGGAGTATGGCTTATCAACTTTAAGCATTTAATTTCGTCGTAGCTTCATTAATATACGCTTACAGACAGACGGACAGCACTGTGGACAGACAGACAGCATTGTGGACAGACGATCAGGCTATAATTCGATTTCAACTACTCCTCTGATTAATTCCAACATATCATATATTGAATTTAAAGTCGTTCGATTGAAAATTTGAATATTATTAAAGATTTTTCTATTTTACTTGTGTGACAAGTGGGCGTGGCTAGTTTCTCACAGCGCTCACTCCATTCTGCAAATAATGCTACCTTCGTTCCGCTCCTTATGTAAAAGCGACAGCATAGAGTGTAGTTCTCATTGTAGTACTCTGGCATGAGATACAAATGCAACAATATTTTATGTTTAAAAGCTAGTTATTTTAAGAACAAGCTTATCAATATTCGATGCATTTGATTTTGTAACTTAACATAGAACCCTCGCCATAGTTCAGCCACTCCCACCAATTTGTATTTTCTTTTTTTTTTTTTTTTTTGTATCTTATTTTTTTGTTGACGCTCTCACATTGAACTTGAATTGAATGAATTGAATTGAATGGCACGACCGACGTCAAAGCGCAGACGACAACACTTTCATTGCCAGAGTATCTCAAGTCACAAAATGTTGCCGCGTTCTGCAAGCATTTTGTTTTTTCTCTCGTTTTTTTTTTTCACATTTAATTTTATTTTCGACTGGAAAAAGTCGTCAACGCAAAACCAGCAAACAAGGTTAGTGGGTTAAACTTCTACATGCATACTTCTACGTAAGACGTTCTGCACTCCCCCTCAGACTCTAACTGTCTTTATGCTAGCAAAAGTATCTGTCACGTCTGGTGAGTCGATCGCGACGCGGCACTTAGTCACATGAAATACAACCCAACACACGCTGTCCGCTGGCCATGGTGGTTCTTTATTTAACGCTCACCGGATTCAATGTAAACTTGTTATGTTGCATAGAGTTTTGTCTTTTGGGATCAACTCAGATCGGTTCATTTTGGAACGGAACAACAAACATTCCTCGTTTTTCTTGTTTAACAACATTGTATCTAGGTACATATAGTCGTGCATGCATGTATGAAGTATATATTATAGATACATATGTATACATATGTATGCAAACTCTTCTTTGCATTTGCTGCTTTACTTTCCATGTTCATACATATACTCGTACTAAGTAAAATTGAAAACTTTTATGCTAAAACGAATGAATTGCATACGGAGACAATAAGCAATTTACATACTCTACACTGGAATTATAACAAATTTTTCATGAAGTTTGTAACGTTTAAGAATGCAATATTAGTGATCGCAATATTAGCTATATAGACATATAATATTGTCAAGATACTTCGAACGTTTTGTACTAATTTGTTCTAAACTACTTACAATCCATAAACTTGGTATGGAATCGTTTTATGAACCGCACCTGATTAATTGTTGAAATTTAACTCCTTAGAAGCAGTTCCACCGTCTTCATTGTTAGAATTGTATGAGGCTTATGTGATATTCAAATACATGTTTCATGCTGAGTGGAATGAAGATGTTTTTCTTAACTCTGCCTAAAAGTAAATTTGCTTGTATTCGAAATACTCTTGTACAACTTTTTAGAGAAGTATACTTAATTCAATTCAAGTCCATAAAAAAAAAATCTTTTTACAGAAATTAAAGTTTTCTCTTATTTCTTCTGTTTATTCCTTTTTTTTCACAATATTTTCCTGTGAAAAAATGCAAGTGAAATTGTTAAATGCAACTCACGAAGAAAAAAAAAATATATATAAAAATAAAACCTTGTATTTATATGCAAAACAGTCACAAAAGCATCATCAAATGAATAAAGATGAATGTGGGGAAAACTACAACTGAGTGGTTAGCTTATTTGTAGCTTAACTATAAGCAATGCATATAAGTTATAGTATTGTAGATACTTACATTTGAGTAGCATATAACAAAATTAATTTATACACAAAAATGCATTTAAAGTCAGCTGGCTGCGTGTTGTTACACGTCACGTAAACCAAAATATCTCATTGCAAAAAAGCTCTAATCTAATTTTACTTATGGAATTTTTTATTATTGAATTCGCATCTTTGTTTTATAATCAGTAGAAATACCCAGCATTGCTCAGATAATGCGCTGCGTGTCACCAATAATTCCCTTGAAAACATGGTTTCGAAAGTCGAATTTAACACTGCGATATTTTTGCAAGGGCTCAGATGACACCCATTGCAGTACTATTCACCAGTTTGGTGAAATCACTAGTCCTCTGTAATGCACAGCGGAACTGGTGAAATTAGTAGCGAACTTGACCATTTGAATTTCTTTGTTATCGAGCCATTTAATTGAAACCGTCATCATAAAAGTTACATCATATTGTATTGTTCATTAATGTTAATGTCTTGACAAGGTAACAGCTAGTGACGAAATTATGTGATGAAAAATATATTTGTTTACATTTATATACAATTGTTATCTATAATCGATCGTGACACGTAATTGTGCGTTTGTCATGGTTTAAATATCATTCTATTCGATTCGATTACTAATTAATTAATTTCAACTTCATAGTTTATAGAAGTTTTTCCCTGTATTATTTTCTCTAAGCGTAATAGCGGCTATTGAGGCCGTTTCTTTTCCTACTAGTTCCGTACTACTTTGAACTTTATAAAAACGATTGCTTCAACTTGTGGCCAACACTCTACAATGCCGTACATAAGCTTTATTCTTACTAAGATGGTAAACAGCCACTAGATTATAGTTGGAGAAAATCCTCAATTGTATATTGTCCAGAGTAGCATGCTATCTAGTATTCTACCAACGAATTTTGACACAAATTCCGTTTATTTTTGGAGTGTTTAGGTTGGGTATGTTATAGCTTTTTTTTTTCAAAATCTATTGTTTGAAATTACTCCTAGGTTCGAGATGTTTACCCAAGTAGAGAGGTCTTTGAGTGCTGTTTCCCTAAGTTCAAAGAGTGTGTGAAGCCCCTCTTCCAAGCCTCTTTTCGATTCGAAGCATACAAAAATTTAACAAATTCATTTTAATAGAATGGATGGTGAAAGCCCACTGCCATCCTCGGTGTTGTAGATACACAACCATTCATAAAATTTTGAAATCGAATTTAGCATAAAAGTATTATAAAACTGATCGAACTATAGTTTGCAATGTAGAGGTTGCATTTACGTTTTAAAGCATTGTAAGTTTTTATCAATGGAATGCAATTATTTAAAAAAAAAAATAAAAAAAAAACAAGCTAAACTTTAATCGGAACTTAAATCTGAAACTTTGTTATTTAGCTAAAATGTCAAATAGTAAACGAGTATATTGAGGTCGACAGCAACGATTGTAATCATTATTAATTAAAAGTTATTACTACGAGTGTTTCATTTAAATTAAAATACTATCGAAAATGTGAAGAAAAACTGAAATAAAAACAACAACAAAGTATTATAAACATTTTCGCACTTGAAATTTGATTAAATTGTGGAAAATTAATGTCAAAAATAATTAGAATTGCAATTTTATTAATTTTAATTTGTACTATCTAATTTACTATACTGATCCAATTTGGAATAATGTATTTGGTTAATCAAAAGAAATGATTCATGGAGAAATAAATGAAGATGATGAAATGAAGATTTAGAATTTTTAATTCTAAGAAAAATGGTTGTGAATCGAAAGTTTGTATTGGAAAAGCAAGCGGACGCGCGCACGAAAGGTTCCGTATTATTATCTTAAAAAAAAATCACGTTTGTTGTAAGGGGGGCTTAAATATTTGTTTTATTCTGTTTTTTTTTAGTATTTGTTGTTATAGCGGCAACAGAAATACATCATCTGTGAAAATTTCACAGATGATGAGATTCACGGTACATGAGATACAGCCTGGTGACAGACAGCCAGACAGACGGGCGGACAGCGGAGTCTTAGTAATAGGGTCCCGTTTTATCATTTGGTACGGAACCCTAAAAAGGGAACAAAATTTTAATTTTTGAAATATTCATAAAGATCGATTACTGATGAATTACTTCGAAGAATATAGTGTAAAGGTGATAGTCGCAGAAAATGCGTTGTGATAGCAAATATTTGGTGGAACTTGATACACGCCATGCCAAACGTTTAACTTTGAGTTCTACTGTTGAAATAAGTTGCTTTAAAAGAAACATCTTAATTAAAGCAACAGAAAGTGTGTTGTCTTTCATCGTCGAAAATGCCTGACATTATTGGAGTTCCGCGAAAAATAATTTTTAAACATATATTTCAGAAATAGTATAGATTTTTTATACAGTTTTGAAACCAATGAAATGTGACTAAAACTTTACTTCTACAAGTTGAATGATGCTATATCTAATATAATTTTACCTAGTTCTGCAGTCACAACTAATCCAGCATTAAATTTAAAAACGAAAGGTCAAGACTATGCAAAATAATAGGTTGTGTATTATTAAATATGCGAATAGATCTGGAAACACTCTTGAGGCAACATTTGAGGATTCTTGGACATTCAACTCCAAAGCCTTCAATATGATGCAATATGGAGACACGAAACACTCGGGCATTCGGAATCATTTTATTAATCAAGACTATTGACTTGATTAATAAAATGAATACGTATTATCAACTTGGTCTATGGTTCATTGGATGTAAGGTTATGCCATTTATAAAAGACAGTTTTCTTTAATTTTAAAGTTCAGTTCCAAGCTCTAATAATTCACTAACAGTTTATTTTTGTTTCATAATTGTCTGCAAACTGGTCATTGAGTAAAGTCAATTTGCTGTAGAGGATTTTGGTTTCGTTCCCCATTCAAAATTTGTGGCAAGAGGCATAATAAATACATAAAAGTGTTAGATATAAGTGACAACTGGAGTTGATATATTGTAAATCTTGCCCATGGTCGAATAAATGTCAGTTTATAGCACGCACAGGTGCATTGTTTTTTCTTTAGTAGACCAGTATTCGCCTTTTTGGAATATGTCTTAGGGCCAGTTTCTCAATGTCTGGTTACTCGTAAATGAACAATAAAAAAACTGGTTAAACACTTTTGTTTTAACTTTTTTTTTTCATATGACGGTTAAATTTTTGGTGTCCAGTTTGTTATCAGTTTTTATATGTATTCCAGTGGCAACTACAAGAACTGTGAAGACTCAATTCTGGTGGTTATATGAATGTATATTGTACTCCCATAACAAAATAAGCATATAAGTAGATATTATATGGGTTTGTATGGAGGCTACCGCTGAAAGATTGGTCGTGTCATACCGATTTTGAGATCGTGAACGAATTCTGGCCCCAAAGAGTTTGCATACAGGATTTTGAAACCTGAGTGTATGCCTTAATAGTTGTGTATTGGTAACAACGGAAGTTTTTCCATAAAGGCGTCATATAACTAACAAAAATTTGTAAGTCGCAGTCGTAAATGAAGGCGAAACACTTATTTTTATTACTGTGCTTCCGCATTGAAAACAAAAATATGTTCATATTTCTCTATGTAAAAATGAAACTAAATATAAATTCATATATAAAATATATAAAAACATACATGCAAGAGTAATTTTCAATTTGAAAAAAAAAACGACAAGGGAATGAATGAAAATGAGAAGGGAAACTGAAACTTCATAAGAAGGAGAAGGTATAAACCTTGAAACATGCCGAAACTATGCATCTACTTCAAGAACATCGACAAAATTGGCAGTATGAGGATTGAACTATTTGATGCAAATGGTTGAGATTTTGTACACATATGTAAAGTTTAACAGAAAAAATACCATGCCATCATATAAGCGAAAACCACAGAGGCGCTGGAAAGTACGCCGTGTACGCTAGTATATAAAATGCCAATCAAACAAACATCATCCTCGAGTATTTTAATTTCAACGACAAAACTATAAAGAAACTATATAGATGATTCTATAGAGTGTTTTGGAATTAGTGATATATCTCACAAAGAACCAGTCATGCTCAAATATCTTTATAGATGTAGACAAACTAAAAATATTAACAAAACTTTGTGTGTAAAATACAGTTATCATATTATTATCAAGCATACGTATAGGATTTATAAAGTCTCAGGAAACTCACGAAACCTTGCCACAAAAGTATTATACCACATTTTCACAATACGTGTGTAGGGTACAAGCAAAAAACGAGCTCATTAAGTGTTGTTTGTCTGCAAAATTTCGTTGACAAATTTAATAGTTAAAAAAATAAAAACAAATGGAAAAATAAAAGAAAAAAAAATACGAGTAGCAACTTTAATTGAAAATCATAAAAAGAAAATCAAATTATAAACAGCTACAAAAACAAAACAAACAAAAAAAAACAAAAAGAAAAACAATAAACCGAAAGAAATGTGTTTTCATTTCACTTTCACTCTGTCAAATAAATATCATTATTGTAGGCGTGAAGAGACGCGCGGCGCTAATCGGTTAAACGCTGTACACGCGGCTTTTTCTTCACTTTACAAGTAGTTTAGGTGAGAAAATCGAAACAAATTGAAAAATGTTGTTTCGCGACTTTAAAATTTACGAGTTTTTGACTGCACAAAAAACACACTCGTAACCGTGCCCGAACAAATGCCGTCACTCCATCATTGAACTCATTGAGTACACAGAGTACACAGAGTACACATTGTGATTATAATCGTAGGCAATTCAACGCTCTAATAATAATGCGCACACTAAAAAAAAAAAATAAAATAAAAAATAAAAATTTGGTACATATGTAAATTTAATACTGAAAGAAATGCGCACAATTCAAATAATTATGCAGATTTTAAAATTCAAAACACGTCCATCATTCATTCGTTCATTCATTCAATTGGTGAGCATTCTGCAGCTCCAAATTAAGCGATAATTATGAGTCACTCAAGATTGCAGATTCTCTATAAGCCAGTGCCGCAACTTTGGCAGCCATCGGCCAAAGGGGTTGCTGCTGTACGCATGCGACCTCCCCAAAATTAAACACAACAATTATATCTTCATTATAGACATCTGGACCGCCGGAATTACCATTGCATGCGCCAGTAATCAGTTAAATAGTGGCGGTGTACAATAGAGAAACTAAGCTGAAGCATCTCTTCGATAGCAGTGATTGGCATGTTTACGATGATAAAATTTTAAATATTGACGTCGGCGCACCCGGCACCAATCTTCTCGAGAATTGTTGCAATATCTTTCGGCGCGCAACAGAGCATCGCATGCAAATTGCACTACTATTTAAATATGGTGCTCCAAGTGGTTCGAAATTGGAAAGTATTTTACGCAAATGTGTGGCAGTGAAGTGAAATGTGAAGATCTAATTATCACAGCCGGCGCCACTCAAGGATTACACTTTGTACTATCCATGCTATGCTGGTTGATTTTAATGGCTATGTTTTTGTAGATGAGTATTCCTACGAGTATATGTTGGCATTGGATTGCATTAAGCAGTTTACTACATTGAAGGTTGTGCCACTACAGCTCAATCAAGATGGCATAGATCTGAAAGATCTTGCCGATAAACTGATCGGTAAACGATTTAATCCCAAATCGAAAGTGTTCTGCTGCATGTACTACACCATACCATATATTATTCTCAGAACAGGTCTGTCGTGGCATTTTTGAATACGCGCCTAAGTATGATTTTCTGGTACTCTGCGATGGTGTCTATAACATACCACACTATCGTGATGCACGGCTTTATGCGCGTCTCTTCTCCTACGATGCATGTTCCGATGCCAATTACGTTGGTCATGTTATCTCGAATGGCAGCTTTTCGAAAATCATTGGACCCGGTGTACGTTTGAGTTGGCTAGAGATGCCGGGACGTCCGAAACCAATACTCGTATCGTAGTGGTATTGTTGCAAGTCTATTCGAATTGAAGCTTGCACAAAAGCATATTTCACATTGTTTCAATGCCTACAAAGAGCATATGCTAGCGGTTACGGCTATTCTCCGTGAAAATTAGGCACGCGGCTGCAGCATGATTAATCCTTCCGGTGGTTATTTCATTTGGATACGTCTACCGCCAGAGGAGGATGCACACGATTTCCTCGATTATGATCTGGAACATGCAAATATCTTTTTCATACCCGGTGCACGTTTTGCCATAGCAAGGAACATAATCATTTACGCATTTCTATAGCATTCCATTGCACAGGGAAGCTAAACGATGGTGCTTTCCGTCTGTGTAAAGCACTTAAAGATCTTCTAGAACCTAGCAGAGCTGGTACATACATACATATGCCGTCCAATGAGATCTGGTATGGAAACGGTTCTTCCTGCGTCTCATTGCCGCCAATAATGCACATCTCCGGCTACGGTGCAGCTGCTAAATCATACACTGGAATACTGGATAACAGTGGATATTTTTCATTTGGAATTTTTGTGCTAAAATTGATAATGTCCTTGGTGCTGTCGTTGTTGTTGTTCCCATTATAATTTGTGTTATTAATTAAACTTAATTCCAAAGCCCTTACAAAGGACTTTCGGCACAACATAGAACACAACAGTAGAAAATTTGTAGAATCTTCGTGAAAACCGCTCATGTTAGCGCGCTTGATATACTTGTGGGAGTGTACAGACAGGCTTCACTAGTATATACTCGTTTTCTATACTCTGAAGTAGAAAAAATCGAATCCTAATTAACTTTTAACCAAAGCAAGCAACAAGTTTGTATTACTAATTAAATAAAACTTGTGCTCGACTACGAGGTACTCTATATTTTGTGTAATGATCTCAATTTAATCTCATATTATATATTAACAAATATGATGCAATGAGCCCGAAAATATCACGCTTTCGTTTTTTGCTACATAGTAGCTGATGTTTTTAATTTGCAAAAAGCGAACAATTTTAGAGCACACTTTAAAGCTGTGCATGCTTAATAATCCAATCGCGATGATAGAAAACCTTAGCATATCCATCCGGATTCTTAGATCCACATCCACCCATAACAAAACCAGCAACGCCAACAATCTCGCCATTATATATAGCCGGACCGCCGGAGTCACCATTGCAGGCGCCATTACCCTCGGTGTGTGCCAGACAAATGAGACTTGTGGTGAACATGAATGTGGCAGTATTGCAACGCGTGGTTGACAGCGAGGTCAGTGTGTTCCATTGCAACTGACGTGGCAAATCACCAGCGGTCTTCAGAAGGCCCCAGCCCGAGATGATCACTTTGACACCAACTGGTGTGCTTTCACTTGCAAGCGGTATGGGTTGAATTCGCTTGGAGAAAATCAGTGGCTCCTTTAAACGCAGCAGTGCAACATCATTCAGGAAATTCCCATAGCTCTCGTGTACAATAATCTCAGCAACATCGATGAGCATGCCACCGCTGAAGCGATCCAGTGTACCGGCACGTATGGCAATGTAGGCAGGATCATTGCTGCAGAAGTATGATTAATATCGTAAGAAAATTATATATATATATATATATATATATATATATATATATATATATATATATATATATATATATATATATATATATATATATATATATATATATATATATATATATATATATATATATATATATATATATATATATATTGTATGGTACACGAGGTTTTTCAACTTACACATGTACAACGCCTGCATCATCAATACGAGTTACACAATGCGCCGCTGTTAATATAAAATTGCGACTTATCACGGAGCCACCGCAGATGTGTGAGCCTCCATAGCGCAACGAGACCTGATGCGGAAACTGTCCAGTAGTAGCATCGTCACCGCCTACAACACGACCAGTGATGGGCGTGGCAATGGCAATTGGTGCGCTGAAAACACCAAAAATGGCAAGAACGACTAAAGCACACTTGAACAACATCTTTCGACAGCGATTCCGACTAAAGACCTACTAAAATCCGGTAGCGTTTTTATTGCACAAGGAATTTCAAGTAAAGACTAGGCTTTATCTTATCGGCCGGCCGACTGCTGGATTGACTGACTTTCATGATGATTAGTGACGATCGTTAGCGTTGATTTACTATTTCTGCTAAATCTTCACAAAAAAAAAAAAATAATAATAGATTTATGTTGGGCTTTTATCACATTTTCGAAGCCCTATGGTATTGTTATCTGGTATTAGTTTCAACGACTCCAAGCTGAAATTGGCCTTCTACAACTATATACCTATACAGATAAGTGTAGCAAGTATTTTATATTTATAGCACACTATCCATACCTCAATCGTACAAGTGTATTACCTTAGATAATTACAAATACATATTGATGATAAGAACTGTTTTCGCCATTGTCCGCCGATCGCTTAACGATTTTTCATTAACGCTTTCGGCACTTATTTTCAAAATTTGAGTCACACATGCTTACTACGCCGATTAGCACCATGGTTGAAGAAAAAAAAAAAACGCTGATAGAATTATGGAATGTTGCGCGTGATCGAAATTTCCAGCTTGCGCGTATAATCCCATGGAACCCGAAATAAATAAAAACATATGAACATTTTTGTCGTTTCACCAACAGATATTTATACACATATGACTACAAATAAAATTGTGCACGCCTTTTATTCGCTAGACTAGACTAGACTACAAACAGCTGATTCTCATAAACATCGTTTGCGTCACAAGTTACCAATGATTTAATTTGTAGTCAAATGTGTATGAATATCTATGCAATAATTCGACACAGCACAGCAATAAAAAGATTTGAATATGGCCAGCACCATTGCCTAAAGCTTCTTGCATATCAATGAAGATGCTATTGCAATATTTTTAGGTAACAAATGATGTTAGAATGTAGTTAATAAAATGAATTAGTTGCTCAATAGTGATATACGCAGCTCGGAACACAAATTGGTGATGCGGTATAATAACCCGAGAATACATGAAGCGTTGATCAGTCTCACTAAACCTTCGATATTGATCATATGATGCACTGGAAGGCCAAGCCTATATTAAGTCAAGTGTACAAATGTATGTAACATGCTGAAGCAGACGTGTCAGCTGCCATAAAGCATATAGTATATTCTTGATTAGCCTCAAGAACCGAGCCGATATAGATATGTCGCTCTGTTCGCCCTTCATATACCATCCTTCATAATATGAACAACGCGATCTCGGGGACTGATATAAATTCTATCGATTAAGGTGATTCACTGTGATTTAAGGCGTATGCCTAATATATCATATAACGCTTGAATTTTTCATATGCATGATATATTACTGATACGCCGTGAATTACAATAACGAGTAACAACTGACATCAGTGATTTTCAGTCGCCGTGACTAAATCACAGGTAGTTAAATATCGCTCAACTGACTGCGAGTATTTCATATTTAATAAAGCTATTTGCATTTGTTTTGAATTCAATCTTTATGCTTCGTTGGCTTTTAGCGTATATCATATAACTAATGATTCCGACTATCTCCCAAACTCTCGAATGATTTCTTGTACCATTTTGAGCCAATCCTCTCCAAAAAAATGGCATTACAAAGCAGAAATTTGGACAGCACCATGTGTTTTCTTTAAATGTTTTCTTAGTAACCAAGGGTGATAGCCAAATGTGCCACCAAATTGATATCTAGTGACATTTTCCGGAGATAATTGACTTAAAATGATACAAGAAACCATTCGATAGTATGGGAGATAGGCGAAATCATTGGGCTCCCGTAACAGAAGAAATATTACTTAAAAAATACTTGGGAATTGAGGCGGCAAGATGGTATTTAAGATATTCAGATTTTGGAAGACTGAATAATAGTCTTGGTTTAATTAATAAAAAGGAAAAAATAGATGTTTATTTGTTTTTGCTTTTTTACTTTAACAGTGATCGCAGTTGCAGTTGAAAATCACGGTGATTTCAAAGAGTAGCAATCACGATAATCGCTGCAACTCAAAGACCACTGATTAGCTCATCTCTAGCTGGAAAGTCTATTATTGCTGTAGGAAGCTTACCGGTCGATACAATCCTTCACAATTTAGCTGTAAATGAAACAATCTTCTGTTTTTTTAAAACTTAAATTATTGACGTATGAAACACGCATGAAATTTGTTAAGCTTAAAATAAAAACACATACACAAGCTATAATTCAAACAGATCTCTTGAAGAAATTATAAATTTCTTTCGGCGATAGGAGATAATAAGAAGTCAATTTTGCTCTATCACGTGTGCCTTCAATCGATGTATGCCACAAACACGTGTACAGCTTTTATGCGAGAGAGTTAAATGTGAAGCGAGCGTCTTTTTTTTATAGCGAAACTATTCATGACTGGCTTGAGTAGTGAATGTAGAAATCTTTATCAAGGCAACCGATGTGCAAGAACGATGGTGAAGAGAGAAAGGAAAAGAGAGGTAGCATCAGACGTGGTATCGAACAACATCAGCAAAAGGCGCTCAATGCTTTCTTTATCTTTCTCTTTTTATCTCTCTCTCTATCTCTCTGTTATTCTCAAGACACATGTATACAATTTACTGCAAGTACATGAGGGCAGCAAGAGGCGCTGTGTCGTTTATAATTATTATGGTTGCTTATACGAATGTTTCTTTCTCTCTCTCTTTCTTTTATTTATTTATGACGCTTTAATATTATTTTGAGCTATGTGGCTAAAATATTTAAAAGCTACATAGCGTACTTCAATGGTAAATAGTTTTGCATAAAAGCAGTGAATGCTCTTGCATAAAGCAAAAATTGCGTAAAGAGTTTCGATATTTATTTGTGTCCCGCAACCCCTCGACTATTTTTCCTGAATAATAAAATACATCATGATTTCGAGGCGTTGTAGCAAGTGAATCGAATGACTTTCTAAAAATCCAAATGAATCGAATCATTTGCTAAACGAGTGTTTTTGCGTAATGGTCTACTAACCATGTATGAGTCAGCTGTAAGCATTAAAATTAGTAGATAGTTATCAAATTAATATTCAATGATTATGCATAAAAGATACATACACGTATATCAAATTTCACCACAAATATTAATCGAAAAATTTTCCGAATTTATTACCATTTATTTAACATACTCGTACATCCCTCGTATAACGTCTATAAAAACGTTTTAAATCGCCGTCGCTAATCTATTTGGGGGAATACGTATCGTACACCGTAAAAACTTTTATGACACTATTAATAGACGTTTACTAAGCCATAAACTGCGCCAAAGTTCGATGCACAATAATACGTTCAATTTTCGCAAATTTACAATTAAAATGTCAACAGGGTCTTAAGAAAGCAATAATTTAAAACCGTAGACTAGCTACACTCAAAGTGATGCTCCGCGGAACCCTAGGGCTCCGCGAAATGAAAAATAAAAAACAGTTTCATACCTCCCATTCGATTTTTTTTAATAAGTAACTGTTACCTTACATTGTACATACTCGTATTATGCTTATTAATGCATAAAGACACTTTTATTTTATTGTAGGGTTCCGTCAAGTATTTCGCTTTCCGAAAGGGTTCCGTCACCAAAAAAAGTTTGAGAACCGCTGCCGTAGGCAAATGAATTTTTTTTATTACAATTTGACATTGCTCACACTGGCGATCCAGCTGGCATAATGCGCCACATTGACAAAGACATCGGGATAACGCGATCCACAGATACCCACAACGAAATTGGTTATGCCAACCAACTTTTTGTGGTAGATAGCACCACTGCCGCCATCGCCAGTACAGGTGCCCTCTTTCAGCTCGTGCGACAGACATAGACTGGTCTCATCGTGCGCTTGATAGGCATTCTTGCAAGTCTCATCGCTTGCTTTACTCAGCGATAATTCGCGTATCTTGAAGGAAGGTGCACCATCGGTGGTGACACCCCAACCGGCAACGCTCACCTCAGCATCGGTGGCAGGCAAATCACTTGCAGCGCTGGCAATGGCAACCGGCTGTATGCGTTCGCTCCAAGTGAGCGGCGTCGCAAATGTCACCACTGCCAAATTATTGTTCAGTTTATAATAGTTGGGATGTATGGTGGTTCCGGCAATTTTTACGACCTGACCGCCAGCATACTGATTTGTGCTGCCAACGCGCGCCGAAAGACGCGGCGTTTCAATGCTGCCAACAAAACGAAAAACGGAAAAAAATTAACACTATTTATGGTATAAGGATGTAAACCACTTACGTCTTGCTCTCACGCTGCAGACAATGCGCCGTAGTTACAAAGTGCAGCTCATCGACTATACTGCCACCGCAGACATGTACATTGTCTACACGCAATGAAACCGCATGCGAATGAACACCAGCTAAGGCCTCATCACCGCCGAGTATACGACCCGAGTAAGCTGTAGCGGCATGAGACGTAGTAGATAATGTGCCGGCAAGGACGACACCAAGTATTACTAGTAATAGAGGCAACAGCGTTGTTGAAGCCATCGTGTATCTTAATCAACTGACTGTAAATGTCTTGTGCGGCTTTAAAATGTTTTCGCCGAATTTATGGCTCAATAAAGTGGTCAATAGTGCTGTACACCGCCGATACCCCTACACCACTTGGCCACGCAATCGACACACAATTTCACATCTAATCTAATCGATGAGAAATGTGGCGGCAGAGTATACCAATATAATAACTGTCGATGACAGAACTATGCGGAACCGTAGTGCACGCTTGAGGGGCATACGTAGACCGAACCAAACCGAACCGAACCGAACGGACGGAATAGCCGGCGCATGCAGTACAGAAAGACGTAATTGACTTGACAATGACTCGTTCAAACTGGAAGCAGATAACGTTTGATGAGTAAGCTGGACAAGATGCGGGTTTTTTTTTTTGTTCTTTCCAAAATTTTTATATGTATGGACTTCATATATAAAGACTTCAACACACAAAGACGCACTGGAACCATAAGCTTGTTTTGCTCTAACACTTCAGCGAAGTCCTTTAGTTCCAAATGCAGTAAACAACAAAGTGCATCTTATGCATGTTTTCTACATGAAATATACATATGTATATATCTGAAGCAGACCCCTAATATAAAATATAGAAGTAGATATAAATTCCAATTAAATTTTTAAGATACTATTTATTAACAAAGAACAAACAAAAAAAAGAAAAGGAAGATATTATGCAATACATGGTTTTTGAAACGCTTATTGCTATTACAGTGCATAAACTATTGCTGCAGATTGGTATTAATCCAGTCCAAGTAGTATGTAGTCTTGCTTGCCACATCGGGATACTTTGTACCGCAGTTGCCAAAGAAGAAACTAACAATGCCAACCAGTTTGCCATCATCGCTGACAACGGGTGCACCATCATCACCGCGACAGACACCCTGTTTCTCGCCACGCTGCAGGCACAGGACCGAATCGTAACCATAGCCAGCCTCCAGTTCGCAACGCGGACGTCCCAGCACATTGAAGACACCGGACTGTAGTTTGAAGGACGAATCACCGGTCAGCAGTTCACCCCAGCCTTGTACATACAATGGTTTACCCTCTTCCAGTTCACCGTCCTCCTCCTCGGACACGGTGGGCAAGTCGATCTTTGCTGTACGATCATTGAAGACTATTGGCGTTGCGGTGGTCAAAATGGCAATGTTATGCATGAAATTGCCATATGAGGGGAAGATATCGATGCTCTTGATGGCAAGTATGGTGCCACCGGCGAACTGATTGATGCTGCCCACACGTGTCGTAACCTCAGTGAGTGACACGCTGTTGATATAAAGTACGTTAAATTAAAAATATAAACTAAGTTACGACTGCTGCTACTTACGGAGTAGTGCCCACTTGTGAGACGCAATGTGCCGCTGTCAATATTTTAGTTGTGGAGATAATGCTGCCAGTGCACTTGTGTGCATTATTGCGACGTACTGAGACTGCCCAGGGATAAACACCAGCAGCTGCATCCTCACCACCCCAAATGCGCGAATCGCTTGGCATAGACTGCACTACGGCAATGCTAAGCACGGCGGCTAGGACAAATAACAACGGGCTGCAGACACGTTTGGCCATCTTTGGGTCGGAATGGATACTGGAACCTTTTGAAAGTTATGCGTGAATAATTGCCCACGACGACGACGACGAAAACGGCTACGGCAATGCTCAAGCAATTACGCATCTAATCTTACCGATTAGTTGTTGGCGATAACGCCATCAACTACATGGTCAATTATTGTAGTACAATGCTTGATTATTTGCCGATTAATAGCGTTCAGCAATCATTAATAAATTGGCATTTTTATTGATCCGTATATTGACTTTTCATACTTGGTGTAGTGCTGTAGTTAGTAGGGGGATTGCCATCATGGGAGTTGATATCCCCATAAGTCTATAAGCATACTCATTGGCATAACAGCTGACGAATTTTTTCATTTTGACTCTGAGATTTTCCCAATCTCATAACGTATTATCACTCGAAATAGTATGAGCACAAAAATTTGATCTCAATTTTCGGCAAATTGCCAAAATGTACTTTTCAAAATTTATTTTCACCTCATTTTTTTTAAAGTAGTGATTGTACGCCAATTAAGCAATCATTTCAAACTTATTTGCAGGACCTTGCCTGGCTTTTTCCGCCAAACAAACTATTTCATAACTCGTCTAAATTTAAAAAAAAACATAACTTTTGAACGTGTCGACCACTTTTCGTGTTTAAAAATAAGTTTGGGGCAATAGCTCTACCACGAGCATCAGAATATACGTTTCAAGACGTCTCAATCGGACTTATCAGTAAAACTTCGTTACTGCGCGTATAATATAGTGATCGAGCTGCAGCCCAGCCCTCGTTACTTATTGGACTACGGTACACAGCGATAATAAAAGAATAAATAGGACTACACAGTGATCAAGACAAAAATCATGGCGTACCGACTGAACACTATTAACCCGAGCGGCCAACATTGCTTCTTCTGTCAAGTATGACAGAATAGTTATTTCTGAAGATCCCATCACACAAAACTCCAACATGATTGTTGTGTTATGAGATCTCGCCAATTTGCTTACTTGATCGTCACTCAAGTTATAGATTGTAAGCAAATGTCACTATATATCGATTTGGTAGCACATCTGGCTATCACGCTTGTATACTAAAAAATATTTATAAAAACCACATGGTGTTGTCAAAATTTTGCTTTGTAATGCCAATTTCTGGAGAGGATTTGCTTAAAATGGTACAAGAAACGATTCGATAGTGTGGGAGGTGGTCGGAAGCATTGGGCTACTTACAAAGATCTTGTTAATAGGGGCGGGAAGAGGGTATTTCAGATTTAAGAAGACTATGAAAAAAAGTGTGTGTCGAGTAACAGTGATTTCAAAGTACGAGTAGCAGTCACGATAATCTCTGCTACTCAAAAATCACTGAGTAGCTCAACTCTAGTCCAAATACCTTGGCCTGTGGAATGCATGATTTTTATGAATGAATCGAGTATTCATCATTCAAAACGTAATTGTAAAGTATGGCGGTGGAGTCGTAGCATGGAATGGTAAATCATTGTCAAAACCAGATTCCACTTCATCGATTATAGTCAGAAGATGTTGTGCTTTTGAGGGCATAGATTTACGCTTGCATTTCACGTGGAGTTACGTCTCTCCTCTTAACAAACTTTCTACGCCACTGACTTGGTATATATAGTACTATATATAGATTTATTATACATATATATATATATATATATATATATATATATATATATATATATATATATATATATATATATATATATATATATTTATATATAGATATATATAGAGAGAGAGAGAGAGAGAGAGAGAGAGAGAGAGAGAGAGAGAGAGAGAGATATATATATATATAGAGAGAGAGAGAGAGAGAGAGAGAGAGAGAGAGAGAGAGAGAGAGAGAGAGAGAGAGAGAGAGAGAGAGAGAGAGAGAGAGATATATATATATATATATATATATATATATAGAGAGAGAGAGAGAGAGAGAGAGAGAGAGAGAGAGAGAGAGAGAGAGAGAGAGAGAGAGAGAGAGAGAGAGAGAGAGAGAGAGAGAGAGAGAGAGAGAGAGAGAGAGAGAGAGAGAGAGAGAGAGAGAGAGAGAGAGAGAGAGAGAGATATATATATATATATATATATATATATATATATATATATATATATATATATATATATATATATATATATATATATATATATATATATATATATATATATATATATATATATATATATATATATATATATATATATATATATATATATTATATATATATATATATATAGAGAGAGAGAGAGAGAGAGAGAGAGAGAGAGAGAGAGAGAGAGAGAGAGAGAGAGAGAGAGAGAGAGAGAGAGAGAGAGAGAGAGAGAGAGAGAGAGAGAGAGAGAGAGAGAGAGAGAGAGAGAGAGAGAGAGAGAGAGAGAGAGAGAGAGAGAGAGAGAGAGAGAGAGAGAGAGAGAGAGAGAGAGAGAGAGAGAGAGAGAGAGAGAGAGAGAGAGAGAGAGAGAGAGAGAGAGAGAGAGAGAGAGAGAGAGAGAGAGAGAGAGAGAGAGAGAGAGAGAGAGAGAGAGAGAGAGAGAGAGAGAGAGAGAGAGAGAGAGAGAGAGAGAGAGAGAGAGAGAGAGAGAGAGAGAGAGAGAGAGAGAGAGAGAGAGAGAGAGAGAGAGAGAGAGAGAGAGAGAGAGAGAGAGAGAGAGAGAGAGAGAGAGAGAGAGAGAGAGAGAGAGAGAGAGAGAGAGAGAGAGAGAGAGAGAGAGAGAGAGAGAGAGAGAGAGAGAGAGAGAGAGATATATATATATATATATATATATATATATATATATATATATATATATATATATATATATATATATATATATATATATATATATATATATATATATATATATATATATATATATATATATATATATATATATATATATATATATATATATATATATGATGTATGTATGTAGAGAGAGAGAGAGAGAGAGAGAGAGAGAGAGAGAGAGAGAGAGAGAGAGAGAGAGAGAGAGAGAGAGAGAGAGAGAGAGAGAGAGAGAGAGAGAGAGAGAGAGAGAGAGAGAGAGAGAGAGAGAGAGAGAGAGAGAGAGAGAGAGAGAGAGAGAGAGAGAGAGAGAGAGAGAGAGAGAGAGAGAGAGAGAGAGAGAGAGAGAGAGAGAGAGAGAGAGAGAGAGAGAGAGAGAGAGAGAGAGAGAGAGAGAGAGAGAGAGAGAGAGAGAGAGAGAGAGAGAGAGAGAGAGAGAGATATATATATATATATATATATATATATATATATATATATATATATATATATATATATATATATATATATATATATATATATATATATATATAGAGAGAGAGAGAGAGAGAGAGAGAGAGAGAGAGAGAGAGAGAGAGAGAGAGAGAGAGAGAGAGAGAGAGAGAGAGAGAGAGAGAGAGAGAGAGAGAGAGATATATATATATATATATATATATATATATATATATATATATATATATATATATATATATATATATATATATATATATATATATATATATATATATATATATATATATATATATATATATATATATATATATATATATATATATATATATATATATATATATATATATATATATATATATATATATATATATATATATATATATATATATATATATATATATATATATATATATATATATATATATATATATATATATATATATATATATATATATATATATATATATAGATAGATAGATAGATAGATAGATAGATAGATAGATAGATACATAGCTATATACATTAAACAGATATATGATAAAGAGTTATCTCATACGCCATAGATACATTCATATACATATATACATATATAGTTATACATATATATATATATATATATATATATACTACGATTATATGGCAGCAAACAAAAAAATTGATAGCTATATGTATAAAGTTAAAAATTATATAATATGTATATATCACAAAACAGTATGTGCGTACATATGTTCAAGCGTAAAAATTAGAAGAGTAGTATATCACGAATTTTGATATATATGTATATATATATATATATATATATATATATATATATATATATATATATATATATATATATATATATATATATATATATATATATATATATATATATATATATATATATATATATATATATATATATATATATATATATATATATATATATATATATATATATATATATATATATATATATATATATTTATATATATATATATATATATATATATATATATATATATATATATATATATATATATATATATATATATATATATATATATATATATATATATATATATATATATATATATATATATATATATATATATATATATATATATATATATATATATATATATATATATATATATATATATATATATATATATATATATATATATATATATATATATATATATATATATATATATATATATATATATATAATATATATAATTTTCAAGAGCGCTTCAATCCATCCATGGTGCAATTCACAGTCTTCATAATTTTAGCTTGATTTATGGCGTGAACAGCAAAACAAAAAATGAAAGAAAAACCCTATGCTTCTCGATAAGATTGCCAGTTATGGATCATACATGTATTGTGTGCCAATATTGGAACTGAACGAACTGGCACAAATTTAATTATAAATGATTTTAGTATGAATTTGTGTGCCTTCGTAGTACAAAATAAAGTTTCAAGTGAAACATCATGCGCTACTTCTTGCTGTTCAGTGGCTTAGTCAGTCTTGTTGCCGCATTTCTCGGCAATAACCAGCGTATTGTAGGCGGCACGGATGCCGCAGTCGGACAATTTCCCTATCAGGTATCGCTGCAATACAACGATGGTGAGCATATCTGTGGTGGTGTCATAATCAAGCCAAATTGGATACTGACCGCGGCGCATTGCGTGACAGTGGGCTATGGGCATGAAACGTAAGTGTTAACTTCAATACAGGGTGACAGAAAATGGCTGTATATAATATTTTGTTTGTAATAACTGATCAAGTAAGTCAAGTAGTTAACTAAACATTGAAACTGTTAATAGTTATACTTTTTCTCGAGTTTCGATGTGACCACGTCTTTGGCACAATCATAGAGCTTCCGACGTTGTTTGGGCCAATTCACACTGCAGTAATTGTTTGAGAACCTTAACATTTCTGTTGGAGTCTAGCACAGACGCTAGTATCCAAAATATATCGAAGACCATTCCAATGGAATAAGTATGGAGTACATTCTTGGGATATTATTTAGTCAGCGGAATTGTTTGGAATTTTTCTTATGGGTTTTTCTGGTCTTGTTGGAATGTACATCGTTCGCCGCCCAAAATATGGAAGGAATACAGTCTTCAAAATGTTGGGACAATGCACTTCTTGGTGGATTTTAATTCAGTCTGACTCACAAATGATTTTTTGCATTAGCGGAGAAAGCAACACAGTGTTCAACCACGGATGTTGATGCAGAATTCTCACTAGTTGTGCATCTAAGAAATCCATTTTCTAACAGCTATTAGCTGCTGTCTTACGAAAATGTTCGAGTGTCATATGCTTATTTTTCATGGACTTTTTTGGACCTAACTTCATTTTGTATACGGTATTTTTGTTTGTCACCCTGTATTATAGCATACATATGGTAGAAGTATGTTAAATCCACTTCTATGCACTTGCAGCTATCCGGTGCGTAATTACCAGGTGCGCTCGGGCAGCATACAACGCCTGGCGGGTGGACAGCTTGCCAAGCTAAAACGTGTTGTGGTACATAAGGACTTTGGTAAAAATCTTCACGATTTGGCATTGCTGGAACTGCAAACGCCGCTGACACTGAATGCTAATACGCAACCAATTGAGCTTGCTACGTCAGATACACCCGCGGGCACAACTGTTTCCGTAGCGGGCTGGGGTCGTCTCTCCACCAATGGCATAGTGCCACATCGTCTGCAATTGCACAAGTTTGAGTCCATCAGCGTTGCAGATTGTCAACAGCAGTTCTACTACGGTCACGATAGTCTTATCTGTCTCAAGCATGAGCCCGAGCACGGCACTTGCTATGGCGATGCAGGCAGTGGTGCCACAAATGATGATGGAAAACTTGTTGGCCTGGCTGCTTTTGTAGTAAGCGATTGTGGCTCCGATTATGCGGATGGTTTTACCAATATATACTACCATACCGAATGGATCAATGCAAATGTTAATTAAAATTAACCATGAGATTAGATTATACTTTCCATTTCAATGTTCAAATCGACAACGTTTCTTTATTTCTAAATTTTCTGCTTTAAGAGATCTGCTCCATAATCCAATCGTGATTGGCAGCAATGTTTACCAACAAATCGGGCAAAAAGCTTCCACATTCACCAAGAACATCGGCAGCAAGTCCAACCAATGTGCCTTGATAAACAGCCGGACCACCAAAGTCACCGCGACAGAGGCCATTCTTACGCGAATGACTCATACAGAGTACCTGGTCATTGGTCTCTGCACCAGCACGATGACAATCTTCCAGATCCACAATGATAGCCTCATTTATCTGCAAAGTACGATACATATCCGCGTCCGTATCCTTAGTGCGACCCCAACCGGAGATTTCAACTAAAGCACCAACTGGAGGCGCTACGCTAGCCAAAGGTATTGCGTTCACATTTTCATTAAATACGAATCGTTGGGTAAGCTTCAGCAGCGCAATGCCGGAGTCCAGTTCAATGTAGTTGGGATTAATGGTAATCTCCTCGACCTTTATACGTTGACCGCCGGTGTAGAGATCAATAGTGCCCGCTGCAACGCTGAACAACTGTGGTGCCCAACTGTGAAACAGGCGAAATTAGTTGAATAATTATCATAAAATACTACAAATGCATTTGTATTACTTACGGACGATTACTGCCCGACGAGCAGACGCATGTAAGCAATGTAAGT
Organism: Leucophenga montana; assembly: GCA_035044765.1. NCBI lineage: Eukaryota > Metazoa > Arthropoda > Insecta > Diptera > Drosophilidae > Leucophenga > Leucophenga montana. The sequence continues at coordinate 187,690 of JAWNNQ010000374.1, read as the reverse complement.
GCATAATTTTCGCTGATAATCACAGCACCGCAATTGTACAAACCGCCAATGTTGAGTGACGCCTGATATGGCAATTGGCCGAGCACAGCGTCATCGCCGCCAACAATGCGTCCCTCCGGTGCAGCGCTGACTGCGGCTAGCAGAGTTAAAAATACGGCAAAACGATTCATAGTTTACTTTCCAAAGTTTCACGTTAAACTAATTCCAGTTACGGCGTTTGTACGGCTTTTATACTATGCACAGGAAATCAAATCGATGGTCAGATTAATTTGGTAATACATTGGCAACAATGGCGGCAACTTCTAAGTTCGCTTCTTCTAAGCAGTATAAAATATATGTAGTATATTCCTCTTAACGCATCCAATTTTAATACACTACTCACTTTATGTGTTTGCGGTATGTGTGTGCGAATTCATTGGAACGTTTGCAACGCAGTGGAGCACCACATGATGCTTATGATGGTGTGTTCTATTTACTAAAGTGAGAAGAAAAGAAGTTAGGTGAAGAAAAGCGGAGGACAAAGTTATGGAAAAAGAAAAGAGAGTTAACAATGGTAAAATTTTCTATGTCTGTATGAAGACTCCATTGTACAGCATTGTAAGGAAATTTTAATGTAGGACCGAGAGATAGGACGGCGCTAAGATGTTTCTCCCGAATCCAAAATTTGCAAGAGCCTAGATTTTTATGGCTTCGTTATGTTGGTTTTTTTTATTTTTACTTTGCGCGCGTATTCAACAAGGCGGTATTCTGTCTTTTTGTATTGTACAAAATTAGATTTATATATAGTTAATTAAAAATTGCAATTTAATTCATTTAAAGTCCAAGATGTTTTTCGATGTTGCATACGCAAACGCCTACTGCTGCTGCTGCACCTCCTCCTCCATGTACAATCCATGTCACTTTTCGTCTACTTCAACTTATTCTATGGACGCAAGTTGTTGGTGTGTCCGCGGCAATTGGTGGCACGTGGATGCAGAAGTGCACAGCACTTGCGGCAGATCATCTTATCGCAGTTGTATTTCTGTGCCAAGATACGCAACGATGGCTCAATGATACCACCAGGCAGACGGAGCACTAAGTGCAACGTTGACTCCTTTTGAATGTTATAGTCGGCCAGTGTGCGCCCCTCTTCCAGCTGCCTGCCGGCGAAGATCAAACGCTGCTGATCTTGGTATATGTACTCCTTGGCTTGAATTTTAGCCTTAACTTGCTTGATGGTGTCCGAAGGCTCCACCTCCAAGGTGATGGTGTAGCCGGAAAGATTTTTAAAGAATATCTGCATTTTTCGTGTGTTCGTGTTTCGAAAGAAACGTGCTGTCGACTTTTAAACACTCAAAAGAAAATGATATCAGCTGTTTCAGCAAATTTAAGTTACTCTTCTTCTTCGTGCGATCTGCTGTTTCAGCAATTTTGAGATATTCTTCTTCTTCTCCACCTAATCAGCTGTTTCAGCAATTTTAAGGCATTCATCCTCTTCTTCAAAACAGCTGTTTCAGCAATATTGAGGCATTCTTCTTCTTCTCCTTCTAATCAGCTATTTCAGCAATTTTTAGGCATTCTTCTTCTCCTTCTAATCAGCTGTTTCAGCAATTTTAAGGCATTCAGCCTCTTCTTCAAATCAGCTGTTTCAGCAATTTTGAGGCATTCTTCTTCTTCTCCTTCTAATCAGCTGTTTCAGCAATTTTAAGGCATTCTTCTTCTTCTGTTTCGGCAAATGTGAGTTATTTGTACATATATATACATTTTTTTTTCTTATTAAATTTTTTTTGTATTGCCACGTGGATATTTTAAAATATTTATGCAGTTTAAATAATTGTATAGAGCACATGAAAGCACATAATACGCAGCGTATAAAAGCGTCGCTGCCATTTTCAACCTGCACTAAATCCTCTCCAGATAAGAGAGCTAGCGCACAGCATGTGTGTATGAATTTCGTACGTATTTAATCTTATCGTGACACCTGCAGCTCCTTCTTATGCGGCTCAGAGCAGTGATATATTCAACTTATTGAGTATTCTTGTTAATTTGACGCTCGCGCGATGCTCCCCAATAAAGTTATCAGCGCTGATAAGAGCATGGAATAGTATCTGACATCAACTAAAAAAAAAAATATAGCAGAAACGCGCGATATCTTTATGAAGGCTTGTGTGTTTCCAAGAAATTCGATGCAACAATCAATGAACCCGTAAATATAAAAAGTGATTCCACTCCAAACATTTCCGGCTATGGCGAAGATTACAAAATAAAACATGGAATAATGATGGACCGCCGAGTTGTGAGTGTGGTGTGTGTGTGTACGTATGTGTATGCACTCGTACATTCAGTGGTGTTGTCTGATGTCAGGTTGCGGTCTGTTGTCCGGGTGTTGTTGGTGTCAAGCGCATGCGTTACAGTTCAATGCACAACCAAATCAAAAACAGCTTCATCAAAGTCATTTCGCTTGCATCGTAGTAACATCGTAGTCTATAATTATATATGTACCTGTTTTTATTCCTACTCACGCTTAAATACATATGTATGTACTTACATAGGTGTATGCGGCAGCAAAATTTCACTCACAGCACAAGCTCCGGATTGATGAAGACGTCGCAAATGCACTGCGATCAAATCGAGTGCAATGCACCTACTCATCTAACGTCTCACTTGGGGGGCTCGCAAAATCATAAAAGAAAAGAGTTTAAGAAAAACACGTTAAAAAAAAATAATAACTTCGGTTGAACCGAATCGCTAATACCTCACCACACGAAATATCAACTTTTCGAAATTTGTTTTTAACTTAACTTAATTCAAGAAGTTTGTCATACAAAAGTTGACGGTGAGTTTGTGCCCCTTAAAAAGTGGGCGTTCAGTTTGGCACCAAAAGAAGCTTAATTCAGTCAGATATCTAAAAAATTAGTACAAAAAAAGAAATGAGCAGCAACTATCAGACGACATGGCTAGATCGACTCGTCTTGATGAGCTGTTCAGCTGTTTACAAACTTTCAGACAAGCTGATACACTGTGTGTGAATCGTATAAAAAAAAAAAAAAAATTATATTGCAACTTAAATGCAATGAAATTAAAGCACGTAGCTAAGACAAACCATCAACCTGAGACACATACATACATACATACATAGATACAAATGTAGTTTGGCAGCAGTTTGGGTAGGACGCATATTTGGCTTGCTAGCTAAATTGTGGCAATTGATTTTGCTGAAATTGCGCAGCGGTCAGCGTCGTTTGGCTGCCTGTGCCTGTGGCTACCAAGTGACGCTATTATTGATTGAACAGACCAGATGCACCGCCGCACCGCGTAAAGCCTCAAATTCTACAAATATAACAAATCGCTTCATTTCATTTTGTTTCCACTTGCAGTTCAGACGCCGTACATCAAACAGCAGCTTAAACTTCAAGCTTCGAAATGATCTTGCGAAAGACCATCACCGGACTGCTGCTGCTCTACGTGTATCACTTGTGTCTGGCCAAGACTGTTACATCGAATGAGCATGAGCATGACTTGAATGTAGCTCTGCCAGAGCCACGTGCATATATACCGGATTCACAATATTTGGATTTTGTTTATCATGATCATGAGGATCTGACGCGTTTCTTGCGGTAAGTTAAAATGCTTTTTAAAAAGTAGTTTTCATTTCTAAATTCAACCGTTTCAATGCAGTGCAACGAGTGCACGCTATCCAAATTTGACCGCCTTATATTCCATTGGCAAGTCAATACAAGGTCGTGATCTTTGGGTTATGGTGGTCTCGTCATCGCCGTATGAGCATATGATCGGTAAGCCGGATGTTAAATATGTTGGCAATATACATGGCAATGAACCGGTGGGTCGTGAGATGCTGCTACATCTTATACAATACTTTGTAACGAGCTATCATACGGATCAGTATGTTAAGTGGCTGCTAGATAATACGCGTATACACATATTGCCTACCATGAATCCGGATGGTTATGCTGTCTCGAAAGAGGGCACCTGCGATGGCGGACAGGGCCGGTAAGTTGCATGAATATTCATTATTAAAAGCGTACGACATTAATTTTCTCCGTTTCTTTTCCGTATCGCAGTTATAATGCGCGTGGTTTCGATTTAAATCGCAATTTTCCCGATTACTTCAAGCAGAACAATAAACGTGGACAACCCGAAACAGATGCGGTCAAAGATTGGATATCAAAAATACAATTTGTACTTAGCGGTAGTCTACATGGCGGTGCTCTTGTTGCAAGTTATCCCTACGATAATACACCGAATTCTAGTAAGTATTTTAAAAGTTTGTTTGGTATTCTTTTACCTTTTTTTTTTGTAAATACTCATCACACATAGTGTGATTAATCAACAGCGTCAGAAACGTCATGAGGCATATACATATGAGGTATATACATATTGGGCAAACGCTGCAAATTTTACTTCCACAACTTTTCAGATATCGATCTGAAAGTGGGTTAGTATAAACATTTTTAAAACAACAAGATGTAGCCCACATAATACCCCCTCCCCCTGCAGTCCCGGCCCACTATATTAGATATGATAAATACTTTATTTCTTGAGCTACCAACTTGACACTCAAAATATCAAAATGCACAAATTACGCCCACCGCATAAGGTAGCTCTTATACAAACTCACCGTGTCTATAGAGTTTTTGTTTCATTTTTTCGGCTAACAATTTTTTAACTCGAACTGCATGAATTTTCAAATCATATTACTGGATCGAAACTCTCTATGGTTAGCTTCGGGGTAAACAAACAAAAAAGTTTTTTTTTTTTTTTTGTTAAGAGAGAAAAGTAAATAGAGGGAGCATCTTTATTTTTTTGTATGACTCTAAATGCCTTCTCAGTCAGTTATAAAAAAAAAGTGAAAGACGGAAGCAGAGAGCAGCAGGCGACACTATTCGGGTACAAAGAACGATAAAAGAGTTTTTTTTTTCAATATTTTTATAAGATGACAAAATTTATTTATTTCTTTTATGAAGAGTTCATTTCTTTCATACAGTTTATATAAATAGGGAATAGTTGAGAGTAAATATCCAAACTTGAAAACTATATCTCTTACAGATTACGAGATCTCTTCGTTCAAACAGATGAACGTATTTTAATGTTTCTCAAGACTACGTTGTGACTGTGACACATTCATTTGCACAAACTTATTATAGCCTACGTCCTGGGTATAATTAAAATATATGAAATTATTTAGCTTTAGGTCACTGTTTTTATTTTTATTTATTAAAAACAGTCAATCAAACAAGAAAGAACGCTGCAGTCGAGTCTACGTGACTTAGAGATACTGTGTACATTGTTTAAGGGTCCTTATTTCAACCATAGATCATACTCTTTGGTGGTCCTATCTGAACTTATGCGCATTAGAATTAATTAAAAAAATAAAAAAATTAAAATTTCTATTCAAAAACTCAAAAATAGGGACAACTTTGCATAGGGCTACCCCAAAAAGTGTGCGGATCTAGACCTATATGAAATATTATAAAAGGAATGACGTAAGCTACGTCAAATTTGGAATTCTTAGCTTAATTAAGAACAAATACAGAAAAATGTAATACAAAAACTTAAAAATTGAGGTCAAGTTTGTATGGGGGCTATCAATTGTAGTGATCCGATCTGCAGCTATGTGATGTATGTTACTAAGATTTGCGTAAAACACACCAAATTTGGCGTTTCTAGCATAATAAACAACAAAACCAAAACAATTGTCATACAAAAATTTAAAAATAGGGACAACATTTCTATTGGGGGCTACACCTTAAAGTGGGGTTGGCATATTCAATGCGAGTTAGCTGAAAAGGGAAAAGGAGAGTTTAAATTTCCAAATTTGACGTCGTTTAGTCTCCCAGATGTGTTAATTCAAACATACGGACATGTCTATACCGATTCGCCTTCCCATGTTGATCAAGAATATATATACTTTGAAGAGTCTGCCATGCCTCCTTCGGCCTGTTACATACACTTGCACAAAATTTATATACTATGCCAAAGCATAAATGTGTATATAAAAGCATAAATGTGTACAGAACTTGCCTCTATTCGTGTGTTCTATGAAACTTCACCTCATTTTCGTGAAACGCATTGTTTCAAATCATCACAGCATTAAAGGCCTTAATAGCATATATTTGGTGAAGAGTATTAAAGCTTCGGTTCTACCGAAGTGTAAGTTTATGCTATAGTTGTGCGAGAGGTGTTTTATTTATTTATTTATTATAATTTTTTTTTTTTTTTGTAACAACGTTAAAAGCTGGTAACGAACCGATATATAAAGTCTTGTTACTGCTTATTCGTCTCTTTTTTTTATTTAACAATAATATGGCTGCTTAAAGGGATCTGCCGTTCGTCGGCACTGTGCGCGAGTGAGTAGACAAACGTAAAACGCAAAACATCAACGACAGTTCATATACCTGCTATGTTTACCCTACTATGAGTTTATACATGCTTGTAGTTTTATTGATATAATCAAAACATTTTCATACAATTTGCTATATTATCGCTTTTTCGCGCTTGTGCTTGTTCTCTCGCTCTCTCTTTTCTTTCACGCAACATGTCCCCTGGGTGCAGTGTTCCAGACCTATTCGGCTGCGCCATCCCTAACGCCCGACGATGATGTCTTCAAGCATCTTTCTCTGGTCTATGCACGAAATCATGCAAAAATGTCACGGGGCGTTGCATGCAAATCGGCTACGCCAGCCTTTGAGAATGGCATTACCAATGGTGCTGCCTGGTATCCGTTAACGGGCGGCATGCAGGATTACAACTATGTATGGTATGGTTGCATGGAGATTACACTGGAGATATCGTGCTGCAAATTTCCACCGTCGTATGAGCTAAAGAAATACTGGGAGGATAACCAATTAGTAAGTTTGTACAATTTTAATTGCTTTGGTTTGTAACGCTTTAAACTTATTTCCCATTTCTATATACAGTCAATGATCAAATTCCTGGCCGAAGCGCATCGTGGTGTACAGGGTTTCGTGTTTGATCCGTCGGGCATGCCCATTGAACGTGCTTCACTTAAGATCAAAAATCGTGATGTCGGTTTTCAGACTACAAAACATGGTGAATTCTGGCGTATATTGTTGCCTGGTTACTATAAGATCGAGGTATATATAGTCGTAAAGATTTTACACATTCACTAGATATTGATGATAAACGTACTACTAACCTTATATATATATATATATTTATTGCAGGTCTTCGCTGAGGGCTATGTGCCGCGTGAGGTTGAATTTGTAATTGTGGAACAGCATCCAACCTTACTCAATGTTACATTGCAACCCTCGAAGGTAGGTAAAATGGTTGTGGTATTATGGACTTACAAATATATGAGTGTAATGCTAAAATGGTGTTTGCTAATATGTACATAATATTAAAAAAGAAAAAAATGATTTACATTGGTCTCTCTTTTTTCTTTTTCTTTTCTCTATGTACATCTATTGTATATATGCTTGTATATATTTTATGTATATATATAACAGTACACAACACTACCAACAACAACAACATCATCCTCAAACCAAAGGACTAACCGTAATAAAGTCAGTGATAAAGTTACCTTTCCCATTGATTAAAATGAAACAAAACTTCCAAAGATATTTTACCTAAAAGTTTATAATTCAAAATCAATAATAATAATAATAATAATACTTAATAATAACAATAATAATAATATGACTACTAATCTAATATTTGAATGGAATTGTAGATTAACTTGTATAGTAAAGTATTTAAAAGTCAATTGCTATAAAGTTTTATATTTAAAAATCTGTAAATAGTTGAATGCAATGTCGAAGGCGATTTAGAACTGTGTAAATATTATTAATTAATTTTAAATAATTTATTTCTTAAGAATCACTTTTTTTCGATGTCAAGGTTTGCATAAACGAACAGTGTGTATAGCCTTCACACAATATAGAAAACAGGTATTATTTGTTTGTCTCAAGGGCCGATTCCACAAAGTACAACTAGACGAGTTCATCAAATAATGTCCGTCTGTCTTTTCTTCTGTATGAATGTTATTCCGAGTATTTATGCTATGTGGAGTATAATAGGTTTCTGCATATGTTTGTAATAGCCAAAAGGAGGCGTGGCAGGCGCCATAAAGTGCATATACATTCATGATCCACAGCAAAGTTCGAGGCGATATAGATGTATGTGCGTCCAGTACGTCCAGTTTGCGCGACGATTTCTCGAAGACTATAAGAAATAAAGTCTTCAAATATATTTAGATTCTCCTAGTACATTTTCAGATAAAGTGTGTTGCATTTTGCTGTTAAAGCTAAAAACGCCTTCTACAATCTCATTAAAACATACCACATAGCTCCAGATCAGAATGTAGCCTCTCCCCATACAACATATATGGTTGAAATAAATAAACGTAAACAATGTACAGAAGGTATAAGCTTCTCTCTTGATTAGTACACTCATTATCAACTTCAAATTTGATATGGTAGCTTCATATGAATGTGTCCTTTATTAATTGCGTTCTATATTAATTGGCACGCTCCGCACACTTTTAGGGCTAATTTTCATTCAAACACATTCCTCACTTTTACACATAAAATAATTTTCTTTGGATGTAATATACCTGCTAGTATAAAGCTGCTGTACTACGAGTATGTGATATTTGTCAAGCATATCCAAAAATTTAAGAAACTGAACTTAATTCCAGCGTTTGGTAAAATAATTAATTAATTAAGCATAAATCGTATTTTTTACTCAAGGTATGTACACATTGTCAATTAAATTTTCTGAAAAAGAAGCATGCATTATGTAAATATCGTAGTTGTATACAATTGGATATTGTAATTTAATTCAAGTTCCAGCGTAGAGTATTCAAATTCTCTTGGATTATGGTATATAACAAATGTATTGAATATCAAAATTATTACTTCGACAGCGACTGGAGGGCAGCCCCAGCGGTACAGCACCCTTCTACCGTCCTCTACAACCGCCGCAACATTATCGACCTGGACCGCTACCATATGGTGGACCACCTGGTGGTACTCCAACCGATGCGGGCATCTTTTCAACAATCAGCAATGGACTTAACAGTCTCTATTCGAATATATTTGGCTGAGCAGTAATAAGCACCTGTTTTCTTTTAAGTTTTAGTCTAAGGCAAGAGAGTTGTAATTTATAATTTATTACTATTTTTTTTTTTCGTTTTTGTTTTAATTTTTATCTCTGTATGATTTGATTTGATTCACTATTTTGTAACAGTCGTCGCCTATGTGCGTACGTTCGATTATTCGACATGACACTAAACTTATGTAGCAGTGCGAGTGTAGAAAACGATAAGAATAAAATTGTATTTATTGAAAAATGTTAATGAAATTTCTTTTCAATGAGATCTCTTGCATGCCCAGCAGCGCAAATGCACATCACGTAATCGATCGTCTCCTTAACACTTTGTAGGCTTGTAGTGCTTTCGAAGATCGATTACCAGTCTGCATACTTTTCCATAACCATGGTCGCTTTGTATACCTTTTGGTCTCACTACTTGCATTACAATTGCTAGGTATTGGGTGTGCAATGTAGCTTATAGCATTTTAATGTCATATACACATGAAAATAAAGTAAGTAGTAGTACATTTGCAGTGCAAACAAGTACTCAACAATATATTTAGTTTGACCTTTTGTTTTAGTTTAGCCATAAGCCGGTACTGAGCGCCTACTCTCCGATTAACCTGCGGGAACGATTTTAACATGGACAACAAAACTGTTTACATTACTCAAATTATTAACACTTATATTTATTCGTCAACATGTATATTTTAATATAGGAACAATAGTTTTTTTTCGCATATACATATACGCCATTAAACATTGCTTTTGAACAAGATTAATTTTTTGCTCAGAAATATACAAATAGCATTCGCTGATGCATTTATGTTTATAAAAATTTTCAATTCGGATGTTTCGTGAACAATATAGAGCACAATTTAAAAATTTTGAATATTTAAAAAAAAAAACAATTATATCTTTTTACAGTACTGTTTTTGTCACTGTTTGTATTTCAAAATATATGGGTTGTTTCAACGTACTTTAGTCCTGGCTTACATGTCTCTGAGAGTGGTCTATATGATGTGCAAAGCATTTGCAGCTTTCATAAATTGTACACCAATTTTATCCGTTTTCCATTGCGCTTTCCTGAATGGAACGCCGTGTATCTACGACAAGATCATCTGTACCGCGAGCTGCTGTCTCCGTAAGACCATTGACCTCATTATTTATACGTTCAATAACCCAATCCAAGCCCTTACGTCCCTTGTCCGCAGTTGTGCTTATTGTATTCGTTAGAAGCTTTTCCAAGTACTGTGCTAGTGGCATTCCATACACAGAAACTGTTGCCTTCTGTCTGAGCAGCGTCTTACTGTTATCAGCTGGATGGGGTTCATAGCGCAGGACTTCATTGACTCTCAAATTTTGATGGAATGATATATTTTTGGTCTGAATTATCATTTGTTTCCGTATCGGATCGACGATGGAACGTTCACTAGCAAAACAGATCTTGGCGGAACCGATGAGTCCGTGTGTCCATTTCGGGAAATGCCATTTCGATTGCACCAGACGATGTGTGTGGAGTACTCCATCGATCACTTTGCGTTCGACAACGTCGGTGCCAATGATTGACGGTGTCATCGGGTTCGGATATTTACGCCATGCTGCTTGTGTCACAGTCTCCCATGGATGATTGAAGATGTGCTCTGATGTCCAGATTATCATTATGGCTGCAGTTTAATTTATGTAGACGACAGCACGTTCCGCTTGCGGGTAATAAACGTAAGGCAATCAGGTCCCCCGTTTATCTGCGGGGAGAAAAAATAATTCGATTTTTTACGGGCTCTTGGCAAGACAGCCTGAACTGCTGACGAGAAACTGTGTGGCTGCTACTCTTGCCAAACGACGTTTATAGCTTATGCCCTAGTATACACTTGACAATAAATGCTTCGATAGAGTAAATTTCATTTGAAAAAAAAAATACCAAAAATGTTAACTTCGGTGAAACCGAATCATTAATACCATCCAAACTTAATTTCAAATGATGGCTTTGTGGCTTTTGCCCTTTTTTTGTCCTACTGGATGTTGCTCAAGATCAGTTCTTCCAACACCAATTGCCGCTTTGCTTCGAGGGGGACGTGTCCTAACTGGAAACTAAATTTGAAAACCCGTTAAACATCACTTGAAACGACCTAATCTCATCTACATTTTACATTTTTTTTTTCTTTTATTCAGTATACTCTTCACAAAGGGTGTGAATAGAATTATAATTTAGTCATTATGTTTGCAACGTCTTAAATAAAGCATCGAATACGAGTAGATCCAGCCTTGTCCATCTATGGCTTTTTTTAAAATATTTCTTTGAAAATTGGTATGGAGAAAATAGACAAAGCAAAATGTCTACAGGTGCGAGACGTTGAAATATAGTTTCATCAAAAGTGAAACGACATCCAAGAGGACAATAATGACCAGAAATAGCATCTTAAAATGAGCATCTATGGGAAAAATGTGACAACTCTGAACTCAAAAATGAAAAACGTACCAAAAGTTCGGAAAAAATAGTGTATTTATCTATATTTTTATGGCGTTTTGAATTATTCTTCACTCGGTCACTCTTTACAGAAAATTAAATAATTGCACAATAAGACTAGAAAAAAGGGCAACAATGAATATTGCAAAGACAATTGCTTTGGCATGTCATGCGAAAATGGTGAATATTCTCAAGCCATGCATTTCTAAAATGCTTTCCTCTACTGATTCTGTATAGTTTAATAGAAACATAAACAAAAGTCAAGTGTGACCTATACTAGTCGATGTGAAAAATGTTTCGCAAAGTCTCTGTCGTGTTTAAAATCCCAGAGCAAAACAGGGGTAAACAATTTGCTGATTGTTCCAGAGGCAACATGACAATCGTCAAAAATGCAAAATTCGTGCCAAATATCAATATATATATATACATATGTATGTAGTATATATACATGCATAAATTATTTAGTTTTAAAATTGTTAAATCTAAGTATCTGTTAAACAACAGCAAAAAACTAAAGTAAAAAGGACAAGTTTAATATGAATTAATGCAAAATTAAATAAAATAAAAGGGGTTTTCTTTTTTATGCCCATATAATATATACAGTCATGTTCATTTTAGCTTAGTTTGGAGAACAAAGTTCGGCTTTACAAGGCTATTTTAAAGCATGTGTGGACATATGCTATCCAATTATGGGGAACTGCAAGCCAATCAAATATTGAAATTTTTCAACGATATCAGTCCAAAACGCTTAGACTTATTGTTGACGCCCCCTGGTTTGTGGCTTATGACCAAATTCACAAAGATTTAAATATTCCATACGTAAAAGATGAAATACATAGAATAAGCACAAGCTATATTGAGAGACTACATGATCATTTAAATTTTTTGGCAATAGGCCTACTAGATAATAGCGATACAACTCGAAGACTTAAAAGAAATCATGTGTTAGATTTACCTTTTAGAGATTAAATTTTGTATATATTGTAAATAAACTATTAATTATAGAATTTTGAATATAATAGCTGTTCTCACTGGAGTACAGCTATTTCTGTTATATTATGAACTTTCAACTAACTTACTTATTGTCTTATTGATAGATTGTAAATTAATAATAATAAAAAAAAAAATAAAAAAAAAAAAAAAGTTCATTTTAAATAAATAAACGTTTTTTTTTTCTAAACACCCTGTGTTGGTAAGAATTTGTTGCAATTTGCTATTCGTCAGCCTAAGAAGCAAATTCGTTTGAAAAAAATAATTAAATTCGATTTAAAACAGCTGAACAATGCCGAATGGTTCTAATTCACCTCCGAGGCGTAATCGGCCGCAAGAGTTGCAAGCTGTTTCGGAGACTGGACCGTCCGCACCGAAATCAAGACGCCTCAATGGTCGAAACCAATCGAACGGTAGCAGCTCCAGCACCACTGAAAATCTTGCAACCGTTGAAATACTGCCAGTAATCGAGAACAACAGCATCAACACAAGCGACAACAGCGACGTAAACAATGGTACTGGTACGTCTGACGGGTCGAGTGGAATTATAATTGATCTCACCGAATATGAGTTCACTCAATCAGTCCGTTCGCGCCGCATCATAAACGAATTCGCGCATGAAATTTTCATGCAATCGCCGTCGGAAACTATAAATGTGGACTCGCCAACACGTACGTCGAGCACTGACGCCGAGACTATCCAGGAAAATGGCTCATCGGATAAGGAAGATATGGATTGCCCCGTTTGCTTCGAAGATGTGCGTAGCCGTGAGCCAATGTCCACCTTGTGCGGTCACATATTTTGTCGGGAGTGCATTAGGATGACGCTTGACCGTTTTGGTACATGCCCAAATTGTAGAGCATCAATTGCTGTTGATCAATTATCTTTCGTAAATATCTAACTTATCGTATAAAATAAGTCCTTCTGTCCGTCCGTGCGTCTGTCCGTCCGTGCGTCCGTGCGTCTGTGCGTCCGTTCGTCTGTCATGCATTAAAACCACATTATTGCCTTTTCGTAATTTGCGCGGGGGAGTCTCACAATGAAAAATCCAGTTGGCAGCACTTACGCGCATACATTTCTTTGTTGTTGTGCGTGGCGTTGAAAACTCAGGAGTTTAATTCCTTTCCGTTGAAGCAAAACAAAACAAAAATAAAAAAAGTAGGCAACAACAAAATAAGTAAACAAAACAAAATTATAAAATAATTCGCACTCAATTCACACTGTTCGACTTGTCACACAGCACACATTAACATTTCCGAATTTTGATTGTGTTGACGCCAAAATTGATTCTGGTATAAAACAAATAGTAAATATAAACAAAAACACATTTTTTAAACAAACACGCGCATAACAAATCCAATCGAAAGCACCGAAAGACCATGACTGAACCCTGGCGCAATTTTTACGGCATTAATTCGTTGTACTTAAGTAATAGGACAACGAGAAGTTTCGAATTTCGGGTAAGTACTTCCATATCTCTATGTACACCGTATATATCTGTACCGTATCGCTCAGTGTGGGTGTGTGTGTAATTGTTATTGTTATTTGCTATTTGCTATTCCTGTACAGCAGTTTACCCATCGCGATCATGAACAGCGCGCCGCCGAAATAGCCTCAACACATTCGAATGCGAAATCCAACAATGCGATGCCAAAGTTTTGCAAAATCAAAAATTGCGGACGTGATGTACAAGGTTCATATAAAACGCACGATCGTGATGTGGAGACGCAGATATCGCAGCGACGTAATATGGTGCATATGCGCGCACTGAGCAGCATGGAGGTTGAACAATTGATTGAACGTACAAACAGTAGAGTAGGAGCTGGTGCCGGCAGCCGTAGTAGTAATGCTAGCAACAGCAGCAGCAGTAGTAGCTACAGAGCATGTTGTCGACGCGACAGGACTGCCTTAGGCTCAGCACCAACAACAACAACAACAACTGAAGGGAGCAACAACAAGAGCAAGGAGAAGACAATAAACTATATCGAAGAATTGGAACGCATTGAGGAAATGCATAAGTTAGTTTGCGAGGAACTCAAACGTACACGTGGCGCAAAATTGGACACAGTGCAACAAACCAACAGAAATGAGGCAAAGACAACGCATAAAAGTACAGCAGTAACTATATCAGCAGATACAACCACAAGTGATGTGTTTATGGATAACGCTGAGAATGCTGCATGGGTTGAGATGGACACGAATTCGGCTACAGTTTCGCCAGCGCTTACACATTTTGATGTCGCCTATGGCTTAAAGACGCCAACCAAGGGTAAAATTCTGTCGCCGGGCTCTTCAATTTCATGGGTGAATATGTCGACAGTAACGACGCCTGTATCAAAGGTATCGTCTACAGATGAGGGTGAGCAGAATGGTGTTTCGTCAACGGGCGCATCGCTCTCGTGGGCTGAGATTGGTTTGCGTGCGTTTCCGGCTACATTTGCTGTGCTGCATGAGAATACGAATGACTCCTGTGATTTCGCTTTGTCATCGCCGGTAAACTCTTCTATTAAGCAACAAGCAACATTGGTGGATTCGCCTGGCTTGAAGTCGCCTAAAATGCACGACAAAACTATGCAGCCAGCAGAGTCTGCGGTATCGTGGTTAGCATTAAATTCAGCTACGACAAAGTCGGAGCCGTTGCCGGCTAGTATAGCGGGTGAACAATTCGATGTGTTACACGAGCATTATCCACAAGTGCAACCTAAATGGATCGAAGTGGTTCAGACGGGTGAGATGGCCCATAAGATAAGCGTTGACGTCTTGATGCCGTTGAATGATTCAATGTCGCATGTTGCATCCGATTCTATGGTATATTCCGAAGATTATGATGATATTGACAATAAACGCAGCAAAAATATCAGCCATACTAACGATGTGAAGGACAGTGAGCTGTTATGTGATTTGAAGTCACATGCCAAGTGTAGTAAATACTGCCAATCGAAGCAGCCGGAACGCAAGCTCGAGAACGATGATGAGAGTAATTATGGTGATGCATCACCGCTTTTCGTTGAGTTGGAGAATATGCCTGCAGTTAATATAAACTTTATGCGTAACGTAACGCCTATGCGTTATTCGGACCAGTGTGATGAAAATAATACAATTGATGAAGAAATGGTGCATGCTAAGAACGATGAGGAGCTACAAAATGCATTAAGCGATGCAGCAGCTGAGGTAAGTTTTAATACAGTGTGTAGGTACAGGGCAAAAGCGTATATTAAGTCTATGTAAATGTATATAAGAGGCCGAAGGAGGCTTGGGAGACTCTATAAAGATGAACATGTCTATCTGGTCATTTTCTTGAAGAGTATGACCGAGTTCTTGAAGACTATAAAATGTGAAGACTTTCAAGTCTTGTTATAGCGACTCTCATTTTCCGCGTCATTACAATGCCAACCCCATTTGTTTGATTTAATTAAATTGTATACCCTGGCAGAAGGAGGTGTGGCAGACCCCATAAAGTATTCAAGCAACAAAAGTCGAATCGATATAGACATGTTCGTCTGTTTGAAGAACGAAATCTTAGAGATCATACGAGATAGATAGTTTGGTTATTTAGACAATACTTTTCAATTTTCAGATAAAGTATATTACCACTTTAAGTGGTTGCGCCACTTATTTTTTGTTTTTTAATGCACATACCATTGACTTTGCTTCAATTAGTTCATAACGTAACAGCCAGAAGAGGGCGTGGTAAAGCTCATATAGTTTATATACATATATACTTTTTCAGAGTAATATAAGTCGTGAACTGCAATATCTAATATGTCCAGATCGGACCATCAACTAATAAAGCCTCGTACAAATCTAATGATTATCTCGGCACTCAACTTCAACGTTCTTTCTTGTTGTCCTTGTTGTCCTTGTTTTTTTTTTTTTTCTTTTTGGAACATTATTTTTTAATGTTTGTTCTACTTTTTCTAGTTAAAATTTTGTATGGACAATTTATCCATTGAAAATGCAGCCGGGCTGCAGTTGTTGGAGCAGCAACATTACAAAAACGCTGGCAAAGACGAAAGAAAATTGCATTCGCCTACCTCTGATACACTGACCGAATGTCCACAAATAGTGAACATTAATAAGCCAACACCAACTTCAAGCACATTCGTCGTTAATACTTGCTGTAAAGATAAGAAGCGTACAATCAAACGTCGCTCTATGCGCACCGTAACCAATAAGGCATATAATAATAATAATAAAGCATCAATAACAACGCCCAATGCGCCGACTCCAGCACCCTCGCCGGGTCCGGCGTCAAGACGCAAAAATACGCCACGCAGCAAACGGCACCCGATAGGGGCCAGTACTACCAAGTTGGAAGCACAGCCTATGGGTGGTTGTTCGTCTTTGAGTGGAATGGCACGTTTCAACACATGCCCTGTACGTTTAGCGGCTGGCAAGGATATTACTGCGCGCAAGCACAAACCGAAGTCACTCGTTTGCACTAAGTCACTTGAGGATCTAAAAGCGGAGAAATTGTCGCTATACCATAAAATGTCCATGACACAGGAACGCATCATACAAGCATTGGATTGTTTACGTTGCAGTCTGCTACAGATACAGATACCCGATTGTATCTATGAGAAATCGAAACGACAGCGCAACGCTTTCGAGTTTTGTGTACGTTTCTCGCGCAATTTTCTCTATCCTCTCAAAGGCATGGTAAGCTTAAGAAAATGAAACATTATTACAATATATCCTAAGTATAATTTCTCATTCTGACAGATCGACGACTTTCGCGCTATGTTACCCGAAACGTTTAACAGTGCCATCTCGAATGATGCCTGTTACCGTGTATCGGCCATCTATACGCTCATTTTTCAATCACTGCAGACCTATCAAAGACAATTGCGTTTTTTCCTGCTCGATCAAGTGCCTCAAAAACTAAGCGCGCTTATCGAAATGATCTATATGATGACAAAAATTTGCCTAGACAAGAGACTCTTCGATCGGCAGGATCCCATTATCGATTGTTTGCAGAAACGCTGCAAAAATTTTCTAGATTTTATTGATGACATGCAGGAAGAACGCTTTCTACAAGCGCGCGAAATTTATCGCAAGCAGAACGAGAAGGTTCGAGCGTATTAATTAATTATTGGCATATGTATATCTAAATCGAAATGTTTAATATAATTATCATAGCAAATACATACAAACTATGATCTGAAGATGTGCATGAACGATTATAATATGTACGAACCGAAACTGGTGCGCAGGACTCAAGCGTCGAAGCAGAAGCGAGCGTTGCGCAAACTGGTAAGGTTTGATAAAAATAATGGGTACATACGGTATACTACTTTATAATTAAATCTATTTTTTAGCCACGCAAAACTACTACAAAGCCTCAATCAGTGCACGATATACCATTGGCACAGCAGCTCGAACGCGAATCGCATATGTTTCTGCCGCCCGAGAATATTAAAACACAAATTGAAGAATTTGATGATGCTAAAGAAGGCATGGTAGGTGCAGGACCTACTTTTAAGGACACTTTATAAATACTTACTATATAGTATATACATATAATATATACATGTTTTTCTTTAGCCATTGCCGGCGTTGCGCTCACTGCACCAAGAACGAAATGCGAATCTTGACGAGCGTCCTACTACATCATCGAATGCCAAACGTAGCAAACCGAAGGATGCAGCAGCGGCTCCACCACCAGAATCAACAAACGACTTAAAACCACTGAACTCAGCGTTGATCGAAGCACTTCAACTGGTGACAAAAAATCAAGTGCGCCAGGTGCTTCAACCGATAGTAAAATCGTTGGGCGACGTTATTAACCAGAAGGTAATTTTATGTTATAGAACTATTAGTATAGATCTATAAGTCATATATGAAACTATAATGTTTTCTTATAACCCTTCACACTTTCAAAAGAGCTTTCTGAAGCAGTGAAAGAGAAAATGCATCAATCACAGCTTATATTATTATACTTATAGTATGTATATATCTTTGATCAACATCATAAGTTTAGTCGATATAGACATGTCCGTCTGTATGAATGTCGAGATCTCGGAGACTATAAGCGATAGAAACTTCAATTGTGAATAATTAGTGTCTTCATAAACAGTATCTAAAATAAAAGTGCCAATGTCACTAGAAGGAGTAACCCCCATGCAAACCTGCTCATCATTTTTGATTTTCTGTATGTTTTTATATATATATATATATATATTTTTTTTTTTATAACATTCACACCTGGTGTGAATTGGTATCAACAGTTTGTCTGAAAGTTTGTAGAGCATTAAGGGAGGCCTCGTAGTAGGCCCCATAAAAAGTATTCTTGATCAGATCGTCGAGACGTGCCGATCTAGCAGTGTCCGTCTGTCTGGTATTTGCTGCGCATTTTTGTTGATTTTTTTTACTTATTTTTATTGCCGGCAGGCAATATTGTTGCAGTTAATAACAACATAGAAGTTGATGTAGTAGCTTCTTATCAAAGGGGGGAATCTTAACATACATATATATCAATGGATGTAAATCCTCACATTTTTGGGTAGCCTCATATAAACCACTCACTTTTGTCTTCATGTATGAAATACTTTTTTATTGCAGTTAATATTAATGCCACATTTGGGATTTTGAAATGGATAGCGTACCATAAAACGTGGAACTTCATGTCAATGGTATTAAAGTTTCGTTTGCATCGAAATTTATGGTTTTCTGGTTTTTTATAGTAGATATCCGGCTGAAACCCGGCACATTGACATTTTCATTGATTTTACTATTATTTATCCACATTGATATGAATAGTAGGAACACTTCAGTTACATCGAAGTATAATAGGCAGAAGGAGGCGTCGCAGATTCCATAAAGTGTGTATATACTTGATCAACATCAAGAACTGAATTAATCTTTCCGTGTACGTCTGTCCATCATACGTATGTTTGAACAACGAGAAGCATCCAAACTTGTAATTTTAGAGTATCCTGATTTGTAAAAAACGGCTATTTTAGTAGTTTTAATAGTTTTTTCGAATTATTTTTTCCACCCCTTTTCAAAATTTCTTATTGTACCATTCACACACAGTGGGGTATTATCAGTTTGTCTGGATGTTTGTAACGCATTAAAGGAGGCATCGTAGACCCCATAAAGTATATATATATATTCTTGATCAGCTTGACGAGAGGAATCGGTCTAGCTATGTCCGTCTGTCAGACCATCTGTCCGTCTGTTTATTTATAAATTTAAAATAACCAAGCAAAAATATTAACTAAACAAATTAAACAAAGAGTTTACTTTTAAATTCTCCTGCTTGGTACGCAGATCAAATTTGCAACAAATTTTGAATGCTACGCCCACAATGTGGGTTACGGTTATACATCCTTAAGATTCACGTTTTTTTAAAAAATGTTCTTAATTTAAAAAACCAAAAATGTTGGTTAGCTTTGCTTCACCGTAAAACATTTAGACAGTGGTATGAAGCTATGTTTTGTGTTTTATAATCCAAGTATGATTGCCTTCTGCGAGTTGCTTGACACAAGAACACACTTCACTTGAAAGTATTTCTTCTATATTGGGCATCCATTCAAGCAGTTTCTATTTTAACTACAATATATATATTTTCTATATTTTTATGGTTTAAAGAATATGTACGTCCTTTTAGTGTAGGTATATGTATGTGTGAAGGGTATAAGCGCTTCGGTTATATCGAAGTTAAAATTTTTTTTTTCTTGTTTTATTTGCAAATCAATGTCAAACCTTTTACAGAGGATGCGTTCCTAGACGACGCCACTGACGTCTAAATAATATTTGAGTGTCACAAAAGCAACAAAAGGATTACAAAAGTCCATTACGTGTTTCTTACTTTCCATCAACTCTCGAAGCTCTATATCAAAATTCTAAATTTTCATAAATTCGTTTCAAAATATCTGAAATTTGAAAACTTTTTGTTTAAAAATGTTTCGGTGATTTTTGTTCTTGAATAAATGTAAAATGTGTTAACTTTGCTGAGTAAATAACAATCATCTAGTTCCATCCTCACCTTCTTAGTACTGGAGGCGAAAATGGAATACCAAGTGGCTGTATCAGGTCTTTCTCTGTATTTAATATTGGTTTACTAACTTTATGTTAAAGTTAGCAGTCCAAGCTTTTGCAGTTAGTCAGACACGTGCACAAAATGCTTAATTTAGAAAACAAAATTCAACCATTGTTTTGCTACTCAACTTGGTCAACTTGGTAACTTTATTTACCTAAATGACTTTTCTTTTATAGGGTTCCATACCAAAGGGTAAAACGGGACCCTATTACTAAGACTCCGCTTATATACCCATAGTGTGAAATGGTACTATCAGTTTGTCTGAAAGTTTGTAACGCATTAAAGGATGCATCAGAGACCCCATAAAGTATATACATATGTATATTCTTGATCAGCTTGACTAGACGAGTCGATCTAGCCCTGTCCGTTTGTCTGCCAGTCTGTCTGTATGTTTTTGGGTACCAATTTTTATGTTATCCAATTGAAATTTTCCACATACACTTCTTTTTATTGCATATTAATAGAGTATCAAGATTGACTCGCCACGCCTACTTTTTGGTGTAGCCCCCATACAAACCCACCGCCCACTTTAGACTTTTTGTATGAAAAACTTTTTTATTCTAGTCAATATCAACTTAATAATTGATATTGTAGCTTCTAGTGGACGGACGCTTCACATATACATTAATGGGTCCTACTCGCCTACTTTTTGTGACAGCACCCATACAAACCTACTGCACATTTTTGTGTTTTTGTATGAAAAACTTTATTAAAGTCAATATTAGGTTGAAATGAGATATGGTGCCTTTTTATAGACAGTCGCTTAACATACATAGACTAATGGGCATGGCCCACCCACTTTTTGGGGTAGCCCCTATACAAACCCACCGTGCAATTTTGTGTTTTTTTTTTAAATTCTTTATTTAAATCAATATTTATTTGATTTTCGATTTAGTGGACAACTGCTTCATATACATATACAAATGGGCGTGTTCTGCCCACCTTTTGATGTAGTAAACCCACGGCTCACTTTTATGCATTTGTATGGAAAACGTCAAAATCAACTTAAATTCGATAAAATAAAAATCCATTTTTTTTTCTTTGTTCGTTTAGTGTTTGCCAACGTGTTAGTTTTAACAATTTTTTAATTTGTTTTTTTTTTTTAATTTGTTTTTTTTTTATTACATTTTATTTAAATAATATTCGTTTAATTGTAATAGTAATTGTAATTGAATTTAAATAATATTAATTTAAATAATATATTTGCCGCTACCGATGATTTTTGAGTTAAAACACTGCATTTGCATATTTCATATTCGTTGTTTCATCATTCGATCGCTCGATTCGATTCGATTCGATCGATTCGATCGATTGATTAATTGATTAATTGGGCTTTAAGCGTTATGTTTGCTGCTCTCTTGTATTTATTATGTATATATATATTTATATTTGTTTTGCATGAAAAAGTTCAACGAAAAACGGAAATATTATGCCTTAATTTGTAAGGAATGCTCTTAAGATCTCTACTGTGCTTGTGTAATTTTATTTAATTTAATTTTTGATCGATATACTACATAGATAAATGTTTAATTTTTCTCAAAAATATTTTTATGTATCTAGTTTTTTTTTTTAACCTTTTTTTTTAAATAATTTTAAATAATGCTGCGCGAAGATTCAACTGCTAAATACATCATCAACTTAGTTTTTTCTCTCAAGAATTCACTACCATGCTAAACCACTACTTGTTTAACATTAAATTTTGGCTTTAAGCCGCGCTGTATTCACTTCGAGCGAAATATTTCGAGAGCATTTCATAGTTATTTCGGAACGTTTTGGAACTTATGTCATGTTATTTTATTTATATATTTTATTCCCCCATGGCTAATTTTACCACCAATTTTGTTTATTTGTTCATTACTGTGCCGGGCGAAAAACCACTGCCAGTATTTATTTTACTAAATTTACAATCCGCATTATTTTCGGTTAAATTCAAATGTTATTTACCGAAAAATATCGAAAGCATTTCTGATTAACAAATTTTTTAAGACCCACGCTACGGTTTTAGGCTCGAAAAGTAAAACTTCATCATACGCCTACGGTGCTCCGGTTTTCGTATACGAATGAATTGTTCGGAAGTGATTTCGTTAAAATGTTCCGTTTTTTTCACTTACAGAAAAATCAATTTTAGAGCAATTTGGCGAAATAACTTCCAAACAATTTATATTATGTATTATGAAGTTTTAGTTTTGGAAACTTTTTCGATTGAAATGGATACAACGTTTTAATAACAAAATTGTTGTCTGTATATATTTTAACTAAAATTTTTGTTCTTTAAACATTTGAAAAGTGGTTTCTATCTAATTTATTAAAAAAAAAAACAAAAAAAAAAGCTGCTTTTTTTGTTATTACTTTAGATACGAACATCTTTTGCATTGATCAATTTTGTTTTTACTTGATTTTTGTGCTTGTTAAAATATAGGCTCTTTTTAAGTTCTTCAATTTACATTCCTTTGCTTGCGTTTTTTTGTTTTCTTTCGATTATACGTGTATATATATATATATATATATATATATATATATATATATATATATATATATATATATATATATATATATATATATATATTTATTTAGTAGAGCACCCATTTTTGATGTTGTTGTTGTTGTTCTTGTTGAAATTAAGCCGAGCAGGTTGCACACAGCGGTTTGTTGTCCTCGACAGCGAATGTGCTGTCGGTTATGGGACTGGCGCATTTCTATAAAATTATAAAAGTAATTATTAGTATTATTTTTTTTTTTTCATTTATAGTGTTTCATTTAAAAAGACCTATACTGTATATACGCACCTTACACTTGAAACAGTCCTTGTGCCATTTAACCTTAAGTGCAACTATGGCATTCTCGGTAATGGGTTTCTCGCAGCCGGCACATCGCGGTGCAAATAGTTGCTCATAATCGTTGCGGCAATAGCCTTGTCCATCACGTTCATAGAACGATGTGCCGGATAGTGGTGTTTTACAGGGTCCGGCACAGACAAAGCACTCTTCGTGCCAGGATTGTTGCAGTGCTTTTACCGTGCGCTGGTTGTGCATGAAAAAAGAAGAGCAACAGTTAAATATAACTACTATGGTTACAAAATTTAGCATTTATCAAATATTATATTTATTAAATTCTATAAGCACTGGTTACGCTTTAAATATTTCATTTCCAAACGTGAGTTTAATCGCCTAAATAAACCTGTCGTAATAGGGTGGAAGATTTCGATCCCAGTTGAGACTCCTAAGAGCAAAGAAACTGTTTTTGAATTGACTAAATACGATCCTCGTGAATAGCATAGTAGAGGAGTTTAGTGGTATAAGGGTCACTAAATTCCTTAGGCCAACGCTTAACAAAGCCAAGGACACCTTTTGCTTTATATACTACTGAACAAATGTGATTATTATAAATAAGTTTAGGTTCCATAAGGATACCTAGATCATTCAAAGAAAACTCCCTACCGAGGGTAATGTTATTTAAAGAATATGTCACTTTAAATGCTTTTCTGCATTGAAACCTCATACCCTTGCATTTTGAGAAATTTAAATTAAGAAATTATAGACGACACCATGTACATATGTATGTAGTGAGTTTAAATCAGCCTGCAATAAACTATGCTGCGAAACATCAGAATATGACAAGTATAACATTATAAATGTTAACATCATCTGCATACATTAGTGTATGGACATGATTAGTAGACAAAGGAAGATCATTAATAAAAATGTTGAACAATATTGGACCTAGGTGACTCCCCTGGGGAACACCAGAAGAAACAAAAATAGTTTTGGACAAACAATTGTAAAATAAAACTTTTTGTGTTCTACCGGATAAGTATGACACAATTAGTGTCATCTAAAAAAGTTTGGTTTCTCCTCTGAAATAGAGTGTAGACTCCGTATTGAAGATGACAAAACTAGCCTACATCTGCTCTGCAACAATCCGGCTTTGGTTACACTCACAACCGAAAAGATGAGCAACCCTTTTATTACGTCTGATATAGTGTGGAACGTTTCGACAAAGGCTAATTTTAGTTTCATTAAAAAGAGCAGATCTTGAGTAAGTTGACCTAACCATAATTAAGCTTGGCCACAATATTCGTTTATGTCGCAGTATCCGCTTTCCATTAGGATATATCACCCTCTATGTCTCAACTCTGACACTGAGTCTTAAATAAACGCAACTGGCTGCTCGAGCTTGTTTCGGAGTGACCATCAGCTTGTCATTCGTTTTAGGTCCAGACACAACGTCACGGTTTGGTTATGGTCATAAGTATACTATTGATTGCCCTGATCTTCTTCAGCTTAATCCAGTTAATGCGCCAACTAGAGTTTTGTGAAATTTCATTCTTGGCATTTGCTGTGGGTTTTCACAGAAACAGAACTGTTGACGCAACAGTCGAGCCTATTAATAGAGATCTACGTCAATGTAATAATTTACTTCGAAATTTGCGGTTTTATAAAATTTACTCTTATCATTTATGTTAGTTAAGTCATAGGTTAAGAAGTATCTGCAAGAACTATTGTCTTCATAGGCAATTTAATGAATAAATAAATTAAAAATAGTGTCAAACTCAACGAAAATTGTTAAACTTGAAAAATAACTGACAATGTGTGAACACCAGCCTTAACAAATAAATTAAATGAGAAGAGTTACAAATAATTTATGTTACAGTTTGACTTTAACTAGCAGTTGGCGCTATGCACTTAAAACTGTACACATTGTTATATCTTCGACACAAACTGTTCTCACAGTATGCTACTAAAACTGTTAACGCCCAATTTTGAATTTGAATTTTTTACTTCCTGTTGCTGCCTCTTTTATTAATTTATTTATTTATCAACAAAAACTAACATTTGTAAATATTATATTTAATATGCGCAATTACTGCATAAAATAATTTACTACTAGCCTTGGTAGAAATGTCAATTAGTTTGCCATAAAGCTTTGAGTTTATGACAAACAGGCGCAAAATACGGGAATACATGCACATGCACATACACATACACATACATATACATTTACTATATAAATCGCTCTGCATCTATTTACTACTTATATACAGGGCCGTCGTGCGAAAATGCAGGCACGACACTAAATATTTACGCGCTCCTATTTTTAAACCATACATACATAGTGTGAAATAGTATTATTAGTTTAAAAGTTAAAGGAGGCATCCTTAGAATATAGTGACTTCTTAAAGTATATACTCGTATATAGTTCGACAGCTCGGCGTGACGAGACTATAGCTATGTCCGTCTGTCTGTCTGGATGATGTTGCGCATTTTTTGGGCATCAATTTTTTAGATAAGTCCGCACATAGACTTCTTTGTATTGCAGTTTGATAGAGTATCAAAATTGACATGCCACACCCACTTTTTATGGTAGCCCACATACAAACCAACCGCTCACTTTCAACATTTTGTATGGACATTTTTTTTATTGCTGTGAATATCACCTTAAAATTTGTCTGGAAAACGTTTTTATTGCAGTCAATATCGACGTGAAATTTGACATGACGACTTCTTACGAATGGATGCTTCGCATCCATTTCATGGGGCGTATCACGTTCACTTTTAGTGGTAGTCCCCATAGAAACTTAGCGCCCATTTTTGAAATTTTGTATGAAAACTTTCTTATTACAGTAAATATCAATTTAATATTGAATATAGTGACTTCTTATAGACACATGGCTTACATATAGAGAAATGTATGTATGTATTACCACCACATAATTACAATTTTGGGATTTTTTATGAAAAATTGTATCATTTTAGTCAAAATCAATTTGACATGATGTCTTCATATGGACGGACGCTTCGCAAAACTATGAAGGGGCATATCACGCCCACTTTTGGGGATGCGCTCCAACAAACTAGCCTGTTAGATTTGATAAAAACCTACCTAAATTCACAGCCTGAAACTTCATGTGAATGGCATTAAAACTTCGTTACCACCGAAGCTCACGTTTTTTCTTATTACATGTCATAGCAACTGCATGTAAAATGCGATTCCAAAAAAAAAACTCAGGCCCGGCGTAAATTACTACCTCTCTCGACGGACCTGCTCATATATACGTATATATGTATGTGACATTTGCTCGCCACTGAATTGCACAATAATAATATTTTTTTTGTGTAAATCACTTTACTATTACTGCAAAATTGCGTATAACTATATACATATGTAGTATGTATAATATATAATATACCCGTATATTTGTAAAGCTCGATCGAATATTTCTATAATTATATTTGCCATGGAGCGCGTACAAGCTGCGCTGACTGACTGACTGACTGACTCATTAGCAGTGTCTTCTCTAGCACTAACGATGACATCTATGAATAAGTCATTGTTGTTAGTTTTATAGAGGGAGGGAGAGAGAGAGAGAGAGATGGATTTGGATGAAAGCATCACCGGCGGCAGTCCGGTGCAATCGATTGTACTGCAATTGCCGGCCGTGCCGTACCGTCTCGCGCCGTAATACGCTTCAATGCTTTCAACTGTTTTTTAAATGAGTGGATTTTTTGTTTTTTATTGACAAATCTTTAAAATGCGTTGACACATTCCTTTGTCTTTCTAATTACTCAGTTAAAATTTTATATTTTATTTATTTATATTGATTATTGCAAATGCAGCTCAATAAATCGGTGCACAATTTAAAAAAACAGCAAAACACCAGTCACAGTTTAGTACAACAACAGCATCTTTGCTCTGATAAGTTTTATCAGAAAAAACTATTGTTGAAGAATGCAAATCCCATTGTAAAGAATAAAACCTTAAAGACCAGTATTTATATAAATATTTCTGAGATGCCTTGTATATTGTGCGCCTTGGTCACTCTCAGTATTATTAAATGACAGCTTACATTTCCATTGGAAAGTTTGAGATTGTTTAGCATAAACGTATGCAGAACGGTATTTGTGTGTAAATTCATCTCGGCCAAAAAATGGTATTAACTCATCAAAATTTTCATGCCATGATTTACTACGACATTTGACTACATTAAACTACTTTGACTTTAGGCGACGAAGCGTGGTCGCCGCTCGCTTAAAGACGAATCTAAAAACGAACATCGAAAACTGTTTAGGCAAAACCATCATATGACATACCGTTAGATTGAGGCATCCTTCGGCATTAGTATGTTCAATATTCCTTCAATATTACATGAATATTTGACCAACAAGAAGATTTGTTTGTCTTGCAGACCGCATATTTTGACAATCACCCAAAAAAAAGGAAATTGCTCGTATCGATTGGTGCAAAGCACAAATCATGTATCTCTGCATATGATCGCGGAACAAAACAGCAATCTATTTTAAGGGTGTTCCAACACGAGTCAAATCCAACAAAAATTCACGAACGAAACAAAAGATCGCCTGTTTTTATACCATTCACACATAGTGTGAAATGATATTATTAGTTTGTCTGAAAGTTTGTAACGCATTAAAGGAGGCATCGTAGACCCCATAAAGTATATATATTCTTGATCAGCTCGACGAGACGAGTCGATCTAACCATGTCCGTCTGTCTGGCAGTTGTTGCGCTATTTTTGGGCACCAATTTGTATGCGATCCAGTTGAAAATTGGCACATACACTTCTTTTTATTGCATATTAATAGAGTATCAAGATTGACCCGCCACGCCTACTTTTTGTGGCAGCTCCCATACAAACCCAGCACCCACTTTTGTATTTTTTTCTGAAAAAATTCTTTATTTGAATCAATATTAGCTTGAAATTCGATTTGGTGGATATTAGTGGACAACTGTTTCATATACATATACAAATGGGCGTGTCCCGCCCACTTTTTGAGGCAGACAAAACCACCGCTCACTTGTATGCATTTGTATGGAAAACGTCAATATCAACTAGAAATTCGATATGGTGGCGTCTTATAGGTGGTCGCTTCATACACATCTACTTGTGAGCCTGTACCGCACACTTTTTGGGGTTGCCCCTATCTTTGTGACTGTCAAATTTCAATCAATTGTGTTTTCTGTCAAGAATTTTATGTCTTACAATGGAATATTTTCCGATAAATATAGAAATACGGTAAATTTTTTTTAAGGTTTGAAGTAAATGTAAATTCGAATGGGAACTCCATTAATTTTTTGTAACCCTGTAGAAAAATGTGTTATAATGCAGAGGGTAAACTTTAAAGCAATGAGGTATACTAGTTCGTAATTATTATAACATGTACTCGGCTTTTAGCAAAAAATTTCACATTTTTCTTTTCTTGTGGTTTCATTCTAAGCAATTCTTTGTAGGAACCAACTAAATTGTTCATTGTTATCCGATTAGCAAAGGCACATTCGGTATTGTCATCAATATCCATGTGTTACCATACGGCTCTGTCACACCAAACCATGCTTCGCCAATTTTTTCGCTAGCTTTACAGTTGTGACCCTTCCTTATAGTAGGGTAAATTCTGAAAATCGAATTTTGTTAACTACTTTGATGAATTAGATGCCGTAACCATTGCTTAGATTGGTAAAACGTTAAAGTCTAGGCCAATCAGCTAAATTTTCTCACTGAAAATTATCTTGCGACCTATATTTTTAATAATCGTCAAAAAATCTAGCCTACAAAATTCCGTAATAATTCGCCATGTTATCAAAAATGTCTTTAAATCTGTCATAGATTGTGTGATATACAGATTTGAAGAAGAAGGTCATCTCTACCCTCCTGAAAACATATAATTGAACCTGTTTTCTTTGAGTAATTCCTTAGAAACAGAGTTCTAAAAAAAGTGTGCATCTCACCAGATAGTGCATATATAGTAATATGTAGGGGAGTACCAGGTCTCAACCCTAAACACCTACGCAGAGGCGAAGTTTCAATTTAAATTTTTCTTCTTATAAAGAACCTGTAAAGATTCGTGGCAACAGCAGATCTAATCTCACTCTTTACAGTTTAGTAATATTGTGCAGATTCATTGCTTTTTGTGAACCAGATTTCATTTTTTCCAGCTGAGCCTTAACGGCACCACTAGCCATTATTATTCTGCCCAGGGAAATTGCTTCTCTTACTTGAAGAATAGGCACTTCAGCAATGAGTGCAGTATGGAAATGCAAATATAAAACTGCTATTTTGCACATTTTATTAATGCTAAAATAATATTATATTTTTTAATTCCGAGATCAAATTTTGGTTCCGAACGAAATTTCGGGTCCGGTGGGAATTTCGGCATGGTCGAGAAATCCCGTAAATTTTTGAAGTTTCCCAATTCCGCCCGATCCCGAAGAAATTGTCGCGTTCCGCGTGATTCCCACGCCGTGCCCATCTATAATTTGTATTGATCTATATATTTAACAAATCTTCCGTTCGAATTGAATTCTTCTTGCGCATGTGTATTTCATTTTCTAGTAATGTTTTTGTATTAGTTTATACTCGTAGTAGCAGCTCCAATCGTGAAGTTTTAGTGTCGATACTATTCTCTATCGGTTCAGATGTCTCTTATTCCTTTTTTTCCATTACAATTTAATTATTTCTTATTTGACCATGAATAATTTGTAAATTTTTTAAATTTTGTTTTTGTTTTTTCTAATACACAGATTCATATCTATTCTACGGGTGTACTCGTACTCGTATATGTCATATCATAATAACATAAAACAATGCAATTTGCATTAGACTACTTTGGAATGCATTGAATTTTTGTATAATTTGAACCTTGTTCTATTCAATCGTTGTCATTAATCGTTTGTCAACGTCGCCGTCATCGTCATCATAGTCATCATAGTCATCGTCATCATATCTCATCATGGTCGACGGATCATCTTCAATGAATGCTGTGACTGTTCTGCTGTTTCGACTTGATTTGATTTCGGTGCGCTACAATTTTGTGTAGGCGTGCGTCGCCAGTTTGAATTACGATGACAATAAGCAGCGATTGATCTTAAAGACGAGTTTTCTACAACACAACGCATACGCATTATTATAAATAAGTATATATATACATAAATATATATGTATATATATATATATATATATATATATATATATATATATATATATATATGCAATAGTAACTGCTTGGGGGTTATACTGAAAGTTTGCAGTCTCAATTAATTGAAATTTAAAATAAATGATTTTATTATCTAAAACTAAGCTTAAAACTTGTAAGTATAACCCACAACATAGCTACATACATATATGTAATTCAAACTGCTGCCAGTCACAGTCAGTCGGAGTCAGTTAGTCAGCCAGTCAGTCAAATAAGCAACGAAGCATTTAGGCATTTTCGTTCAAACGAGACGTGGAGGCGTCAAAAATGTTTCGATGACTTTCGGTATGTTGGCTTTTTAAATAAATGGTTTTCAACTAACAAAACTACAGCATAAGCATTCAAAGACGTCTCGACAATGACGATATCACCTGTGCGTACTGTCATTATGTGGGCGTCTTTATAAATACTAACCAACAATGCATATACCCTACGCAGTCACGTTGTCACTTTTCTTCTCTGCTTTCTATACTACTTATTTATATATATATATATATATATATATATATATATATATATATATATATATATATATATATATATATATATATATATATATATATATATATATATATATATATATATACTCTATATACTCTATTGGCAGTGATAATGTTGATAAGGTTACTTTTAGTTTAACATTTAATGTAAAATTGATTTTATTTGGTTTTTGAATTCATGCTTAAACAACTTTTTGCAAATTTTTGGAAGTAAACACATCATAAAGATCATTAAAAAATAAATCGCAAAGAATGTCGCTTGGAACAGTCAAAACCAACAGATTGGTAAGACGAGTCTGTTGAATTCTCGTGCGTAATCTGTTTTCGATGTGTTTCATTTTTGCAATTAGTCACCATCTTGGTGAAGTAAAGGCGGAGTACTATTTCCTTATTGAGAAATTGTTTTCTATGGTGATGCATTAAAGAAATTTTCCATTCGTTCTTCGTCAAGCTTCGTCAGCTTCAGTAACAATTCGTTACCAAGTGTCAATTTCAAATACTCTGTATAAAAACCGATGAGTATTTTCGCTTTTGCATGCAACTCTACAGCCATCATTGTGGTAAGCTCACACTACATTCGAAATTTTTTTGCAAACAACTACATAGGCTGATATTCGTTTGTAATAGAGACGTGTTTCACAACTGGGAGAAAAACTTCAATGAGAAATTTGTCTGCTGGTGACAGTTGGAGTCGTTTGTTTGGTTTTCGAATTCTCGAACTGTTGTACAAACTTGAAAAAAATTAACAGCAACAGGACATGCACAAGCAGTGGTTTTTCGGATATAATTGAAAGAGTGGTCCACAGAAGGGACAAAGGCAGCATAAGGATTCAACTCCAGTATCAAAGCTTGCATGCCTTCGTACTCTCCGGACATATTAGGACGCATTATTGAGCTCAGCAGTTTTCATTCTTTAAGCTAAAGTCTTTCAAATAATTAATAAGAACTGCTCTCATCTTTTTACTGGTATGCCTACAATTGGGCATCAAAGTCAAAAAACATTGTAACTGGCCAGATCTATCTGACAAACACAGTCAGTTCAGATCTATCTATGCAGGAACATCAGCAGTACAGCCGATTGACACCGAATAGAACATTGATTTACTCATTCGAGTACACAGCTCTCTGGCAATACTTTTTTGGGTCATGCTTCGATGAGTTCTTCGTAAATTGTTGAAGTCAAATATCAATAGGGAATTATTGTAATTGGGGATCACTGAATTCGAATCCCTTATTTTAATCTCGTTTTCGAGAATCGTGTAGTACTAGCGAAACTATATAAACTAAAATTGCATGGAGTAATTTGGGTGTGCTGAACACGAAAATCATATTGATTGTTTTAATTTTTTTGTGTACCCATTCACCTAGATAACGGTATATTCATGTATTTCAATTCTACTTAAACCAGCTTTTAGAGTAAGCGACAAATTCTACCGGCCTCACACCTAAATGCATAAATACAGTGCTATCTATTGCCAATACTCACCTCAACGATGGGTTTTTTACAACCGTAGCATGTGCCCGTATAGTTCTTGACAAAACAATCGCGACAGACTGGCAATCCGCTTTGTGTATGAAATGTTGCCTCCAATATTGGTTGGTCGCAATCCTTGCACGTAAAATGTTCCGGATGCCAGGATTTGCCAAGCGCATTGATAACACGCTGTTCGATCTCCTTGTTGCACTTGTAACAGATTGGTGTGGCGTCCGACTGTAATGATGTGTAAAACAAATAAAAATTATAAATTAAATTCAAACGTTAATATTTTAGACACGTTTAGCAGCATATACTTATTAAGCTACTAAATGTTGTTTTTAAACGGAAATTGTCCATATGCATATGGTATTCTCCCCTCCCCTCCCCTCCCCTCCCCTCCCCTCCCCTTCCCTCCACCCCATCCCTTCCTGTGTGTGAGTGTGAGTGTGTGTATTCGATCTTTTTCTTTTTAAAAAAAAACTGCACGAATTGTGTCAATTGGCGACGTTTTGCATTGAAATGTTTTGAAACAATATTTTTTTTTTTTTTGTACTCGTATAGTAGAGTGTATGATTAACAATTATAGAAACAATAAAATGATATCATTTATTGGTGCCGTATTTGGCGAGTGCCGCGCTCCGACAACAAACAAAAACAACTACCACGACTTTGACTTTGATAACAAAAAAAAAAAATAAAAAAAAAAATGAAAAAAATAGAAACCAGTAGAGAACAGCATTGAAGAACTTTGTTAAACTTTGTCCAAGTTTTGTGAGTGGTGTCAGTTGCTTCAGCTTCAGGTTTTTCAACTTCAAATAATTCAATAAACCAGCAAACCGAATAAACAATTTCCAATATAAAAATATCAAATCAGTTTCATCATCAGCAGTATTCAACTGCCAAATAATAATATTGAATTGTACTTGCGTTGCGAGGGCAGTTTAATACATTTCTCTAGCATATTAGTTGAGCAGTGAAAATAAAAAACAAAGCTCATATCAAAAGTTTTGTGAATTGCAGACGTTTTTTTTTTTTTATTTGATACCAGTCATTTTAATAGAGCAGATGAATGAAGTGTTTGGCTAGATCTATAAACTATCAGATGTGACGGTGCATTTATATGGTTCGCCATTTTAACATTTGTCAAACCTACAGCAGTTACATTTAACTATTTAGATAGATCTATACGGTGAACGAAAATGTAAGGATAAAATATCATACAACAATATGAAATTGTAAAAACCTCAAATGCCTCGAGAAAAAATCCTTATGAAATTATTGTAATAATAATAATAACAATAATAATTTTTCTAGTTAATGATTTTCATATTTGTTTTTTTTTTTTTTTTTGTTTTTTAATGTACAAATGCATAAACATTATATTTTTTCGTAATGATTTGCTTTGATTTCAAGTTTTATAAAAAAAAAAAAACAAAAAAATTTTAAAAGCCACAAAATGTGAACAATTCAAAACCACAGAAAAATCATTGCGCTAGCTTGTTTGGGTATGCATAATATAATATAGTTATATACTTTTATAGAGTATATTATAGCTAAAATATGTAACGTAGTTCGCATAGTACAAGTAAATAGATACTTACATATGTACATGTGGCACCTGGTGACAGTTTTATAAAGATACAAGCGTAAGATCTATGCGTATGCAAAAAAAACTTGGAAGAAACTGACACTCATAAAGAGTCAAGAGCGAGTACAACGACAACAACAACGACAAATCTGACAGTCACAGCGACGCTGACGACAACAACAATTGAGCCAGAGCAAGATGATCGTATTGTCTGTCTGTCTGCCTTACTGTCCGTCTGTCTGTGCATGTCATCTGTCAATGTTGAGTGACAGAAATCGTATTTAATGCGTTGTTTATAAGTATAATTATTTTCATTTTAAGTTCATTTCTTGCGTTTTTAACATTTTCATTCCAAAGTCATTTTCTTCTCGCATTTGGTTAATTTTTTTTTCTTTTTTGTTATTTTGGAAAAATTTTTAAAATTTCAAATCCAAGAGTCGAAAAATAGAATGCGTCATTGAATTGGCACGCTTATTGGTTTAATTTGCATGCATTCGTTTCGCATTATTGTGTATATTTACAAAACATTTGGAATAATATTTTTGTAACTGAAAATGGTAAATATATAAGCATGTATTATTATTATTCTTATTCAGTTCGATGTTTTCAAGCATGGTTTATGATTATAAATATGCATATGTATGCTGATGTTTCTTTGACCACACATTGTAGCCAGCAATTGCCAATTTAGGGCGACAGATTATTCTACTTCTAAATACTTAAATTCCGAAAAATAAAAAAAGATTTTTATAACTTTTAAAGCAAATTGATCGATTTTCTATACGCTTAGTTTAAGCATGTAAGTTGTTTTTATTGGGCTATCAACTTCCAATTCGAAAATTTTATTTATGCCTTTAACATCAATTAAAAAAGAGAAATTTTTATATGTATTTATTTGCAGCTAATTATCTATATACGATCTTAGATTTGGCATAACTACAAGTGTTTTCTTATTTATACCCTACACTACACACATATCCATATAGTTTTATTGAACTTCCGATAATAATATAATTAGAAAATAATCAGAATATAGAATTAAGCGAGTCAATCTTACCATCTAATCCCTCTGTACGTTCGAGCTTTCATTCTCAGCCAATAGAACTTGGAAACTATAAAAACTAGAGACACCATATTTTTCAACTTGTTCTGAAGATTTTGTGTGCTTTAAAAAGTTTATTATTAATTTTCCCTCCAATGATCTTCAACAACTGCCGTATTTTAAGAGTTAAAACTTTTATTTGATTAGGCCCAACACTGAAATCGATGAAATTTTTGCTACCGAAATTGAACATTATTACTGCTATGTCAAACAAACAAAAAACAGTGTTCGCAAATCAACATGAAATACTAAATTCAGATATCTATTAGGTGAAAAGTCTTCACATATTAGTTTTTCTTTGGTTTTTTCTGATGGAAATGCAAAAGATAACACTCTTTGTCACCTGCTTTTTGAGTATATGAAGCATTTTCGGTAGCAAAAATTTTTGTCATCTGAGTACTCGATGAGAAACAAATTTTTGCTTGTTGTGTGACAGCGTTGTTTACTATATGAAGTTTTTTCGGTACCAAAAATGTTCATATTGAGCTTTAAAAGAGTTATCTTTTTTTTTTTGTTCTCAAGGAAACGGAGCTAGGGTTTTATTCTGAAAATAAGCCTTTTTGTTCGATAGTTACGAATCAAAGTTAACTAATGCACAGTCGGATGAAATGAAACATTTTCTCTCAATTTTTTTTTTCATTTGTTTTCGCAAGCTTTATATAAATAGGGTACAAGTATCGAAGTATGCAATAAGCTATCTAATAGCTATGTTTCTGAAAGAACTAGAGCAATTGCTTAGGCACTCTTTTTGTGTCTTCTGAGAGTTGACCAAGTGAAACTGTTGCAAAATGTCGAATCAAAATTGAATTTTTATTTGCCCCAATAGCTTCTGACTATAGTATTTAGCTGTTAAGCTTTAGAATTAAATGTAATATACATATCTTGATAGAAATACCCGAACCTAAAATCATATAAAACTTAAATCGAAAATAGATGAATTCAAAAATTTTATAAGACACTGTAAAAAAAATCAATTGTCTGTTTGTCTAAAACTCTAAAGAGTCTGGACCGTTTCTAAAAATTCTTTCACTAACATGAAGCTAGACTTTCCCTGAGTAACAAGGACCATATAGATAGTTTTGAACAAATGTCCCCTATTGAAAAACAAAAAAAAAAAACCGAATTTGATCGATCGTTATGAAATTTAGAATAGAGCTTGTTAGATTTTATGGTTCTCTATGATAAAAAAAAAAAAAATTCGACATTTCTCAGCCACTATTTGACGCAAATGAAAGTGGTATGGTACATATGAAAAGAGCATCGTGGAAAACAGTATTCACTGCAAAATTAGACGGTGCTAGCCCATATGTGTGAAGAATAATGTAATTCAACGTAAGTTTGGCTCTGCCTTATTTTCGGGAATTTAAACAAACTTTGCGCGAATTTTGCATACATTATTATTGAAATGTTTAAATGCTGAAATATGTTTAAAATAAACAGGTTAAATATCCTACTTAAGAAACTTTTTTGAGAGATTAACCACTTTTCAGTTCCAGTGTCGAGTGTCGAGTACGTGTTCTCAAGATTGCTCTGTGCGAATTGCATTGTTCTACCTTTTGTCGCTCTTTCACTATATCTCTCTTTGCTATTGATATATTCTTCATACGTAGTATGAATAGTACTATAATTTTATCACGGAGTTTGTAACACATTAAAAGAAGCATTGGAGACACCATAAAATATTTTACCTTGATCAGCTCGACGAGACAAATCGAACTACTCATCTACCCAGCTATTCTCTGTCTGTTTGAATCAAAACTAGTCCCTCAGTTTTCTATATTCCTTGGCTGTGCATACTATATCACATTGATCACCGGTTTTTCGGTTTTTTTATGACAAAACTTTTTTATTACAGTCAATATCAACTTGAAAATCTATATAGTGACTTTTTCTCAATTAAAGCTTCACATAGTTTTTAACTGGTGTGTCATGCTAACATTTGAAGATAGCTCCCATAAAGACCATAGGTCCATTTTGTGGTTTATGTAGGTACAAAATTCATATCGTTTTAAGTTGACACCTTAAAAATGATATGAAAGCTTCAGTTTTACCGAAGTAACCGATTTCTATTATATTGTGCTGTAAAATTAAAATTGGGTTTTAAAACTTACTTTTGAATCAAATTTGTTCTACATTAAAACACACGCTTTCAATGCTCCAGCATAAATGTGCACATCGTCATAATTGTAGCAAACTTTTAAATTAAACCATCGATTTTCCAGTTGAAAACTATGTTCGAATCTAACGATGTGTTATCCAGCAGATATTTTCAAGCATAAAACCAAACAAAACCATCCATCCATCCATCCAAACAATCTGCAGTTTACTTGTAAAGAGTATACAAGGTTCGTTGCTGCCGCGCATTGAATGTATGTATGCGAATATGCTTTTTTTCAGTGCTGTTTGGTTAATTTCATTTCCGTGATAAAATCTTTGTTTACAATTAATATTGAGGCAATAAACTGCTAAGTTCATGCTTTATTTTGTGCAAAATTAGAGAGAAAAAAATAACCAAAATAAATAAAACCGAAATACAAATAGAATAAACAGAACGCAAATAAACACAAAATAAGAGTTCTTCATTTTTTTTCTCAACAGATTTTAGCCACTACTCGTACTACACATGACGGTAACAGCTTCAACTATTATCGTATATTACCTATAGATACTAGAATAAACCTTTTTTTTTTTAAATAAACGAGACAATCCGAACGATCATTGACTTACACGGTCTATGATCTTTAATATATGATCTAAAAATAACCGAACTTTTTAGTTATAAAATAAAAAAGCAAGGTATTAGGTTTCAAAGCTAATATTTATTCAAAATACGATCCATTTAACTCAATACAACGTTTGGAACGCTCGACCAATTTATCCATAGACTGTTTAAACTCGCTTTTTGGGATGTTCTTTAGCACCTGTGTCACGACTGCTTGTATGGCTGGTAATGTCATCGTAAAAAGCACATTTCATTTTTGGAAAGAGAAAATAATCGCATACGGTGGATGGTCGATGTGACAAATCTGTTTTTCATCAAAAATTCATTGACTTTTTTGATCATGCAATAAAAACAGATGCTTTCCTTTGGAATATGCGGACCTAACACGTAGAACTCTTGACCAAACACGATGTAAAACTTGTAAATAATATTCTCCTTTGACAGTTTGACCTTCTGGAACAAATTTCTTGTGAACAATACCCTTGCAATCATAGAAAGCTATCAACATTGTCTTGATTCTTGACTTCTGAAAATGCAATTTTTTCAGTTTTGGCTCGTCTTTTGTCTTTCATTCTGCAGATTGTCACTTAGTTTCAGGATCATATTGATGATCGAATCAAGAAAATCTGGATGGTTTTCAGCTGTTGAAATGATGTCTTAGCAATGCTCTACGCGAGCGATTTTTTGATCATCATTTAACTGAATGTGGAACAAAACATGCACACGCCTTTCTTTTACCCAAATCTTCAGTTCATGTTTTGTAGATTGTACAGTAAGATCAATGTAATTCTTCTGGTAGCATTCTTACAGTGTAATTTGCATCGATAGCGATTATTTCACTTATTTTTTCGTCTAATTCAGCACGATTAGATGCTTCTCATCGTCCAGGTCTTGGATCATCATTTAAATTTAAACGATTAGCATGAACTTAGCTGCTTTCGAAAGAAGAAAAACGATAGAAAGGTACACTGCCAACATTTAATAGATGGCGCTACGTGTTCCATGATTTAATTTAAAAGTTCAGTTATTTTTAGATCATACCTTGTATGTTCATCTAGCAATTAATTTGTATCTGTTTGGTGTGCAGAATTTTAGCATACTCTTTTGTATCTTAAAAATGCAAAACTATACAACATATTTCATAGATAGAATTTTGCATACAAAACATTAAAGTGGAATTCATGTGTGTTGCGTTTTAAAAATTACAAGTGCTAAGTTATGGAATGCACTTGATGGAAATTCCGAATCGTTTATAGCTGAACTAATACATTTTGATTATATTATGGCTAATTAATCGCAAATTTTCGGCGTTTCATTCCAAATTTCTACTTATGATCGCTTAAATCCAATAATTGCAAATGAACGTGTACGCTATATACCATCTAGCACAATATACGAGTATTTGTATGAGTTTATTGAAATATTTTGCAACACACGAGACTTTTGATACTACAAATGCTGCTTCTCGTATCTTAATTGACATTAGACTTACTACTATGTACTAATTTGGGCTCAAATCCAAGAATGCTGACTTCTGAGGTGGGCATGAACAACGAAAATAATTTGGCATATCTTTCCAAGAATTTTATATTTAGTGACACTGACAAAGCCCTAATACTCTTTACCAGTGCCGGATTGACACTATGATGCCATCTCAGCACGTTCACTAACAGCAGCACAATAGTAAAAAAGTATTTTATGGTTATAGATCAAAATAATACAATTTTTCAATGCATGTCTTCACTACAAATCATTTATTCAATCGTAATTATACCTTTCTTATGCATTAGATCAACATTTTGAACATCTTTTCCTACATATTTGCTACATTAGCAAATTATTTGATAATATCAACGCATGTCGACAGCCTTTGCTAATAATTTTTAAATTCTCTTTAATTTGATTTAATAAATGATCTTTCACCCGAACAATTCGTTATCATAGGTGGCAAAGAAAGCGCAGCATAACTACAATATTCGGCGAAGCATCTTTGATTTTGAGAGCAAAAAATCTTCTGATAAAGTTGCCTTCAATACAATAGGTCAGATATGCATTCAAATTGGTAAAAAGAAAAATGGAAACATTTCATGTTAGTTGCAAGGTCATCAATTATAGTAAGAAATGATTGGATCCAAAACTTATCCCGTGGAGATGTCGGCAGACTTTCCATCGTTTATTTGTTCCTTCCTCCTTCCGCCTTCTTACTCTTGAGGTCACAGTTCTATAATTCGTGTTAGTGATATATAAAAACTCGTATGTATAAGGTATAAGGTAAACATAAAATTATATGTATGTATCTATAATGTTGCTGTCTGAACCTGTGTCGAGATTTATTTATTGATTGGAGCAATGTAGAAGACATGATAGTGATACCCATAACCAGTGCGTGACGTAGTGTCTTGGCCAAAGCCACATGACAAGCCTGTAACGCTAACTAAGACTCAGTGTCAGAGCTAGAACGTCTGAGGGCCATCATATAGGATACGGGCACTGCGACAGGAAATGATGTCTTTTGTACCCTAGCCCCGATAAGGTTAAGTTAATTTATCTGGAATCTATCTAGGATCTTCTTAGTCTCTTTAATGAAGCGGAGAATAACCTTAGACGAGGTGTTTCTGATCTTATCAGATGTAATAAAGGGTATATTCATCTGCTCAATTCTGAGCCTGGCCAAGGCTCGAATGAATCCAGAACATCCTTAAACAATGTTCTCGTGCAACAGCAGACATGTGAACGGTGTTTCAAACGAAGATCTTTGCAATATTGCATGTTGCGGACCAGCTAGCTAGGAAGCTGCATTGATAGTCTTGTTGCGCTCAGAGCCATAGAATCACCATACAAGTCAATCCAACAAAAAAACCTTAAAACAGCATCAAGGCGTTACAAGCTTATGATAGTCTGGGTAGTTTTGTACCTTGCGCTGGAATGCAAGGTAATACAATTTCGTCTTAACTAGCAAACAAGAGATCGGTTGCGCCTCCTATCTCTTGAATAGCTTCTGCAAAGAGTCATGGTGCAGCTCATTCACAAGTTGTATCACAAAATGCTTCATGCAAGAATCGGATAAAGAAGAATTTGCAATATCTTTTTTTTGTCTAAAGAGATAAGACCTTCCTCATACTCGCTGCCTAACTGTATTCCATAGATCCAAAATATTCTAGCTAAAAAGTATCTACTTAACCAAAAACCTTTTTCATACTAAACCTTACAAAAATATTTGGAGCGCAAAAAAGTTTTAAGGTGGCTTTTTTTCAAAATCAAGGCTTTACTGTGAAAAACTGATTCCAAACATACTTTTTCCCATCTTTCGGGTAGCGTATGGATTCCACTTCGATAAAAGGACTCTTCTTGCAATGCCATCCATGAAACATCTATTGATTTAATACGCTTTAGATTATCACCACTCACGTTAAGATGCATTGAACACTTTCTACTATTTTTCAGTTGAAACATTTGTTCACATGCAAAAACAAAACCCAACTTGCTTGCTTTTGCATCATGCCAAGTGCATGTAAACGATGTAAAATGGTCTAGCGAGTAACTTTCAATAATTTTGTGAGTTCATCTTGAGTTTGACATGAATCTTCGTCAATCAATGCCTCCAGTTCTTCAGCTTCAAAACCATCACATGGCCTAAAATCACCACATTTAAATCGTCTAAAGCAAAACTCACACGTTTTAATCGATGGAGTATAGTCACCAAAAGTTTGCAATACCGTTCAGTGACTGTCGTCTGCAATTTTCTTCTAATTACAACAAACAAGAAAAATAACAGAAGAAGCAAAATATCAAGCTTACAGATGAATATAATATGATCGAGATGAATGACAATATGGCTTGATACGATTTTTTACACATAATGCCCCAAACTCTCTTACAAATTCACACCTCAAAGCTTATTGCGCACCCGTTATAAAACTACACTTTATAGTAGCTTTGAACTTTAGCTGTGCAGATCCTAAACTTTGATGGTTCTAACTTTTTTAAACTCCGGAAGGTTAACGTTCAGACAGACTTATAGCCGTGCATTTCCACATCGACACGATTTTAGGCGCTGAGCAAGAAGTTGTCTGCCACGCCTTCTTTTGGCTTTGGTTACATACATTTGCACAAACTTAATATAGCTGTACGAACGAACCGCGCAACATTTCTGAAGTGTATAAAAACTTCAGTCTTACCGAAGTTAACATTTTCTCAAGATTTCGTGTTTTTTTTTTTTTTTTCTTTTGTAGCAATTGAAATTATTAGAAATGTTTGAGTTGCTTGGTACGAGAGAGACGAGTATGTGTTTGTTGTGGTATGGTGTGGTGTGCTGTGTATGATAGTATGGGAATTCAGCTCACTTAGATCATCGCCAGAGTTAGCATTAGCATTAATTTAAACAAACACAGACGGACAGACGTACAGACGGACAGACGTACAGCAACACACGCACAAATTTTAAAGCGAAACTCGTTAAAAAAAAGAAAGATATATAAGTATTATATACAATATAATTTTTGTATAAAAAAAAAGAAGAAATTTAAAGAAAATTAGCGCTTAATGAACAAAATGCGAGCTATACGAACAAATAGCAATTGTATTTTTGCTTGAATGAATGTGTTCCAAAAGCTGCTGCTGGAATTAGTTGAATTTTTTCTAGAAGTGTTCTTCAATGACACTCAATCTTCGTGCTGCCGCTGCTGTTGAGGTGACATTCAAATGTATTTCGCATGCTTATCAGCAAAATTCGAACAGGGAAATGAGTAACTGAATGAGTGAGTGAGTGGCTGAGTGTGTGTGTGACTGGGTGGGCGGATTTTCTTGAAACGCTTCAATGGATGCAATTATAATTTCACCTGGAAAAGCAATTAGCA
Organism: Leucophenga montana; assembly: GCA_035044765.1. Classification (NCBI taxonomy): domain Eukaryota; kingdom Metazoa; phylum Arthropoda; class Insecta; order Diptera; family Drosophilidae; genus Leucophenga; species Leucophenga montana. Next base: position 144,904 of record JAWNNQ010000374.1, on the reverse strand, counting down.
ATTTTATATTTATTTTTTAATTTCATTTTCGATTATTGGCTTTTCTAAATGTTGTTGGTTTATTTTTATTTCGAAATGCCAATAATAAACACCACCGCCTATAAGTGAAAAATGAATCAGCCAATGAGTGTGAATAGTAAATTTTAAGTGAAAAAGTTTAGATACATTTTGTTTTGCCATATTATATAAAATAGAACAGTTTTAACAGAAGCATGTCTAAGTAAAGCCAACTTGACATATTTTATAATTAGTTAATACGCGCGTCTTAAATGAATTAAAACAAAAAATAAAAAAATTAAATTTCGTTCAAATGACAGACAGAGGGACAGACAGACAGACAGACAGACAGACAGATATATGGACAGACGGACGGACAAACGCACTCTTCAAGCATTGCTTGCATACTCGTATATGGCAAGAAACCCAACGCCGAAATATTTATTGTATCTGTAAGACAAAAATGGTTTGGGTGGCTCGTAAAAATATGAAATAATGTTTAGTGCGACACTTTGCAACACAAACAAAACGATTTCCCTTGGTTTTTTTTTACAATAATACTATATGATGTATTTACAAACATTAACTGGCAATACACGTAGACAGACAGACGAGACGCATATGATAAGAGCGAGAGAGATACATTGACACACAGCGACACGCACAACATTACTATATATGTAACTAAAACCACAAAAAAAAAAAAAAAAAATGTATATAAAAAACAACAAAAACAAAAAAAATTTGTTCGAAATTTGTTCGAAGTGGCGTATGAGCAACCTGTTTGCGTGCGATACAATTGAAAATACTCATACGCCCACGTTGTCCAATAGATCAACGCCTGATCATTGATCCGCACGCATACCAACTATATATACAAACATACAACCATATATACACACACACATATATATATATATATATATATATATATATATATATATATATATATATATATAAACATAAATCTTAAAAACCTATACCAGATACATATATCAGCTTCAAAAAGACTATACACTCTCAATATGTATCTACAAACCATGATCAATAATTTTGAACAGTTTTTTAGTTAATGATTTGCACTTTTTTCGCTTATTATAGTTTTTAAAAATATTATTATAAGGTAGCTATGCAGACCGCATGATGATTATACTAAAACAGCTCGATGAAACGAGTCATTCTAAGTAGGTCCGTCTGTCTGTACGTTCTAAGCGTCTATATGGTAGCAAGTAAACTATAAAGCTAACGATGCATACCTATACTATGCTCTTCAATGATGAGTTTGTTTGCAAACAAACATATTACAAAATGCTTCATATAACTTCTACACTTCAAAGATACAATATACAATAGAAAGATACATTGGATTTGTCATGAAAATAACTCAATTGAGCAGTAAAAAAAATAAAGCCAGAGAAAAATTCAGGCAAAACTTTAAGATTAATAAGCTGTGCAAGGTCCTTACAGCAGCAAAATATCAGAGATCTGCATTGAAGCGCAAAAAAGCTAACTGAAAATCATAACAAAGTATCTTACTGCTAAATAGAGAAATGGATGAAACCCTTTGCTCCATTGTGAGTTCAGTAAGACAAAAGCACTTGTAGACAACATAGATATTAAAAGTAAAAAACAGCTACAGCTGATCAAACCTTTTGTTTAGTAATCAAGAAGTTTCTGAAACAGCACTTCAAAGAATGTTCAACAGAGTATAAATATCTGTGGTATTAATAATTTACAGCAAGAGAGAGAGAGAGAGAGAGAGAGTGAGAGAGGAAGGATATTATAAGCTTAATTAGGCGACATATAAGCTGTTGCTACAGTAAGGGCAAAATAAACCAGATAAGATCGAAGCGCTAAGTACTTTCTAATAGTAAACAAAATAAAACTCTACTTTCAAACAGAATAAAGATTGTTGTTGTAGCAAAAGCGAAACAAAAGATTTCTCCAAGCTTTGGCTCTTCTTAAAGTTCGTATTATCGAAACAGTCTTAGGTTAGATAAGAATGGTCGGGTGGATTGCAAACTCCCATCCAACACATAGGTCGCACACGTACCGTTGTGGTTCCATATGAATTTGGAACTTTGAACTTTGAACACCATGTAAGTAGGGAATGTGCGTTCTTTTCCGTTCACTCCTGCCTTGAAGTGATACACGTGCTAAGTCTAGACCACCTATCATTTGCGGTCATAATGGTATTGGTTTTGATTTGCAGCTTGCAAGTTGACAGCGGTATGCCAATCGACTCTTTATTCTGTCGAATATGGGTCGTTGTATATCGTCTTGTAAGTTCATCACGTATGTTCCTGGCTGTGCCCTGGCATCCAAGTGTGGCGAATACTGTTCTGATCTTCAGTCCTTTCATTAAAAGATTCGAAATAGACTTAAAACAAAAACACTCGCTTTTCACCCAAACGACTTTGAGCATGGAAATGTGTTAGTTATCAAACAGTTTTGACTTCCAAAACCTATAGTACTATTTATTGTGGTTATATCCTTTACACACATAGTATGAGAAGTCTATTATTAGAATGTCTGAAATTTTATAACGCATATTGATGAGACAAGATGAGTCGACGATCTAGCTATATACAGGTCCTTAGGGTTACACGAAGTTTACGACGATGATCCAAAAACAATTCCAACCTTTAAACGGAACATTACTTCAGTTATTCGTGCCATTTCGGTCCCATTTCTTCAAAATGTAATCGAGAATATGGGAACAGTCGCGGTGGACATATCCCACATGCAAAGACTTTTTTATTTTTTATATTACTACAGAGTGTTAAACTGTTGCGCAAGTTCGACGCTAGCATTCAGACTTGAAATTTTTCAATAAATTTTTGAGATATCTGTCTGAAATCAGACTTGTTTTTGAGCTAAGGTGTCGCGCCCACTTTTAGGACTAAAACCATACAAACCGACTGTCCCTCTTTTAGGGATTTGTATGGGAACTTCTTCATTAAACTGCATATCAACTTGAAATATGATATGGTGGCTTTTTATATGTATGTACATATATATTAATAGGCGTGTGTCCCACCCAGTATTATATTACAAACCCACTAGCCACATAGACATTTTAAGGTTTACAACTAAATTTTCATTTCAATGGTGTGCATACCATTCATGTGAAGGATATTAATACAACATTTCTCCATGAACTTACTTCTAAGCTCTGCTTGCGAAGTTTACAAAAAGCTGTTAAGCCCTATCTACTTTTATAGCCGTTTTTTAAATTAAATTAAAAGTATACAAGTACCTATAAAGATACTACTTTTTTTTATTTTGGTTCAATCGAAACACTGGCTACTTTCGTGTCATGAGAGTCATTTTGAAATGTATCTTAATTCGGTTTAGAGCGGCAAAATTTCAAACACGTTTTCTGCGATATTTATATTGTTTTGTTTGATGATAAAAGCTTGTGTAACATGACCAACAACTCATGGCTTTTTAGCCATGACAATGCTCGCGATTCATATTTAAATTGTAGTTTATTTCAAAAATTTATAGATACAAATTGTCACAAAAAATTGAATAAATTACACTGGTCTACAATATTTAGACCAACGTCTGCGAAACTGTAGACAGTTCCAATGCAATTTTCTAAGCGGAATCCAAAAATGTTTACTAAAAACAAAAAAATAGCACAACTCCTGACGTGATACGAGTAATTTCGTGACTATTATTTTTTTGTTTCTATTCCGCTTAAAAAGTTGCATGGAAAACTTTTTTCAACTTGGGCTTTCAAAATCCAACTTTTTTTGTAGACCAGTGTTATCTTATTATACAAATGTTGCAAAAAAGGAACACAAAATCGATAGATATAAATTGAAAAACATAACATTTTATATAAGAAAATAATGCAATTCAGTTTATTAGTAGTATTCCGAAATGAATTGAAGACGAAACGACGGGTGAAATTATGTGCCGTAGCCTAGAAAAAAAAATATATATAAAATATCTCCAACAACTTAATGATTGACAAAATTTGTAGAATAAAATAATAGAAAGCATTTTATCAGATGCAAAAATAAAACTAATCTCAGGCGCGCATAGTAATTTGTACGAGTATCTATAAATTTCGACACTAATTGTAAACCAACAATGAAAGATTTCGCTAGAAATGTGGGTGGTGGTGTATGCCGTATTTTATGAAGTATTTTATCCACACACACACTAAGTTTCGTTTGTGTTTATACAGCATAAACAACTGAGTTTTTTTTTTTTAGCTTAATAACGATTCTCATAAAGATGCACACCATTAAATGGGCAATAATTCAAATGACTCTAAATGATAGCATGAATTACATATTAATGTATATGTATGTATACGTAATACACAATACTTATATCGTACATTGGATTGTATAATTATGCAAAACAGAATTTGCATTTTTTTAATTCCTTTTTATTAGAGCAAATATTGAACAAACTTAGCATTCGTTGAGTTCTTGCAGCATTTAGAGTCTTAATGTGCTGCTTCAACTGTTTATGATTTGATTTATAGAGGGCCTTTCAATTATCATGCACTTAATTTGGATATACAATTACATGAAATCAAAGACAATGTACTAATCTAAACATGCTTCTTCTGCCTTGGTCTTGCATCCAACAACAAAACTGCAGAATTTAAGCAAAATTTATTTAAGTTAATTTGTTTTGTAATTTGAGCATCGAAGCAAAAAGCTTTTAAAACAAAACCAAAAAATCAATCCAAAAGTTGATAGCCATATATAAAAAAGTCCCTTTCATATCATCGAAGACGATTACTGAAAAGGGCAGACAAAATATGCTGAGATATTGCCATTTGATTTGATGTTTTCATGTTGCATAGAAATAGTGAAAAAGTGATATGAAGACCGTACTTAAATTTATTTGGCAATGATTGTGAAAGCAATTTTAGACACTATAAAGCCAAGGAATTCTATGTCTAATTCAAAAAGAAAAAAAAAATAGAATAAAAAAGGAGTGATGCAAATATTGTATTACAATATAATGTAGTGGAACTGGTTTTCTGGAAACATTGTTGCTCTAAGCTTTCAACCAAAAAATAAAATAAAATATGATATATGCAGTCGAGTGTGCTTGACTTTGAAATGATACACTGTATCTAGTGTAAAGATCTTCATTTGAAAAGATACACTATATCTAGTGTAAGGATCTTCATTTGAACTCTATTTTGTATGAGGTGATGCTGTAAAGGTTCGATCTGTAGTTATTCACACCAAATTTGAATGTTTTAGTAATTAACAATAAAAAGATAGATGGCTGCAGTCGACACTATTCGACTTCGAGATACTCTGTAGCTAGTTTAATTCGATTTGTATGTAGGCTATATTCTACAGTGGTCCCATCTGAACCCATATATTGTGCTATATTTAATGAGAAGTGATGTAAGTCTCAAAAAATTTGCTGTTTTATAGCTACATTAAAAACAACAATACTGTCGACGTGCCATAATCCATAATTGGCCTTGATTTGACTCCAAATTTTGCTTACTACAAAGTATATTCCAGTAAGTAGAAGGCAAATTATGGGATACATTAAAACATACCATATGAAATATAAAACTAAAAGTTTGTAACAGTGCGGCGGCACCTAGAGAGTCCATACAGCGAGTTTAGTTTTTCTAAGTCTTCTTTCTGATAGACAGACAGACAGACAGACAGACATACAGACGGACGTACATGGCTAGATCGACTTGTCTTGTCGTGCTAAAAACGTATACTTACGTATATATTTTCTATAGTTTCGAATGCTTCCTTTTCATACATTTTAACAAACAAGCTTACAAATATTTTTTGTGCATGGTAAAAACACACAGATTTGTTCGTGCAAATACTAAAAATGAGTGCAGTTTTGTGTGTTGGCGGGTAGTTGCTTTTATATTAGGGTTGGCACGTTCATTTTGGGAAACTTTTCTGAAGAAAAACAGGAAAATTAAAATATCCAACTTTTAAAGGCTCCTAGATCTCTACGTTCATACACACAGCCAGATGGACGGACGGACAGTTGAACGTGGCAATATTGACTCGACTTTTGTTGCGAAATATCAAAACAAAACCTGCCAAGCTTTGACCAAATCCAACAAATAACATATGTATATACCATCTATCACTACACTACGACAAAGTTTTGAGCAATCTTTATCATTAAGTTAGTTTTTTTTTTGGCTGCCATTAAGCGCCAACATGAAAGGCAGACAGACGGACATGAAACAGTTGTGTATCGCGAAATTGAAATTGAAAAACATAAGCGTGCTTAGTTTGAAGTGCTCTGTATTGTTTTAGGGGCGGGTCAATTTGTTGTTGTGTCTGTGTTTTAGTGCAATATAAAACTCAAAAAGCACAAATTTTCCAGTTTTCTGAAAGATAGTTGATTAAAAGAAATAATACTTAGACCTACATATGTGTCAAAAATAAACACTAACGTAATACCCTTTACGATCTAGCAAAACTAAGACTACAAGAAATACTAGAATGCTAGATTTTGTTAGTATTATAGTAGACTCAGATGATGACAATATTTTATCAGAGCTTTAGGGAATACTTAGAGTTCGCATGAAAATCCACCAATTTCTGACCCACAAATTCCATGCCATATACAGACAATAGAAAGATACACTATTGAAAATTTCGTGCAAATGGTAACAGAACATTTTTTTTTTTTTAGACCTATGGTTTTTACGACCAATTTACTTTCTGCCCTAAAGTTTTTGTCAAAAAAAAAAAAATAATAATAATATGATAATAGTAATACTCGTATAATATACATTTTGGGCAATTAGTTGTGAACAAATATTAAAAACTTTTGCTGTGTTTATTTTATTATTCTTATTCTGTTCATGGTTCATGGAGCAATTTATAATTTTAACCATATCACAAAGCACACTTTCCTTATCAATGATTTTAACTGATAAACACTTGAATGCATTTTTAAGTATTGTATGTGAATACAACTTACCATGTTTTTAATAATTTGATTTTCTGATGACTTCAAAATAAACAAACAAAAAGAATAGTTTTTTTCCCGAACACGAAATTCGAGCACACCAAAACAAAAAAAAAAAAACCTCACACACACAGATTTATTCAACAGTGCATTAATTATTAAATAATTAATACATGTATTTCAATAATGTTACACAGGACGGTAATAATGGGCTGCTCGAAAAACTTCTAAACGCTGTAGAAGATCAACAGGAATTATTTAATTTAAGCGACGATACAAGTTCCGATTCTGATGATGATACACCGGAATGGAACAAATTTCAAGAACAAGTTGAAGGTAAAAACAAACAAACAAACAAAATTAAATTAAAACAAAAAATTACTTGAAATCAGAAAAACATAATTAAAAAATAAAAGAATTTAACACGGTAAACCAATTTAATTTGAATTTTGTTGTAGCAAAATGAATAAGATTTGAAAATCATTCAAATATTATTCAGACGCATATTGAAAACAATAAATGTAAAAACTTTTCGAAAAAAACCAAAAAAAAAAAAAAATTATATTTTGTAGAAACAAAATCAAAAAAAAAAAAAAAACGTATTCATTTATTTAATTTAATATTATCGAAACAGATATAAACCACGACACTGAAGAAGAAACTCCGCCAATAAGCGCAAGAAGAACACTTGTAACAACGAAGACTACGAGTACGGCTGAACAACTACTACCGGCTAGTTTGAAAAAGTTGCGTCGAACGTCTAAATCAGAGGCTATCGCGATTGAGACTGAAGCGAGTAAACAGCCGGCAAAGCGCAAAAGCCGCGCGGCGTCAGCAATACGAGCGGAGCAAATACTAACAACAAAAACAACAAAAACAACAACAACACCACCACCACCAACGACGACGTCAACGCAAACGCCGCAGCTAACATTGACGCAGCCGGCAACAGCAACAGAACTAATAACAACTGAAGTTGCAGCAGCAGCGGCGTCGGCATCGGCATCGGCGGACACGGAGTCGGAGGCGAAGGCGAAGGCGAAAGCGTTGATGACGAAACAAATGATGTGTCAGGAAACGAGAAAAGGAACTGGGCAGCAACATTTTAGCATAATGACAAATTTTATGAAGAAGCGTTATAAAGTTGCGCCCATGAATATTCCTAGTACCATTGATGAGCTAAGCGAAACGGATGATAGCAGCACAGACAGTTCAGTGGAACGATCCGTGCACGGGCACCAAATGTATGGCCAGGTTATAAACAATAAACTGGCATTGAATTTACATAGCGGCAATAAACAACAACAAAAATATAAAAAGGACATGAATTTGCATAGTAATAGGCGTCAATATCATGAATACACTTGCGCAGCAGAACAAGCTGTAGCAAACAAAGCGCACAGACAGCATCTGCAGCAGCAGCAGCAGCAGCAGCAGCAGCAGCATAGGGATATAGAAGCATATGCCAGAAACAGAAGTACCAGAGAGTTTAATGCAGCCAAAATTTCGAATAGTAACTATAACGAAGCGTCTTGTGGATCGATGAGCAGTTATGCCAACGATTTGCATGACATGATGACAGCACGTACCGAACGTAGTTCACGTCATATTACAATGGCCATGTTCCAGCAGAAATTGCGTGAAGATTCAGCTTTACAGCACAACAAAATGCCACTATATGCGCGTACAAATCCTTTGGAAATCTATGCCAGCAAGCAACGTCCTACAAAGGAGAAATATGCAAATGTAACCAGTCACTATAGCCGACAGAATCTTGCACAGCAATACAAACAGCAAAAAAGTTATCGGGTGGAGGAGGAGCAGCATGATCCCGGTGCTGCTGAAGTGAAAGCGCCGCAGACGCAACCGCTGGAACGTAAGTCATCTGGTATTGTATTATCCAATCATACATCGCACACATTGGTGCCACCATCGGTCACTTCTACACGGCCCGCAATTATAAAGCCACGTATGAATAAAATAACCGTAGCGCGTACGTTGCTTAGCCAGTCACAAAAAAATCCTACATTGCAGAAATCTAATACGGGCAAGGGGCGTGGCAGAGTACAACTGCCGCCGCAGCAGCAGCAGTTCTGCTGTGCAGCTGCTACCAAACGCACAGAGCGAACGGCAGAAAATAGTGCTTCGACTGTTGCTGCTGCTGCTGTTGCTGCTGCCGCTGTTGCTGTTGATGTAGAACGTGCAACAGGCGGCAGTGGCATGTCAACAGGTGCAACTATTTTGCGACGTGTCAATGCAGCATCCAACTCAAGCGATTGTACAAATCCGAATATAATGCAACTGAAGCATTTTGATGTACCGTTAACCGCAACTACAACGGCACACAGCACGTGTAGAGGCTATACAAACCGAACGGATGGTTATGGAGTAGAAACAAACAGCGCTGCAGCTTCAACTGCAACTGCGAGTGGAGACAGCGCTGCCGTGTTGCAGCATAATTTGATGGACAATAGGTGAGTAACCACATTTACATACAATATATAGAAAGATTTTATACGATTATATAATACGCTACACAGTTAATATTATAATTTTGTCTGACAGTTTGTAACGTATTAAAGGGAGTAATGCAGATCACATAAAAACTATATATACGATATATATATTCTTGATACACGCGACGAGAAGTATCGAGCAAGCCTTGTCCGTCTGTCTGTCTGTCTGTCTGTCTGTGTCGGTGGAAAGTATTGTTCACCTCAGTTTTTGAGTTATCGAACTGAAAATTAATGTAATTCTTTTTTCTTTTTTTTTTGTATAATGTTATCATATAAAAACAACAACAAAATTCGTCGCAGGGGGTGCCATTACCTCGCCCCCTATTTAGAACTTTTTTACAATATTTATAAAAAATATCTATGCCATTATTCATGCTTCTATCTCGTTAACTATTGACGATATCAAAATGTTTCCTACACAAAAAATAAAGCTTGAGCAATTTACTAAAAAAAATATTGTATAAAATTTTTTCATTTATGGTGTCGCTTCCGAGAAAATCGCAATTAAAAAAAAAATAACCGTACCGTATTTTTGTCAACATTTGAGCTACATAATTGGAAATGCTCAAAAGCAAGCTAGAGGTTTGAAGCTCATGAAAAATACTTAAATTTCTCAATTATTTATTTTTGCTCAATAGTCTTCTATGGTGGTATACGCAAACACTACTTTTGTAGGTAGGGTAAAAACAGATATATACACGAGTATCATTGGAGAGTTATTCTTATGTACAGTTGATAAAGAAATTCCACATATTTTACTTTTATGCCTGGTAAAATCATAAAAAGTTTCTTACGAACTGAAGGAGAAAAATCATAAACGACAATACCGAACTGTGTGTATCGGAATTCACTGTGATTCGTGTATATTATAATTCGTTTACTTTATTTCCATATCTTATTCAAAATGCTTTTCTTTCTGTTGGTTGATATTTAACGCGCATTTCATACCATTGTGTATGCTTAAAATGATTTGGAAAATTCCATACCGTTGCGAAATGAAAAATTTGATTGGCACAAATGCTCGAATTTTGGCCAATAAGCGATATTAGATTTTATAGTTGTATAAAAAGGAAATAAAATAAAACTATTTACAGGTCGGTTTTTGCTCGAAATACAAATAAATACACCCCAAATCAAAAGTATAACTTCCAATTATTCCATTCATAAAATTAGCATAGTAGCGCCCACCTATGATGGATTCTATTGTAGTTTTATTTTATTTTAGAAAAAAACTGGGCTACAATATTCTGTTAGCTTCGGCTTAAATTTTGCGTATAATATTATTACTGTGCACACATTCTGTACTCCTAGGCTGATCATCTAAATAAATAATCGTGCCACGCCCACTGGAAGATATAGCTCACTGTACAGTTTTTGTTTATTGTATGAAAAACTTTTATTACCATGCATAAAAATTTGAAATTCGATATGGCGACTTGTTATGAACGGCAGCTTTGCATATATAATCATCAATGAGGTGCATCCTGCCTACTTTTAGAGGTTGTTCCCATACAATTCGACCACCCACTTTGTGGTTTTTGTAGGTACAATTTTTTTTTATTTGTTGGGCCACTACTTGAAGCATAGAATGAAGGTTTCATGAAGCACGGGAAAGGTATTTAAGCCTCGGTTCTATACAAGTTTGTGTTGCTGCTCAAAAAATCATTTATTCAATGAGTTTGACGTTAAACTTAAGAAAAGGCAACCGAAAACCGTAACGCGGTGGCATCGAAACATTAATATGCTTTATGTCTTCCATTCAATGCAATGTAATTCAATTTAAAATATTTTTCCAAAACATATTCGTATAGGTAATTGACTTGGTTTCGATGTATTTTATCTTCATGGGCGTGGCAGATTCATTACGGCAAGTGCGAAGGGTCTAATTAAAATTAAAATTTCTTATAAAAGTCAAGAGTGATAAACACTGCAGAGGGTGTTGTGCAGCCTTCATACCTGCATAGCTCAGGTATTAAAAACCCGTAATATTTCTCTTGAAAGATTAAAATTTTACCAAATTCCACCATTAATTTGTTTGACCAGCGTAGAATGTAACAGGCATGCAAACCACTAGAAAGATCACAGTGGTTCAGTATGGCGGTTCGTCAAACCTTTTAAGCATTGGTTCGTTTTAAAACCAACCGGTTTTAAATCTCAAAAATGACTGAAAGTTCCCACAACCAGTTTTAGAAAGAGATATGTATGTGTATTTGACTAACTTGCATTATCATCGATCGATCGATTCGTCTCAAGAAGCTGATCTTTAATGCATTACAAAATCTATGCCAAAATGAATATACCACAATATGTTTGTGAAGAGTATTAAAAGAATTTAACCGGCAGCAAAGCAGCAGCAACGGTGGTCACGGCGTCGACTCTGCGGCGGCGGCAGCGGCAGCGGCAGCGGCAACAGCAGTAGCGACGCTGTTAGCGACGCTGTTAGCGACAGCCAGCGTCACATTCAAATGATGTCATCAGCGCTTGTACAACAAACCAACAACAACAATTCGTACCGTCTCGTACTCTTCTTTCAAAGTTTAAAAGCTGAGTAAGCTCTTGTTTTGCGCTCTGCGTGCACTCACACTGGCACGCTCTCATATCTATGAATGGCCCATTCACTCTTTCAACGAGCACTTTGCTGCTCTTGGCCACTTGGTGGCGCTGACGTTGAAGTAGCGTAGCGATGCGTGCGTGAAAAAGAAGATTTGAAATCACGCACACTAAATAGACCACCAGATGTAAGCTGAAAGAGGCGTGAGTGTGTGTGTGATTTTTACTGCACGAATTTGAAGCAATGTCAGAGTTAATAATTTTAAAATACGTACGTAGTACGTATACGTAATAATAACTTTAATAATTTTAATAAGTTTTACTTTCCTCTTTGCAATAATTTTGACACAGGTTCAACAAAATAGGCGAATTGAAATGTTTTCTGCAATAAACAATAAATTTTAATGTAAATAATGATAATTTTGCAGGCAAAATACAAAGAAAATTGAGAAGTTATTTTCAGTTTAACTTTGACCATAAATAACTTTTAAGGAAGTGAATTTATCGAAAAAAATATTTGAGAGTTTTTGTAGAGCGTTCGATTTGCTACAAGAATAATTGTTCACTTCTAAGCCATGAATAAACTGGCTTAGAAGTGAAAACAATAATTGCAAAAAGTACAAAAACCCCATGTTATTTCCATGGGAAATGTATCGTCAATGCGGCACTATTTAACATCAATATAAAGGGCTTATATGGGTCTACTGTTTCTTTTTAGGTTATAAACTAAAAACTGAGGGGGCGGCTCAAAGTCTAAAACCAAATGGGTAAATAACGAACACCCTAATTTAGGGTCTACCTACAACACAAATTCTTGTGAATGAATCTTGTCTTGATCCCGTTGATGGTCAAGATAAAACCTTTATACAATATACAAGATTTAAATATGGACCACTGGTAACGCATTTTTTATCTCTCTGGCACACAAGAGTCAAGCAAGTCAAAATATACTTCTCGTTTTTTGGTTTTTTTTTTCTGCGTACAATTTTCACATAGATTTTTTTTAAAGATTTTTCTCCAATTCACACCAGTGCAGCGTTCATCTCTATACAGGAGTAGTAGCGTTAACAGAAGTTTACGCTAGAGAGTTAGACGAGAGAGAGAGAGAGATAAAGAGTTATGTATGTTACCGACCCGGCGACCCCCAAATTCGCTTCATTTCGTTGCCCCTCCAACCACTTGTTCCTTCCTTCGTTCACTTAACCACTCTATCTATTCGTCTATTTATTTATCATAATACCGTTAATGCTTGCTTAGCGCCCTGCGGTGGTACACACACTTTGCACATTTGAAGCTCCTCACCCGCATACGCTCGCGTCTATGAGTGTAAAGAGTATTCGGTTTCCAATCAGAAAACTATTTGCGTTTGCGTTTGCATTTTTTTTTTTTTTTTTTGTTACTTTTTCTTATTCTAGTTTTTTTTCTCGTTTTTCTATTTTTGCAACTGTTTTTCACACTGTTCTGTAGAATTGATAACGCATACATATGTATGTATATACATAAATATAAAACATATATACAATACATACTTATGTATTACTTACATACATACATACATACATACATACATACATACATACATACATACATACATACATACATATGTATGTACATACATACAAGCGTTTGAATCAGCCAACACAATAAATATTTGCATTTGAAATTTGCGCCAATAACGCAATTTGCAAAATGACCATGGTAAATTAGGCAAATAGCTGAACGCAATATTGTTTTTTTTTTTTATTATTCCCAGTAGTGGAAATTTTATTTATTTAATTAAAAATTGTGTGTGTTTCGCATCTGTGGGTAAAGTATTTTAGAATGTGCTTCCATTCTACACGTATGAATGAATGAATGAATGTCTGTATGTATGAATGTTATTCTACATAATAACGGCACTCCAGAGGGTTACCAGCTGACGCCATCGCTTGCTTTCTTTCTCCTATAACGGTTCTTGGTTTTTTTTATCACACTCCCACTTTCCCTTAAAGAAGTGCAAAACACTTTCCGTTATTCTATTTTATTTTTACGCAGTTTGATCAATAGCAATAAATGCTATCATTCATACTCTTTTTTTCTCTCTCTCTCTCTCTCTCTCTCTCTCTCTCGCTATTACTTTACTATGCGCTAACTCTCATTCTTATTATCTTTTTCGTTCGATTTTTGTTGTTGTTGTCAGTTCGGTTCTTTTCAGGTTGCCGCATAAAAATACGCTTCATTAATTAATTCTTTCAATTTGTCATGCACTTCAGTCATAGCATAAATGATGTGTATATTAGTTATGGTTGAAGGTTTGCAAGACCTATTCGAAAAAACGGTGACTCCTACGTAACTTCTGCATCTAAAACACATCATGAACAGCTTACAAGCGCGTACAGAGAACATAGGACCACTCGAAAGACAAAGGTGCATAAAGTTCTTCTTACACTATTTCGATTATTGAACAAATAATAGTGTTAGAAAAGTGGATATAACAGCCTCATCAAGATTTTTAAAACTGAATAAATTTATAAAGCCATTTTATTCTGTGTACTGATGTTAAATATCTAGGGGAGTGACACTTGCTTCAGAACGTATATAGAAAACCCATGTCTTCCAAACGGAGATCTTTGCTATCTTGAATGTTACTGGATCCTTGACAAGGTGACAAGGGATTGCAAAGCAAGAAGTCACTGATGTAGTTGGCCAACTTATCCATAGCCCCTGAATAATTTAATTTAATAAAATGTGATATACATTTTGCTCACATCTTTTGAGAAATTCTGTTGTATACATCACAGTCCTGTTCGCGTAAATATAGCTATCATAGTAACCTATACATTTATGGACTTTTCAATCACTAATCATCTACGTTCGTATATATAATCAGCTCTATTCGTAACATAACTTCGGTTTCTAGCTGCGTGTGAATATTTTTCAAGCCTCGCTTCAATTGATTTTAGCGATTTCTCTTCTTACTTTCAGAGTTCAGTAATGCAAAACTGCAAGACACAAAAAAAAAAAAAATGAACCGATCAAATGCTTGCAATATATATTTGCAATTTACGTGAATTGTTTGTCACTGCAACTACACCATTCCCTTCTGAGAATTCCACATAGATAGGCAACCAATGGTTTCTGAAGGCATGTCGAATTGGCTCTGCAATACAAGCTGCGCTTCAGCTACTTTACGATCGTCGCGACAATTCCTTCTACACACTCACCGTAGGTTCCACTGATTAGTTACTGAACAGCAACATTTACTTCAACTGAAACTATTCGCTAAAATTAAGTGAGGCATTTCAAGGAACACAAATTCTATTTTCCTTTGCAACAGAAAACGTGCTTTATGCAATTTTTTAAGCGTACAAAAGATTTTTCTGAAAACAGTTCTTAGCAAAATTTATACTTCGTAAATGATTTTTATACTAAGCGTCACAAATTATATGAATATGGCATGAATAGTGTTCATACTCACAAATAAATAAATATTGATGAACTCTACTTTAACTAACTAAACTATTTCAAACTACTCATCTACATATGTTTATAATCAGATATATTCGTAGCATAGCATCAAATATTTTTAATACAAATTTCGTATATTTTTGTTCGAAAAATTATACGAGGTGTGTACAAAAAGTAAGGTGACTTTTCCAATTTAGCGGGCAACGTACATTCGATTATCGATTCGTTTTGTTGTGTTGGTACACTCGTCACGAACATATGTTTACAGTTTCAGCTATGTAGCATGTTTAGTTTGTTTGTGCGAGGCATAACGGTTAGAAGTGTTTTGCGTGCTCGGCGATTTTCTGCCATCGAGCTCAGGAGCTATTGAATGACGTCAACAACGATCCAGATTTGCTCAAAAGGGTCATAACTGGTGACGAAATATGGGTATATGGTTATGACGTCGAAACCAAAACCTAATCGTCCCAATGGAAGAGCCCAGGTGAGCCAAAACCGAAAAAAGCACGCCAAGTTCGATCAAATGTCAAAGTTTTGCTCACTGTTTTCTTCGATTACCTTGGTGTAGTGCTTCGATCTTTATGCTATGTGATCTTTATTCGAAGTTAATTTTTCGACCGATGCCACAAACTGCCACTTTAAGCGCGATACTTCCTCTTCCAGCGGACCAATTGCCATGAAGTTTAGCCGGAAAGGAAGGTTTAGTAAGAAAAAGCATACAAATTTCGTATGTGCTAACTCACGTGGCATTTAAAAAATAAAATCCGATTTACATGAAACACTCAGTGTGCTAGTATAATTCCCTTACAAATATAGGCTTACATCATATAAAGTTTTTAAGATTATCTTTATCATTACGTTCAGAGCTCGGTTAAAATTTAACGGTCCGTTGTTCGCGGATAACGCAATTTGAACTTCCAGCGTATATTACAGTAAAACGTCATCGGAAACTCTATCAAGGAGTCAATTCTTGAACATTTCGATGAGACGAGTCGATTCGAATGAACCTTTTCCGTCGGTCCGTCCCGATTGCCTGCAACTAAAACTCTAAATGCCAAATTTTTTATATAAACTACTCCGCATTTTATGTATTAACACAAGTTATTCATCAGTTTTCTTCAAGTTTCCCAAATGAATAGAAACAAAAAGCGTATTCAAAATTCGTAAATGTAGAATATACAATATTTGTTTGGTTTATTCTGATTGTGTCATATTATTTACTGTCTTTTGGCCTTTTGCTTTGGCATTTTCGTTGTCTATTCTTGTTGTTATTTTTGTTGTTTTCGTTATTTCCAGTTATTTTTAGCACTTAAACTAACTCTATAATACTTCATTGTTCTACCCTACCGGTATACAGTTACATTTCTCTCTCTCTCTCTCTCTCTCTCTCACTGTAACATTCCGTTACAACACTTTTACCTAAAGTTGGCAGCTCCTTCGTCATTTGAGTTGGCATTGACCTTGATACCATAAAGCACGGAATTCTGCTCTATTTTCGTAGTCAATTGCTCAGCGGCGTCGCTGGCAGGGGAATGGACTGACTCCCCCATGCGTGCCTTGCTTAAATTTATTTACATTCATACATACGGGTAAATGCATAAATAAATACGTTCTTCTCTCCGAGGCCATTTTTATAATTTGGCTATAAATTGCCGATAGCATCAGAATGAAAGAAAGACAATGCTAATCATGCATATTGATGATGATGATAGTTCCGTATGATGTATGCATGTATGTATGTATGTATGTATGTGTACGAGGCGCGTCAGCTTTTAATTTCAAAAGATCAGAGTTCAAAGAGCGCAGATCCTGCATGCTCCACTTGTGTCATCATCATTGCTGCTTGGTTCGATTAAGACACGAGGCTGAAATTAGCAAATCGCTTTATGTATTTCTACACAGTTATGGTGAATAATAGGGGTATATTAATTTGAACGCGTAGTTTGTAACACACAGAGGAGACTAGAAAAGACACTCTATAAAGTATATATACTACATTTATACTCTTGATTAGCTCGACAAGACGAGTCGGTTTAGCTATTCGTCTGTCTATCCGTGTGTATGAATGCTTGACCCTCCGTTTTCACCAAATCGCTTTAAAAATTGGTATTGAAAAACTCTGTGGCCGCTATTTTTTCAAGCAAATATTTCACGCCCACACTTGGGTAGCTCCCATTTTAGAATGTTCAGTGAAAATCCAAATCTATATGGCCCCCCAGCAACTTACTACAAAGTACGCCTATTTCTGTCTAGTTTAACTTTTAAATTATCGTAAAAAAATAATCCGCAATTTTTTGGAGTAATTTTGTCATCAGATTCGTTATCAGAAAACCAAAAATCTTCTGAAATAAAAAATAATTTGAAATAATTGAAGTTCCGAAGCTCTAAGACCTAAACTGAACCAAATATGAGTGCATTTTCGAATGTCTAAAGAATTCGTCATTGAGTAAAAAAAAAAACGGTTCGAAACTTACAATTTTTTTTTACAAGATATGACGTACATATGGCGTTGTGTCAAGCATAGGAGAACACCCATTTTATCTAACCTTGGATAAAGAACCTCACAGAACGAACGTGGCTCGTATATCAGTTTACAAATAATTTTGCTCCAACAGCTTTCAATACTAATACCAAATTCACGCTTTTACTTGTAGTCCTAGGTGTATGGTGTATTCTGGGTTATTTTTCTCATTTAATTACTATTTACATTTAAGTCAACTGTTTTATTGGTACAGGTATAAAACTAAAAAACTTAAGGCATTGAAACTTCTGTATTCGAATTTCTCTTGAAACCATTTTATTTTCTATATTGTTGTCACGTTTGCTCCGCGCCATTGATTTAGCTGTCGAAAGTTACTTTTAAGGTCCATATTGCATCGACCGTTTGCAAAAATGTGACCATTTTATATGTTTATCATCCCCACGTGCGGTTCTCCACGCGCACAGTAGTAGTCTTTGGGAAGTGATTTTCAACCGCCGACATTTTACACTGGAGTGATCCGATTTTCTTTGTGGTCAAAATGGGATGTTTCGATTGGATTTATCAGTAAAAACTTCATTATCGTGCTGAGTTGCGCTTTCGTCACTTGCATGAACTACCGTCCACAGTGCTATACACGTTTCAGTTTAACCGAATGGTATGTATTTCTTACATCTGTGCTATTGTATGCGGCTCCTCTAATGATTTGGTTGACGCTAATGATAGAAGCACACGGAGCACAACGTATGGTGCAAGAAGAGGTGTGCTGGGTGGGTGGATGGGTTTTTTTGCGTATTCACGCTGAACTGGTTGATTTATTAGCGTCAATTTAATGGCATCGATGGAAAACGACAACAACAACGGACGGGGCTGGGCTGTTCTAGTTTTGTCATGGATACGAGTAATAGTCTCCTCTCCGTTGGATATTGCGTGTTGTCTATTTTAAATGCAAAATGACTGACTGACAAAACACCAAACTTCATATTATTACTAAAATAACTTCTTTATTCAATATTTTTACTCCTTTATTGTTAGTGAACTACAACTAAAACTGCAAACTTCACCGTATAAGGATAATGCTGTAATATCCCAACCCAAAGCAAAATCCTCGTCACATCAGCGTGAACGAAAACTGGCGAAAAGTGACAGGAAAAAGATAAAGGAGAACAAATTGCTACAAAACAAATTAGAGGAAGAACAAGTCTGGCTGGACTGTTTGCGTGAAAAAATCCATCGTAATGAAATCGAAATTTTGAAACACAAAGAACTACAGAAGAAACAGAATAAAATGTTGCTAAAGGAAGCAGCAGCAGAGGAGCACCAGCAGAAGTATGATGCCGTAGAAGAAGGCGATCAAAAAACACAACGCAAACGAAATTTGCATATAGTATATATGGAAGATGAGCCTCCGCATCTAGATGCGTACACTCCACCGGAATCCTACACGCCTAAAGAGCCACCGCGGCAAGAATACCTAAATCAGCTAAAAACTGTTGCAGATCTTCATGGTGTTGCCGGCTTGCCAATTGATTGCCACATTAACAACGATTTGAGTGACACCGCTAGCTACACTACACGCCATGCCAGCACAAGTTCACATATAGCAATGCCAATGACGACAACTTCGGAACGTGCAACACAATCAGCAGAAACAATTGTAGAACCAGCCAAGAAACACGAGAAATTAAGCAGCGCCAAGGACAGTAAAGCTAAACTTAATAACAATGAGACGACGACAAGCGCCCAGGATCAAGATCAAGAGCAGCATCAGCAGTACGATGAAAACGACACTCGCTACTTCGATGATTCCGATGATTCTAATTTCTTTTTGAATGGTCACATACCCGATGCAACTATAGATGCATTAATTGACGAACGCAATAAATTCTTGGAGTATTGTCAGGGAAGTTTCTTCTACAATAACTCGCAGTACAATGTACCCTGGCAGCTGTTCAGCAAGTAAGTGCGACATACTATACTAGATGCGATGATTTTTTTTAGACAGGGGTTTAAATTGTCATAAATTGATCAAATTGGGCGAAGCTATTATTATCATTTCACATTTATTTCAAAAATTGTGGTTCAGTTCGGGCATGTTCGTTCAATTTACGGTCAACAAGCTCATCCATTCGAGCGACTAATTCGATTAACCATAGATGGTTTCCGCAACACGTATATTTTAAATAAAAAGTGTTCGAAAAATGGACACCCAGCATGCGACAATTCCGAGCATACATGTTCGAAATCATATTTTAGCACTAATCTGTATTATTATTAATCTCTAAACAAAACATCTTATATTACCCCACCTGGTCCTGATAATATTCCCAGTTGCAGACTCAAAAAACAATGTTCTAGTTCTAGCAATAGGGGTTCCTCCGTCTCTTTTTAGTTGGATTGAGTCATACTTATCCGGTGGTTCTATTTAACAAATGTTTGTCTAAAACTGTTTTTGTTTCTTCTGGTGTTCCCCAGGGGAGTCACCTAGGTCCAATCTCGTTCATTGATATATGTATAATCCGACTGCCATGTTGTCGTTACATGGACGAAACTGCCGCCATAGCCAGTCCCCATGTAACGACAAAATGGCAGTCGCATTATATATCAATCTTCTTCTTGTTAAGCAACGATTGATCTCGCGTCGTCTTTAATGTCAAAATAGAAAAATTACAATTCGTGTCGTACATGGTGTCGTCTAAATTTTCTTAATTTAAATTTCTCAAAATGCAAGTGTATGACGTTTCAACGCAGAAAACCATTTAATGTGACATATTCTTTAAATAACATTACCCTCGGTAGAGAGTTTTTTTTTAATGATCTAGGTATCCTTATGGAACCTAAACTTATTTATAATAATCACATTTGTTCAATAGTAAATAAAGCAAAAGGTATTCTTGGATTTGTTAAACGTTGGTCTAAGTTATTTAATGACCCTTATACCACTAAACTCCTCTATACTTCTCTTGTTCGTGCGATTTTAGAATTTCGCTCTTGTATCTGGAACCCAAACTATGCTTTTCACGAGCAACGTATTGAGTCAGTTCAAAAACAGTTTCTTCTGTTTGCTCTTAAGAGTCTCAATTGAAATCCCGCAAAACATCGTTCATTCTATCACGACAGCTTCAAATTAATTGATCTCCCAAACCTCTTATCACGCTGTTCTATGCTCTCTGTTGCCTTTCTTCATAAAATTCTTATTGGGCAGATTGATTCTCCCTACTTACTTAAGTCCATATAGTGACATTCGGCCCCATTCGGCCAATTCGCCACTTCGTGCCAATAAGTTTTCACCCTATTTTTCATATAACTCTTCCTTACACTATGTAAAAAACTCTGTACTGACACATCACTATTCAATAATTTTGTAAATTTCATTTAGCAACTTCTATTTTCTTTATTTTTGTAATTGCGCCCGTTTGGACCACTGCCCAGTCTGTGAGTAGGGGCACAGTCGGTCAATCTGGCGTGCCAAACAAAAATTCTTCCAACGGGTCTGTGTGTCCGCAACTTCCTTCTTCTAAATTTAAGTTAGTTTAGTTAATGTATAAACTTTTATTTATATATGTTAAGCAACTGTTTTATATATTATTGCATCTTTTTTTTCTATTTTAATTTTTGCAGCATTGGCGGTCGTATTGCTAATGAAATTAAGGGAAACGTTGAAAAGGACTTCGACGAAACCATTTCGCGATATGTATGTGAATTTCTGGAAGCTGAAACAACTACGCCAAATTGAAACTAATAACCCACTCCAGAGCCAGCTAAAAAAATCCACTACGACAATAACAACATACAACTCAGTTACTAATAATAGTTTTTCCTAAAATATATTTTATTTTAACTGCTTGTACAGCAAAATGCAACATAAAAAAATTTTAAGAAACGTTCAAAACGTCAGAAAAAAACGTCAGAAAAAAACGTGGTGCGAAACAAGTTTAAAACAGAAAATTTGTATGCAATAATTCATCGGAAACATATAAAATTTTCGCGTTTTTTTTTTAATTTAAAACATACAAAACACAAAAAAACCAAAAACAGTTTGAAAAAAGGACTTCGACGGCACAATTTTTCAATATGTGCTTAAATTTCCGGAAGTAGAAACGACTACTACTCCAAATAGAAGCTAATACCTTGCCATAGCGTGTTCAAAAATCAACTACGACAATCCAGATAACGAATATTACTAAGAATATTTACACATTACAAATTAATTAAAACATGATACTACGAGTATTAAAAACTTAATCGCAAGCATGTAAAATTCCTCGAGTTTTTAATTAAAAAAAAAAAAAAAAACAAACAACAACAACAAAAACGGATTTAGTTGCTGCTTAAAAGAATGCATTCCATGGAGAAGAAACTTCAACTACAAAAAGCAAAAAAAAAAACCAAGTGGCACATATGCAGTCCAGCCGGAATGCAAGAACCCGAATTTGTATATCTTGAATCGGTTTTAAAACAGCCTTTAAAATGCAAGCTCGGCCATTTAAAATCCATTTGAAATACAAATGCAAACTTTGTCAAAATTGTTCATGCGCTACAAGGTCTACATTCGTTTTAGAAGTCGTATTATTGTATTGTACTATATACCAAAATGCATTCTTTTTATCAAAACGCAACATACTTAATTCCTCACCAATGTTATAAAATAACATTAAATAAAAATCAAATTGTTAGTATTAAAATTGTTCTATCTTTTGGAGAATGGATCTTACGAGGACTTCTATTTAAATTTCAGATTTTTGCAACCAATACGAATAATTTATGCTTTTCCACCAAAATCTCGCCATTGAGATTAATACGATTTTGGATAGGTTTGAAATAATTTTCATAGCTCTTTCTTACAGCCAGTTTAGAGAAATTTCTATGGAAAATGTTAAATTATACATCTTTTTCATGCAATGCTCCTGTTGATTCCTAAATCTCACTATGGATATGCACACAAGACGATCTGCGCTATCGGTTCATGTTCAGGATCGATGTTTTGTGGCACAATCAATAACCGATATTGAACAGCCTTCAGGAAAATCGTACTTGAGCAAAGAACCTCCACGATTGAACTCCTCCAAGTACCACCAATATGCACTAGTCCTTACTATTACATCATCACCACCATCATCATTTATAAAGATTGAAGTTCATCCATGCACTCTTGTTGATATAAACCACGTGGTCTTTGTTTAGTTGGGTGGGTTATTGGGTTAATTTGGGTGTTTTGCATTATGCTACGCTCTGTGTATAGCTCGTCGTATTGTCGGGTTCTTTCAGCGTCCTTTATTGTCTTAGCACTTCAACTGGAACATGGATTTGGCAAAGTTCGATTTTGCACTAAGAACGGCACGCTTGAAATTCCGGCTGAAGGATGATTCTTGCTCTTAGCGCACTATTTTACCAGCTACGTACAATATATGTATTAAGTTAAGAATAGAAGAAGAATAGAAGAATTTAAAAAAACAGACTTAAGTTGTACTCTGGAGTTGTAAAAAAAGAACATCGCACACCATGCCTTAATCGTTATTAGACGAGTAGAAAAGTATTTGATTTAACTGTTAAGACAGTTCAAAGATTGCAGACATTTAAGCTAACATCATAGAAAACTTTATTATCACTAAATTTTCGAGTTTTTATTTGAAATTCGAATAGACTTTTAAACGCATAGAAAGCCTCTTCTAGCAGAAAAGCTTTAACCAAGCAGTTTGGTTTTCGAGTGGTGTAGCTAGTAAAAGAAAACTGGTTGCCAAAAATACGCTGTACGGCGTATAATGCTTTAGTTTGAAGTTTCGAGTGCTCAGAAAGACACTGCTTTGAGTCAATGAGTAAGACCTCGCATTGTCATGGTGGAGAATAATCCAACGTATTGAGTATGTTTTACTCAATTCAGCGAAGATTTACAAAAAAAAACAAGAACAAATTTTGTATTGTACAATTCAGAATGTAGCGTCCTACTGTTTTTACAGTCTACGAAATGCTTCAAGCACAGCCAGCTTTTGTTGGTTTCGGCTCATCTTGAAAGACCTATACTGTTTGACTGGAGTTTATCATGTTCTTATAAATGTTTTTTTTTAAGTAACGCAGTCGTATTTCAAGTATTTGAAGTATTTTCTTGCAGCCCAATTCAGAAAAAGTGAATCCAAGTGCATGGAATCTATCAGTCGGTAGAACAACAACTGCCTTTTTTTAGTTTTTGTCATATACGGAATGCAACATGAGCTTTTATTTACAAACGCTGGTGTTACTAACGCCCAGAGATGATGCCTCAAATGTTCATTTCACTTTTTTGGCCGATATAAAAAAGTCCTTGGTGTGAGACCTGAGGTAAACTTTATTCGATAACTAGGTTTCCACCACCTGGCGACAGCAGAACTGGTTGCTGAGATCAAGCAAGACCGAGCAAGCTCAGTTTCAGTAACAAGTTGATTGTTCAGCGGACAATAGTTGCTCCTACCTTTACATACGAACTGTGCCACTCTGGGAAACATTTCGAACGAAATTCATCATAAACCAATGTAGTATATGTGATTTGTTTTGATAACAATATTTGGTTAGTATAGACTAAAGTCTTATGTGAAACACATATGTACATATATTTGATTTTAAGTGTCGAACAGAGCACATCTTCTATAAATTTGTTTTTGTTTTAGCAAATCATCCACAAACCTGTAAGTAAATGAAAATTATAAAATTATTAAATTTTATTATTACGTTAATATATTTTCAAACACTTGCCATGCAGCATTTCTTGTTGTCGTAGTTGAATGCAATTTTAACTGCAAGGAGTACTTATGCATACTAAAAATTACATAAAAGGCTTAAACAAAAGGCAGCAATTCTGGTTACATCGAATTTAACTTCAAATACGAAATCACAAGTGATTTTCTCAAGAAATAAGTTTTGTATTTTGGTTGTGAAAGTATTGAATGCTTCGCAAAGACTTCGCTCTCAACTTCGGATGTTTTTTTTTTGTTCACCGTATTAAATTAAAGCGATCTTCTTTAATTTTTGAATAGTAGTTAGTTTATAGCTCTTGGCTACGGTCATGACCATGGGATTGGTTTCACTATTGTAAGTATGTCTGTAGCAGCAAATAACGATCTATCTAGCTATAAGGCACCAAATATTAGCACCGCCTAAGAAAAAAAAAAATAACGTTAAATCGATTCAATTTATAGTTAAATAACTATCAAAAGTACTTACAACAGCTCTTCAGTCATCCGCATGCAAGATTTCAAGATAAAACAAACGCGCTATGGAACACATCAACGAAGTAGCGTTCTGTTTTGTCAACAATATGGAAGCAGAATGCAAGCTAAAATGGAAATGATCCTATTCGAGAGACAGCTAGAAAAACATAGTACATAAATAACCAACCGAGCTTACAGACATATAATAAGAAACAAATATTGTAGCTTTTGTAGTTTACTTTTAAACTACTAATTATTTTAAGTTGAATTTTTGTTACATTATCTAATTGTAAATTCAGCTACTACTTCAACTTTTTCACGTGTATACGTACAACTACGATGTCGGGTATATTCGGTCTGGTCTGCCGGTATATTCGGCACGACCTGTAAATTTGCCGCTACCAATGGGAAAATAGAGCTCGTCCCACTGAAGCAATACACCGGCTATCGTATGCTCCTTGGTCTCGATCTCACCGGGCGGAAAGACCTCCACTGGTTTCTCCGTAATATGTAGCGCGCAGCAGATGATAGCGATGGATGTGACCGTAACAGCCGTATATAACGCTATCCGGACCAAGATGGAAATTATTGGTTTTAGCAATATCGTAACCATAACGATAGGCATCTTTTTTAAGTTGTGTGAAGATTTCGATTAGAGAGGACGGGAAAAGTTTTTGTGGTAGGTGTGTAGTTGTATTCGTTTCATAAAGTTTTTCTTTCTTTTTTTTTGAGGGGGATGTTGGATGGGGTTTATTATAATATTTCGTATTGGAAGTGTGTGACTTATTTTTAATTATCTCAGCTATAAGTCTGTGCTGTAACAGGCTTACAAATGATATAGATTTAGGTAGTAATATTGGTAGTAATCCTGCAAGTCTTCTGCCGTTAGACGGTTGCATTGCCGGCGCAGCGACTCCAAACTTTTGTGTCGCTTGTCGCTGAGCTTCTAAAAGCAAACACACGCTTTAGTCCATCGAATTGAAATCCTACGAGTTGGGCGGCCAATACAAAAACGTAATAGAATTCGTAAATCCAGTCCAGAGTAATTTTCGTCATTTTCGTTGCGGGCCGGCACTGACGACTAGTGAAATATTCAGTCTGCAACGTCGAAATACTGTGGAGCCCATGAAGTACTACTATGAGTACTACGGCGTCGTGAAATTTGCGTCGATTTTAACGCTTGATGTGTGAAAACAAGCGACGTCTTGGCACTGGCTCAAATTTTGCCACATACAGTTTTAATGATATGTAAGTATGATGCTGAACTTTTTATGGTTTTTAGCTGGAGTTGTAGGGCTTGAGTCTCGGTTGGTTTTTTATCATGTGCAGCAGTGATTCGCGTTTGATTTCGGTCTCACGAGACACTGCAATTTTAATTAATTTTTGTTGTTGATCTTGCGGTTCTTGAACGTGTTGATGGTGCGCTTTCTTCCTCGTTCGTGATGTACACAATAGTAATCAAGCTCCTTGCAATGCCGAACTTACATTGATATATTGACATTTTCCTTGACGAAGCAGTTCTAAAATCGCTTTAAACGTTTATTTGACAACCTAAAAATACAAAATGATTTATAATTGTGATGCCGAAAAAAAGATACAAATGTACAAAAACATGCGGAGAAGTCGAAAACGTATGTCATCCTTCGCTGCTTCATATGTCAACGCAATAGAGCTTTGCTGAAATTTTTAAAAACCTTGTCAAAATACTAATTTTGTCTACCACCAAACCTTATTTCGATGACTATACTGCACAAATACAAACAAAATACAATAGGGTCTGTCTTTCCATTGTGCACACAGTCTCAACATTTCCACTTTTCACTGCCAAATCTTCGTTGTCCTTAACATGTGAATGGCAAAATGACGTTCGCTTTATTTATATAACAGCCATTCGTGCTGGTAATAATAAATCGATCATTTTATCAATAAACACGTAATTCGTGTGTTGCAACATGCTTGAAGAACTTTGAGAATATGAAGAATGTTGAACGGTGGAACGCGACCCTCTAAAATAAAAAAGTTTATCATACGCCGTTTTTTTTTTTTTTTTTTTAGAAAAGGGTGTTATTTTGCTGTCAACTCTTCATTTTTTAACATTGTTTCAATTTTACAAGCACTTAAAACTTAGGATTATAATCTGAGGCAATTAAAATTATTTTAATTATTATTTTTTTTTTTTTACATAATTGTGTTTTGTTGTTTTTTTTTCTCCTATTATTTCAACATATCTGAAATAATTACAAAAGTTGTTAGTTGTTTTTAGAATTTATTTTAGTTTTGCTTTAGCTTTTTCTTATACTTTTTTTCCTTTTTCTCATACATATTGATTTAGGTATACATATATAAGTATATTAAAAAATATTGCTAAGAACAATCATTATTCACATTTAGTTTAAATTTACGTTTTTTTTTTTGTAAATATATAAAAAAAAAAAAAACTTTTTGCTTCATTTTGAGCCTGCACCATTAACAACAAAAAATAAGCAAAAAAAAAAAAATGTTTATCAAATCTAAAAGCGATATTTTACACTGATCTCTTATAGTGTTTGCTTTTTTCAAATTTCAAATGTTTTACAGACACTTTCTTCTTGAGCTCTATACTGAGATGGATGAAAAGTTTTGATACCGAAAATAAATGCATATAAAAAAACGTTGTGAAACGTCAAACAACAATCAAAAGTTTTCGGCACGAACTGTTTTTCAGCTAGACTCAGATAACAAAAATATTTGCCACCGAAATACGTCATATACACAAAAAAACCTGTGACAAGAAGTGTGACCTTTCGCTCTTCCGTCAGAAAAAACCAAAGAAAAGCCAATATGTGTGGATTTTTCACCTAATAATTAGCTGATTTAAGTATTTCATGTTGATTTGGGAACACTGTTTTTTGTTTGTTTGGCATAGCAGTAAAAATTTACAATTTCGGTAGCAAACATTTTCAGCGATCTCAGTATTGGGCTTTGGCGTCAGAATTTTGATTTAATTTTTATTTTAATTAAATAATAATTGTTTTTTTTTTCTCTCTTTTTTAATTCAGTGCAAGCTTACATAAATTCAGTCGTGATTTTTAGCAAGTTTAAAAAAAAATTAAAATTTTTTTTTTTTTTTTTTATATAGGTATAATTATATATAATAATGTTCATGGGTTATACATACTTGTATGTATACATATATGCTTAAACGTACATGTAGCTGTGTGTAATTGTTTGTTTGTGTGTGTGTGTGAGTTGCTATTTGCTTACAAAAAAAAAAAATTATATATTTAATTTTTTATTTTTCTTTTATATACATATGTACGTATGTATGTAGTATGTATGCATGTATATATATATAAAATAATTTCTCGCATTTCTGTTATTAAATGCACATTGATTTTCTTTTTTATTTAGTATTTATTCGGCCTGTTCTGTTCCGTTTCGTTCCGGTACTCACTTTCGTCAAAACTTTTTTCATATACACACAAAAAAAAATCTGAAATTTTAACCTTAACTGCAAATATCTTGAAACAAACTTTGTTTTGTTATATAGTTTATTAATTTCGCTTAACTAATAATATTTTTGTTGCATTTTAATACTCAAAATTATAGTTTTAGTTCATTTTATTATACAACATGTCAGAAAAGCACTACCGCAAAAGCCTACGCATGGAATGAGCAAATATGCATTTACCTTTAACTAAAAACATCTTTAGAAATCCGTAACGCACTTTGGAGTTTTAATTCATTCTTGTTCAATCAACTGGAGTCTTATAAAAATGTTAATAGCGCCATAGACAACAACAACGAAAATAAAAATATGTGCGGCAGAGCTCACACATCAATACAATAACTAGTAACTAACTACACTTCAACGGGTTCCATTCTACCAAAATTCCGATCAGTTCGTCCATCTCTTTTAACAAATTGAAAGAAAAAAGCGACATTCAGTTAGTGGGACAGAATCCAAGCTCCAAGCTCACCAAGGTAGAAGAAAGGTATTCAAAAAGAATTTCCAATGTTACAGCCCTGAAGTTTAAAAAAAAAAACAAAAGCTGGATATCATGGTCGAAGCCTCATATCTCAGCTTTAACTATCAATAAGCAGAAGTGCATGGACTTTGCAAATGAGTACGTTTCCAAGATCTCAGAGTTTTGGAACAAGGTTTTTATTGTTGGATGAAAACAAATTTTTTTATTTTCGTGATAAAAGGAAAAAAAATCTGGTATGAAGAAAGAGCAGTACTACCTTTGAAAGGATAATTTGTTGCCAACCGCAAAACATGGTGGAGAAGGAGTTGTGGTTCGGGGTGTATATCAGCCAATGGTGTTGGCAAACTAACATTTATTAAATCAATAAAGTGAATCAAACTAATTATGTATATCCAAGCTTTGAAGGATAATTTTCTGTAAAGTTCCTAGAAGTTGAGGCTGCAAGAAGAGTTTTGATTTCAGCAAGACAACGACTCCAAGCGCAATGCGCATAAAGTAAAGCTCTGACTCGTTTATTATATAAAAAATCATTTGAGGACACCTCCCCAATGTCCGGCCCTGATTCGCATTCGTGCGCATTTGTGGGACTTACTCGAATGCAAAATCCGTTAACACACCATTACCACCAAAAAATATGAAAAAAGACATAATACGGGAGGAATGGAAAAAAATTAACTGAACTGCAGATACAAAAAAAAAAAACTTGTGAAATCCATGCCAAGACGTCTTACTAAGGTACTGGCGAGAAAGGGTTAGCCTATCAGTAATTAACACATCACTTTCTTCGAAAAAAGAAGCCTGTACGTAGACTTTTGCGGTAGTGCTTTTCTGACATGTTGCAGCATAAATTAATTAAAACTATAATTTTAAGAGAAATTAATAAACTATTTAATGAAACAAAGTTTGATTCAAAACATAAAAACATTAGCTGAGATATTTGCAATTAAAGTTAAAATTTTAGATTTTTTTTGTTTTGTTTTGTGTGTTGTACGTAGACTTTTTCGTGCAAGTGTATGGCATGATTTTGCGATTCGAATTCACTTGGATATGAATTTCTATTGCAAAATCGCGTTTCATATGTGAAAAATTAACAATTTTATGGAAGTGAGCAGAGGAACAGGCCTGTATATCATTTTTATACCATTCACACGTAGTGTGAAATGGTATTATTATCAGTTTGTCTGAAAGTTTGTAACGCATTAAAGGAGGCATCGCAGACCCCATAGACATAGAGACGAGTCGCTCTAGCTCACTTTTATGCATTTGTACAAAAAAACGTAACTATCAACTTGAAATTCGATATGCCGGCATCTTATAGATGGCTAGTGGACGTGTATCGCCCACTTTTTGGGGTAGCCCATATTTAAACCTCCCACGTTTATGTTTTACAATACGCTTTAAAATTTCGTGTGAATGGTATTAAAGCTTCGGTTCAACCAAAGTTAACGTTTTTTCTTGTTTCTTGATTTTTTTTTTTTTTCTATCAATAATTATAATTTTTTTTTTTTTATTAATTTTAATTATTTTGGTTTCTAGAAATTGTGTTCTCCTATAAATGATCTTCGATTTGTGCGCTGCTAAAAAATCATTTGTTTACAAAATTGCAAATTTATAATTTTTCTAAGATCTTTTTATACATTACATTATATGTGTGTACTGCGAATTGTTTATTTTATTTAATTTAGTTTAGTTTAATGATTTGTTGTTCATGCTAATATCTTTTGTTCTTGTTGTTATTGTTTTTAAATGCTAAATATGAGTTTTTGTTGTATATTTTATTTGTTATTTTCTATAACTGTACTATAGAACGATTTTTGTAGAGCAAGATAGAGCGAGAGAGCAAGAGAGAGAGAGAGAGAGATAAATTGTATAAAAGTAAGTGGTATAAAGAGAGTAAGAAGGCGAGAGAGTGGAAGCAAGCGCAAGAACTGTTTTATAGTTCAATAGACAAGTTGAAATGCATTTAAGTTTTTAGATTTTAACACACTTCTAGAGTTGCTTTATCATACTATTGTATAAATGTTTTGTTTGTTTTATAAAACTGTGTGAAGCTGTTAATAAAAATTAAATTACAAAAACACATATGGGTATATATCTAAATACATAAATATGTAACAAACATATTACACAATAAATTATTAAAAATACAAATTAATTTAATAAACATTTCGACATTTGGAATTATTATTAAATATATAGAGAAATTTCTTTTAAATCTTTCGCCCAAACTCTCAAAAGCGTAAGTTCACTAGCAAATCTCTGCAGGATACATACCTGAGCACAAAAACAAAACAAAAATTTAAAAAATAAATAGAAAGAAAAAAAAAACAAACAAAACTTTCATTCGCAGAACGCAGTTTCGCTTCGCAGCTAGGATTTCCATATAGCTTAGTTAATTAATCAATTAATTAACATAATTGTATGCTGACAGTCGTTCATTGATGACAGAAAGGTTGGTCCTGCAAAAATATATTGCTGTTGTTGTTGTTGTTGTTTTCCATTCAAAATGTTCACAGTAAAACAATAATATATATATATATATATATATATATATATATATATATATATATATATATATATATATATATATATATATATATATATATATATATATATATATATATATATATATATATATATATATATATATATATATATATATATATATATATATATATATATATATATATATATATATATATATATATATATATATATATATATATATATATATATATATATATATAGAGAGAGAGAGAGAGAGAGAGAGAGAGAGAGAGAGAGAGAGAGAGAGAGAGAGAGAGAGAGAGAGAGAGAGAGATATATATATATATATATATATATATATATATATATATATATATATATATATATATATATATATATATAAATAATGAACATTTTAATAAAGCAAACCCTTATGGTATATAATAAAGCCCACTTGTTAATATTTTTGCTCAATTAATTTTATATTTTCATAATTAAGCAGCATATTTGTTAAACATTTTGCTGATTTTGTGTACTATTTATGCAAAATATAAATAATTATAAAAAAAGAAAATTAATAAACATTGAAAATTATAAAAACAAAAAAAACAAAAATTCAATGTTCAAAATAAAATGCCATTAACCTTGTACAATACTATGTAAATCAGCCATCGGTAAGCTAAACACATAAAAGCAACATGAATAATAGAATTTCACAGGATTTTCACAGGTTGTTCTTACCAATAAGCTACGAAGAGTTCTCGCTGACTACCCCAAAATTAATATGCAGTTTCCCATTGAACATGTCGTAGATACATAAACTCGTATGTAACATACTTTTGAAGACCCAAAATAGAGACGCAATTACTATGTGAAAAATTTCAAAAAAAGGAAGCATAATATATAATATCGATATAACTATTTTACAATAAAACCAAGCAACAACTGCAATACAGTAACCCTTTAACTGATTACATTACATAGGTTTGATCTAAAAATAACCGAACTTTCAATTTAAATCTTAGAACACGTAGTGCCATCTATTATATGTTGGCACTGTTAGAAATATACATTTTTCTTCTTTCGAAAGCAGCTAAGTTCGTGCTAATCGTTTGACAGGTTACAAAATGACTCACGTTTTAATAACACCAGTTTTTGTAGCTATGTATATCGTAAAAAAAAATTTGTTTTACAATTGTAGAATTGTTAAAAAAAAGTTGATGATGATGATGATTGTATGAGTCGTACTCAAGTTCATATGTGGCAATAGACGGCAAGCGCCTCAGATGCGCATCGGACCCATTTTCGCAATCAGACGCTAATAAATGTTTGCTGCGCTCTTCATAATTTATGGCATTTCTATGGCGACGTTTCCATATAACCGAACTAAAAACTAAGTTTGAAAATCTTCTTAAAAAAACTGGCACCTGTGAAATGCAAATCGCTTGTCTGTCGGCTGTGATTGGCAAATTCAACTAGCGAATTCATAGTTGGTTTAGTAAAATGCTAATTTATTAATTAAAACATATTAAATTATTAATTGTTTGGATGTAAACTAATCAGAAATTGTACCCCCTATCTGTAACGGTAGGTCTTTTTATTTACAAAATTTTAGAGGCGTATTTAGTCAAATCGCTAGCTCAATTACAGGCGAATTGCGTTTTGCATGTAATTGAGGTCTGTGGCATGGTGTATAACTGAAAATTTGGGTAAAAGAAAAGTGTGTGCATGTTTTGTTCCACATCAGTTAAAGTATGATCAAAAAATCGCTCGCGTAGAGTATTGCAAAGACATCATTTCAACAGCTGAAAACGGTCCAGATTTGGTTGATTCGATCATAGCAGGTGATGAAACATGGTCTTTTAAATATGAAGTCAAAAGACGAGCCAAAACCTAAAATATTGCGTTTTCAGAAGTCAAGAATCAAGACAATGTTGATAATGTTGACAATGATGATTCCAAGAGTATTACTCCCAAAGAATTTGTTCCAGAAGGTCAAACTGTCAATGGAAAATATTATTTACAAGTTTTACATTATTTGTGGTCAAGA
This sequence comes from Leucophenga montana, assembly GCA_035044765.1. NCBI lineage: Eukaryota > Metazoa > Arthropoda > Insecta > Diptera > Drosophilidae > Leucophenga > Leucophenga montana. The sequence goes on along the minus strand of JAWNNQ010000374.1, from coordinate 111,278 downwards.
GTTCTATGTGTTAGGCCCGAATATTCCAAACGAAAGCAAATGTTTTTATTGCATGATAATGCACCACCTCACAAGAGTTTTTAATGGTAAAAAAAATTTGTCTCATCAACCAACCTCCGTATTCGCCTGATCTATCATCGTGCGATTATTATTGACACAGGTGCTAAAGAACATTCCAAAAAGCGATACCATGCTTGTTTTATTTTATAACTAAAAAGTTCGGTTATTTTTAGATCACAGAGTGTATGCTATGTAGCGGCTATAAGTTATCCGATTTAGACCAATGTTAAAGAATTTGGCAGTATACTTCGTTTTTATAATAAATTCAGTTATCAATTTCAACAACGGATTTCCGTGACGTGCAAAAGAGTGCTTTTGTGGATCTGGTTGTTCTTGTTACTCAGAGTGAAGCACATGAATTAATTTCATTAAACATGATTTTAAGCGAGGACTTTCAGTTCTCAACAGATTTTTGCGTTGCCATCTATGACTGGACTTCTGCTACCTTCGAGGTCACATTTAACTTCACTAGGGTGTTTGCATCATTTTCTGGTCTGCATATCAGACGATTGGCTTTTGTTTTTCATCTTTTGTGTAGATCTTCGTATGAAATGGTGTTAGGGCAACAAAACTTTATGATTTTTCGTAGGCAGAACTGTATTTTTATTTTTTCTTTTGCATTACGGCATGGGTTTGCTCAGTAATTACGCCGAATGTAGCGAATCAACTAACATTTTTATTGTCAACATTTAATGCTGTAGTTAAAGATGCTCAAATTTACGAGTATTTTGGTTATAAAAGTTGTTTAGATCAGCAGAGCTTGCATAGTGCCTCCTGTCAGGCAACACTGGCTTTTGTTGATTCGGTCGAAGTCAATTATCTTCTTGCTGGCACTTTCATTCTCGATAACCACATCATTCAGAACTAGAACTAATTGACATTTACTGTCAAACTCTTAACAGATTTTGAGTAATCTTTAAAGCTGCGGCATTGTTTGCTTTCACTACGCAGTTCATTACCAAAAAAAAAAAAACAACCTATTTCACATCGGTCTAGGCATCATAAGATATTAAGATGGTTTGCATAGCTTCTTAATCAGTTGCAGATACTACGAACAGCTTTCCGGTGGGCATTTTAGAAAGCATTCTCGAAAAAATCAAAGCTACAGATATGAATAGAAATATAGAAAAAACCTTAGCAAATTTTTTAGCTGAATATCTTTATAACCAATCGATTCAAATGCATAACACTAAGCATGTAGACAGACGGACATAGCGTAATTGAATCGTGACATTACCAAACATCTAGCTGAAATTAATACATCGCAGTTTTACTTTTCTTTCGTTATTTGATCGATCAGCTGATCAGATTGCTGCTAAACATACTATTTGCCATCATCTCAAGTTGAAGTTCAGAACACAAAGTTGGCGTCAGTTTAGCACCATTGTTTTTAGATGGAGAATTAAAAAAAATTTTACCTGTGTATGGTGGACGATAAACTAAAGGCTGTGATTAATAATGATTTCAGCTAGATGTACAAAATTTTCAACTGTGCATGCACGTATAAATCGAACTATTCTTTATTATTTACCTATTGTGTATATGATGACTGTGGAGCAGATCGGGTTTCATATGGCAACCATGCAAACATTATACGAATTAGCTAAATATCATAGACATGATATTACTTAAAAATGTTATACATTTATGCCGATACTATTGGACCATATAATAACGGTATTTATCCGATACTATTGAACTACATATATAATATATAACGGCGCCCGAAAAGGCGCCCCAAAGTTAAATAAAACAGATAGGAATATGAATGAAGCAGATCAGATCAGATCAGATCAAATCAGTGATTATACAACTATATTGTCTTATCATATTCCTATAGTGCCTGTTTTTGTTTTGTTGGGTTTGGGCTCTTATTATCCAGGCGCCTATAATAATATATAGTATAAGCCAAATACATGCAGTTGCTGTTATTACTTCTTTCTTTCTTTTTTTTTGTGGAAGCTATTAATATTTCAAGTGCAGATACGTTAAGTAGTTAATTAAGATACATTTTTTTCAAACACTACTTTTGAAATTTAATTTGAAAATGCATTTTACTAACCCGTTAAAAACTATGTACTTTTTTTATGAACAGTGTAAGTCAACATATTTAAGAATGTTAAATTAGTAACAAGAAAAGGAGGGAAAACTAAAATGTGTATTTTTTTTAAGCTGGGGGAGGGGGGGGGGGGTGGTGGCATGAAAAGCATGAAATTTTCTTTTAATATAACATACTTTCATTCGTTGGTCATTAAACGTCTCAATTCCCGAATAAGTTTTCCATGTAGGTTTGCTATAAAAAAACGCATTCTGCCAGCCGGCCTCTGAAGCGAGAGATTAGCGACTGTTGTTGTATGGGCTGCTGCTTTACAATCCTGCAAAAATGTGTTGCCGTTGTTTTTTGTTTGTTTTTTCATTGACATGTTCAAAATATTATATATGTAAATACATATAATGAAGATTTTAATGATTAAACTGACTGAAGCCTGACTGATAGTGTCATACAAAACAACAAATAACTTATTTATGTAATATAGACAAAGAAAATGGAATTCACAAAGTTCCTTTTAAATAAAATTTTGCTTTCCTTTTTTTTCTCTTTTCTATTCTTTTCTTTGGAACCGAATTAGAAATTTAATATTTGTTATCAGCAGAATGGCTTCAGGCTCATTTTATTTGTTAAGCTTAATTTTATTTAAATATTTAACTACTTGCTATAAAATATCAATGTTTTTGTTTTATAAATTTGTTAAAATATATAAAAAAAAATTCCAAAAATTAACATACAAAGAGAAAAAAATATAATTTAAATGAATATACTTTAAGCAAAATATTAAATACTCCAGCAGAGATCTGAAACTAAATGGCAGAAAAAAATTTTTTTTTTATTTTAATTTCTGACACTATTTTTTATATTTACAGCCGTTACGCGTACATTTATTATGCAAAGAAATACATATGTGTATACAGTGGAAATTCGATTATACGTCACTCAATTCACTATTTTATTTGTATTAACCACATTTATAGATGTACTATAGATTAAACGTGATTGAACAGTTCTGAAAGTTATTCAATGAAGCTTTGGCAGCCATTTCAGTTTAAGAAATGGCAAAACTTTAATAATAATTACCTTTCGAATCGACAAGGTACATGGCCTTGCTTGCGGAAAACACCGCAACACCCAATACAGACGAAAATGTGACTCTTTTGAACTCCGTTAGTCACTTAAGTGTTCGTTTAGTGGCAGAGACATTGCATATACAAAATACTATTGTTCACGAAGTTGTGACAAACAAATTAGGAGACGCGGAAAGTGTGAAGCTGAGAAGCTCCCATAAAAAACACTTATGTCTGTTTTTATGAAAAACTTTTGTAGTGCAGTCTATATAGCAGCTTAGAAAGTGAGTTGCTTTATTCCTATGGGGACGGTCGCGCTCACATAAAAATGCAGCAGACCATGCTTCTTAAAATGTGGCATTTGCAGAGCGAAAAGCCATATGCTCTCGATCACACATCCAATGATTGGCCGTGCACACGTTGTGTGTAAGTGGGCGCTTAACTCCAACGTAGTTAGGACAAAGCTAGTGCTTGCAGAGCAAATGGTCTATTGGTAAAACTACGCAGCATATAGGAAATGAGTAAGCGGACAAGCTTACAAGACAAGGAGCGGCAATGCTATTGATAGAACCTGAGCCGTATTGTGGCATCGGGAGACATACTATATCGGAAGTAATCCGCAAGGAGAAGGATATAGGAAAAGAACAACACTGGGCTACAAGCCAAGGACTAAGACAAGCAATGTTAGTTCTAGGGGGGTTACAACTCGAGCAGTTCGAAAACTATGCTGCAACTATGTAAGAACCAATTAGAAATGCTAACCGGACTGCTAGCAGGCCACTGTAGACTAAACAAAAACATTTATATATTTTGGGGATACATAACTCACCCGAATGCAGATTCTGTGACCACGAAGCGGAGACCTCTTTTCACATTCTTGCTGAATGTGAAGCTGTAACTAGAAGCAAACTGCAGATGCTATGTAATTACTTTATTAGAAAGGAGCAACTGAGAAGGTTGGATCCTAGGACAGTACTAAGATTCATTCAACATATAGGCTTAGGGCAGGTCATCCAACTCAGTAGAATAAACAATAGTTCTTTTAAGTCGCAGTTTTTATATGTCCCCATCAGATTTCAATAAGCTTTCATTAAACGAAGTTCAACTGTATCTAAGAGACGGCTTAAAACAATTTTGAATTAAAAAAAAGTATATGCTTGAAACTTGTTCGTTCAGTTGGAGAATGCTAGCGTTTCGCATTAGATTTCACAATTTATGCCACTTATTACAAAATGTATGCTGTGTAGTATTTAAATATTTTAAGTTATTGCTAAGACAAAACGAATTGCATTAAATACTAAATTATTATTTCATTAAAATACAAATTGTTTTAGTAAAAAATAAAAAATTCCAACTACTTTAGACTACATTTGCCAGCACATAAAATTTTGTTTTGTTGGTTTCTTTTTTATATAAATTTTTTACATTTATTGTTTTGTTTTGTATCTATTTTTCAGATTATTGTATTAAGTCAGACAAAAGATTGCATTTGGGCAGGCATTAAAGTTTTGTTGTTATTTCTTTGTTAACTGCGCGATTAGCATTGTTTTCAATTTTTATTTTAAATATACTAATTTTGAACACTAAATGAAAATGTTTCATATTGAAAATAATTCAATCATAAACATAATAATTATCATTATATAAAAAGCAAATATATATATATATATATATATATATATATATATATATATATATATATATATATATATATATATATATATATATATATATATATATATATATATATATATATATATATATATATATATATATATATATATATATATATATATATATATATATCTCTCTCTCTCTCTCTCTCTCTCTCTCTCTCTCTCTCTCTCTCTCTCTCTCTCTCTCTCTCTCTCTCTCTCTCTCTCTCTCTCTCTCTCTCTCTCTCTCTCTCTCTCTCTCTCTCTCTCTCTCTCTCTCTCTCTCTCTCTCTCTCTCTCTCTCTCTCTCTCTCTCTCTATATATATATATATATATATATATATATATATATATATATATATATATATATATATATATATATATATATATATATATATATATATATATATATATATATCTCTCTCTCTCTCTCTCTCTCTCTCTCTCTCTCTCTCTCTCTCTCTCTCTCTCTCTCTCTCTCTCTCTCTCTCTATATATATATATATATATATATATATATATATATATATATATATATATATATATATATATATATATATATATATATATATATACATATATAAGTATAAACAGTTTGTCAAGTAATTCTTTGCAAAATGAAAACAGCCACACAAGACAAATTCAACTTTAACATGATATTTTATTAACAAAGGTATTACTTATTAATATAGCAAATAGACAAATAGACTGCATTTGGACAAGTCTGGAGGCAGATCATCAAAACTTTCACGGCGGTATCACTCAAAGATATTGAAACAAATTAGTGACAACCCACAAAAAAGCCCGAGAGAGAGAGTTGGCAAATGGTCTAAAAAATAATTGCAATAACTCTGTGAGCCATGAGACTATGCGAAAATAGCTGAAGCTCCACCAGTATTAGTCCGATACAGCCACCAAAACAGTTAACCCAAAACAGCCCTTCCCTTCAACAGAAAAATAACATAACAACAGTGAAGTTTGGCAAGCTTGCTGTGTTGATGTGGGGCTGTATTTCATCCGCGTATAGTATATTCAACGATAAGAATGACAAAGGAGTTTTATTTGGACAGTCTTAAAAATGAGTTGACTAGTTGACGCACGCCCACCAAAAGTTTGGCTTTGTTGATCGTACAAACAGCAAAAAAAAAAAATGTAAATACAAGCTGCACCAGGACAACGATCCAAAGCACAAATCGCTGCTGTACGATTATTAAACCTATTAAAAATTTGTTGGGGCCGCCCTATTGAAAAATAAAGTGAGAAAACGGAGCCCAAAAAACAATGTAGGGGCAATCAACAAGGAGTGGGCAAAAATACCAGTATATTACGGACATGAATGAATAAATTTGTGTTGTCTGGCTGTTTTTAATTTGCAAAGAACTACTTGAAAAACTGTATATACATTTATATATACATACACAGAATATTAATACAGATTGTACATAATTTATGTATAAGAAAATGTTAACTTTTGCTTGACAGATGCGAACAATCCTTTTTCTTTTCTTTTTTTGTTTTGTTTGTTTTGCTTTTAGTTTTAGTTTTTTTTTTATTTTTACTTACAATAATTGTAGGCATTTCTTTCCATTTTTTTCCCCCATATTTGGTTACTACATATTGACATATTGACATACGTATATAATTAATTGTGTGTATTTTTCTATATATTTACTTGTAAGTATGTATGTTATTTTAGTATTTTTATTTATGTGCGTATGCAAATTATTGTTTGTTTGATTGATTGATTGATTGATAGATTGAACTCTGTTTCAATTGAAATGATCTTAACTGATACTGAGAATGAAGACTGCAGGAAATTGTTTAATTTGTTACTTTATTGCTTGTAAGAACTATGAAAATGTTAATTTTATTTTGATTATATTCAACTTTTTGTTGCTTATAAAATATTGTAAAACATTTATTTCGTTAGCTGTTTTAATAAAATTTTGTTTTTGTTTTTGTTTTTTTTTTTTTATTGTATTATTATTTTATTTTTTAACAAATGCTGCATAAATAGTTTTGTTGTAGTAGTAGTAGTAGTAGGATTTTTATTGTTGATTGATATGAGATAATAATGTGAATGGTGCTTTTATTAACGTTGTGTGTTGTTGAACAGTCAGCGCACAAATATGTAAATGAATTTTGTGAATGGTTTTTTTTTTATTTTTAATTTAATTTTTTTGTTTTTTAGTTGTAGTTGTCATTGTTAATTTATTTAGTTTAGCGTTGAGTTGCTGTTGTTGTTGTTGTTCTTGTTGTGTCAATCCAATGTTGTGGTTCTTGTTGTTGTTGTTCTTGTTCTTGTTATTATTACTGTAGTGTGAGAATAGGTTATGATGTTATATGTAGTACATATATTGATGAAGAACGCATATATTTCTTTTGCACTTAAGTTGTTAAATATTTGTATAACATTTAGCTTGCTTAAATTCCGAGACTGCAATTAAAAAAGAATAGAATTGTTTTTTGATTTGATTTTAAATAGTGATGATATAAAATTAACAAGAATAAATAATAATAATAATAATATGTAATAGTATGTATACATAAATGCATTATAATACAATACAATAAAAAAAAAAAACAGGAAAAAACGTTAACTTCGGTTGAACCGAAGCTCTAGTACCATTCTCACGAAATTTTAAATAGTATTGTAAAACATAAAAGTGGGGGTTTAAATAGGCACTACCCCAAAAAAGTGGGTGGTACACACTTACTAGTAGATGTGTATTTAGCGATGTAGTAAATGTGTAACATGCCGAAACATCAAATTGCAAGTTGACATTGACGTTTTCCATACAAATGCATAGAAGTGAGCAGTGGGTTTATATTGGACTACCTCAAAAAGAGAGCGTGACGCCCACTAGTAGACCTGTATGAAGCGGTGTCCACTAAAATTTGAATGAAGAATTTTTTCATAAAAAAACAAAAAAGTGCACTGTAGGTTTGTATTGGGGCTACCTCAAATAGTGGGCGGGCCATGTCCGTTAGTCGCTGTATGTTAATCAGCTCACCATTAAAAGGCACCACAGTGCATTTCAACATAATATTGACTTTAATAAAGAAGTTTTTCATATAAAAAGTCAAAAGTGGGCAGTAGGTTTTTATGGGGGCTACCCCAAAAAGTGAGCGGGTCCCATCCATTAATGTATATGTGAAGCGTCCATTCACTAGAAATATTAAGTTGATATTGACTACAATAAAAAAGTTTTTCATACAAAAAGTCAAAAGTAGGCGGTGGATTTGTATGTGCGCTACCCCAAAAAGTGGGCGTGGACACTCTATTAAACTGCAATAAAAAGAAGTGTATGTGCAAAATTTCAACTGGATAGCATTATAATTGGTGCCCAAAAAATGCGCAACAACAGACGGACAGACAGACGGACATGGCTAGATCGACTCGTCTCGTCGAGCTGATCAAGAATTAATATGAGGTCTACGATGCCTCATTTAATGCGTTACAAACTTTCAGACAAAGTGATAATACCATTTTACACTATGTGTGTGAATGGTATAAAAATTAATAAAATTTAAGCAAATTGACAGAGAGACAGACAGACCACAGACAGCAAACTAACATACACAGATACATACATACATACATACATACATACATACATACATACATATGATACATAGATACGGATACGCGTGCGTATAATATAATTTAAATCAAATTTGTTAATTAACATTTTATATATAATAATTTAATTTAATATTTTTTTTTTTTATGTTGCAATGCAATATTGTTAATTTGAAAAGTAGAGGCTAGGAGATGTGTGTGTATGTGTTGTTGTGTCTGTGTAGGATATACATATACCCATACAAGTATTTTGTACTCGCGCATATGCATATATTGCCTATCTTTCTTCATTTCGTTAAGTTCATTTAAATAGTAGCGTGCGCTCTTGCTTACTTTGGTGTATTAGTTCAATGTGATTCATCGCTTGCTAGTATCCAATCATTATACGTGTATACAAACACAAAAATCCGTCTTCCGACTGGGTATCGCTGATAAGCCAATATAGTACATCAGTTACTACAATACATTTTTATGAAAGAAAAAAACATTCACTTCCCTTACTATATCTCGTTAACAATTAACTTTATCGAAATTTAATCCATGCGAAAAAGAAAGCTGGAGTAATTTGCTAACATTTCCGAGAAAATTGGTATTAAAAATGTTAACAATTTTGCATTTTTAGTTCGCATCAATTTTGGCTTGTGGCAATTTAGTGGCATTGTTTTTGCACAATTACATTTTTAAGTACATAAAAATAAGCTGAACTTGAAACAATTGTCTCCGTAGCTTGATATTCTAAGCATACTATAATCTCTTAATGCGTTTATGCAAAAAATAGCCCTTTTACTGTAAATAATGCAATTGTGAAACGGTTTTAATTTCATAAATAATCATATTCAATTTTCGTGAGTTTCTCGAAGGCATTAATCACCTTATAGGCGCCCATTTAGAGACATTCATGAATTGAAAATGGCAACCTCTTTTTTATTTTATACAAAGAAAGTTAGAACAAGGAAAATGTGAAAAAAGACGATATACAAAGAAAGATAGTGCGAGGAAAAAGTGAACAAAATTGTAAAAATTGGGTGCAAAGAAAAAATACAAATTTGTTAAACTTTTTAACTGCGATTTTCTCAGAAATATAGCAAAACATTCATACCATCATTTTTTGTACATTTCATAAGCCTTCTTTTGCCTCATGCATCACCCATCCTTAACAGATTTTTGTGTGTGTGTGTGTGTGTGTGTTTTTTTTTATATATATATAATAATTTATACAAAAAAAAAATGTTTAGATACAAATTTTTTATCGGTAGTTTTCGTATAATGACTGCACTATGCTCTAACATACTCCTAAATATTTATACAGCTACCACTTAAAATTTTTCAAATTCATGTTCGAGAAATAAGTATAAAAAAAAAACAAACTGGAAAGCTTCATATACAATTTCGAAATGCAAATTTGTTGGATAGTTTTTTGTTTTAAATTTCAATTTGAACTACGATATATTTAGGTCGCAATCAAACTTTGTTTAAAAACGACATTCGATTGCGCCCAACGTGCACAAAATTTTCCACTCTCCACTGGCAAATTGTCGTTAACATTTGAGTGACAAAATGACGCTCGCTTCAAATAAAACATTTAGCTCGCCTTAGTTTGTGTTTCTTTACAAACACTAAAATAAAAAAAAAAATAAAAAAATTGTGTGTTTAAAATGAATCCCGCATTAAATGACATTAGCTGAAGGCAAAATATCTACTTACATCAGCATACTATGTATCATGTATGAAAGCGCTGGTATAGTAAAATTACACTCAATGGAGTCTAACTTAAAGGTAACAAAATGCATTTTAATTTAACAATTAAATTTAACAATTTATTCTTTGGCTTTGATAACCCCTTGGCTTTGATAACTCTGTTCAGTTAAAACAAATTTGAGTTGCACACTTCCCGAATGTGGTCTTGTGCAAATGTATTTGTTGTCTTTAGAACTAGTGAAGTGTTCTTTGGCTCCTGACCAAAAAAAAACAGGTGCTACGTTCGACCGTAAAATAAGAATGCTTCGAGCGGGCATTCAAATTGTTGCTTGAACTTTCACGCTGAGTCAAACGAGATCGTTTTGCCTGTTCATGTATGGCACAATAGTGCAAATTTTCTCAACAAACAAAGAATATACATTGAAGTACAAGAAATTGTGTTTCTTTAGTCATTAAATCAAACCCATTCAAAAATATTGAATAAACTTCTAAAAAATGCAAATTAATTAAATAATATTCACAACTTTAAATCATTTGCCGAAAAAGACGGAACAACTATGCAAAACCTTACGTTAGATCTAAGCTTCATAAATTTAATACAACCGAATTAATAACCGAACTTTTATTGTTAAAAAAAGTTTATGATGATGATTCTATGAGTCGTACTCAACGATTACGATTTAAAAACGATCGTCATGATTTGAATGATGATCCAAGACCTGGACGACCCAAAGCATCTAAGCTGAAACTGAGTTTGTGGAAAAAGTAAGTGAAATAATCGCTATCGATGCAAGTTTCACTGTGAGAATGCAGACAGCAGAATTAAATTCATCTTACTGTACAATCTACAAAACATGAACTGAAGATTTGGGTAAAAGAAAGGTGTATGCACGTTTTGTTCCACCATCAGTTAAATTATGATGAAAAAATTTTCAATAATAAAACAGATTTGCAAAAAAAAAAAAAAAAAAAAACAGAACTGCAACGAAAGGAGCTTTTTACGTTGAAATTTCAGCCATACAAGCAGCCGTGACTTGACAGGTGCTAAAGAGCATACCACAAAAAGCGAGTTTAAATAGTCTATGCATAACTTGGTTGAGCGTTCCAAACGTTGTATTGAGTTAAATGGATCGCATTTTGAATAAATTGATCACGCTGTGTACAGAATAAGTATTAAATAGCATTAATACTTACATTCCTTTTACTAAATTACATTCCTTTGAGATGCTTAAGTATACACTTAGCGCAATAATATTCTTCAAAATTATTATATAAAATTCTGTGATTCAATTATTTTTTTTCTACATGGCTCAGCGCAGCTGGGAAGTTAAAGTTCGATTTTGAAACCGTCTTCACTTTTGATGGTGTTTAAAAATATACTCGTATGCATTCTATAGGTTCTGTGTCACGATGACTTTTGGGGGGCACACTTGCAGATACTTAATACATAGTTATAACCTTTACGCTATGAGTTCTGTCATTTGAGTTCTGTGTTTTATACTTATTGTGTGTCGTTTTGTTAAATTGTTAAATTTCTTATTTATTTATATTAATTAAACTATGTGTATTTGCATATCCGATTTCTATATTTCGTTTTTCCAGTACATTTTCTATATTATATTGTTCACGTTTTAATTTAGCTAATGAAACTTTTTCAAATGTGACTCATGCGGAAATTCAATTTAAACAAACTAATAGTTAATTAAACTATGGGTTTAGGGTATAAAAACACTTAAAGCTGTTGCTGTGCTACATGTAAGTATATTTTATATATAGAAAAACACTACATTAAAGTGTAAAATTTTTTTTTTTTTTTTTGGTCAACAACTTTTCTATGTACTAGTATGTGTATTAATAAAATTAAACATTCATACATACATACTAATTTATAATAAATAATTGTCAATCTAGTCTAGCTAACATGCAAAATTTATATAAATAAACAAAAAAATATATATATATTAATTGTCCAAAGTAGTTTATTAGATATATTAATATTTTGCTGCTAGTTAGCGCATAGGGCCTCAAGTACTATAATTTACTATATATATTCTATAATACATACATATAAAGTATGATTTTACTAACTGGTCTGTTCCGATTTTCACTTTTGGCAAGATTTTGGGAAAGTGATTTCGACCAAATGGCAAATATTTCAAGTTTTGGAAAATTTTGCCATTTGAATTCACTTGTACTATTTGAGTTTTTGAGAAATTTTACTGGCTCAATATCAATTCATGAACTTACATTATTATATGTACTATATTTTCGAATTGATTTACGCAAAATCTTCGCGAAAGTGAGAACCAGAACAGTTCTGCATATATACTATATACATCTAATCTACCTATAAATATATTTATATGCTTTGCTCTCATTTAGTTTTAAACAAGAACAAAAGTATCTAGTTATATATGTATGTACATATATATTTATGTATAGTATATAATTAATTAGTTTATATTTAAGTACATTTCTAAATTGTGCGTTCTATAAGCTCAAAAAGCAAGCGTAAACGCCACTGTTCCGAGCTGAGGCTAAGGATTTGCTAAAAGAGTTCTTTTTGTAAACTGATCTTTTTTTTTTTTTTTTTTTTCATTTTATAAATATTAATTGTCATATATGAATTGTATATAGTATATATAAGATATACATATAAAGGTTTAGCATTTTTATTATTGCTGTTTTATGTTTGTTTTTTTTTTTTGTTATTAAAAGATCCCACCGCGTTTGTTTATTAATGCTGCTGCTTTTTTCGTTCGGTGGGGAACTAATTCTGGTGGCAAAATACTTGTTTTTATGTACGTTTGACTTTCTTTAGCATTAGTTAATAAATATTTAGTATTGTTGTTTTTTTTTCTTTCTTTTTTTTTCGTTTCTATTATTATTTAAGGCTGTTCATACAATGTACATACATATGTATGTGTATGCCTCATTTTAAAGTAATTATGATTGCTTAATGAATCTGCTAACTTTTCTGTTGCAGTACACATAAATAAATTTTAATTCATCTTCTATATATTCTTTTGACAATATAGTATAAAGACGACTATTTCAAATACAAAATCTTTTCGAACTCAGCTAAAATATCGTACTATCGTGGTATATAGTAATATGTAAATATCTTTCATTTTATAGGCACGCAGCAGCGCGCGTTTTCCTATTTTCTATTTTCTTTTCTTTTTCTTTTTAATTATACAAAATGCTTATATACAAGTTGATGAGTTTGTAAGAGTACAAGTATTTTGTTACAAAAACACAAAAAAACACAAAAAAAAAAAGAATTCAATATGAGCAATGTTACGACTTTAAAAAAGTAAAATACAAGTGATTGTAAAAAATATGTATACATAAACTAATTTGTACTTTTAATTCAAAATAAATAAATGTACTTAAAAACACAAAAAACAAAATGGAAAAACAAAAAACCCAAAAATGTATGCTTGAAATTAAAGCAATGCAAATAATTTTCTTTTGTATAGTTCATTTGTTTTTTATACATAACAAAGCATTTTACTACTTCACGTCTGTGTATGTAGTTATTTAAGTCTGAGTCTGCGTTTGCCAATCTTTAAAAGCACGCTTTGCACATACTACGTATGTGACTTACATACGTACATACATACATATGTATGTACATATTAAATTATTATATATAAATGTGATTTTTGACATTCGCTTACATTCGCGATCCTTTCTGCTGCAGTACTTTGGCTCGGTCGTTTAGCTCTAGTTCGCGTCCGGCAGTGGAGCCACACTCCTTGGAGACAACACAAAGAAACTCATTATTCTCGAATGGACCATAGTTCGAGTATTGCATGCCAACGCTTATTAATTGCTCAAAGCGCCAGCCATCGGACAGCGTCGAAATCATCTGCACATGTACAAAAAGCGAAAATAAAGTGATTAGCATACAACAACTATAAGTATAAATCGAAAATATATAAAACCATAAAATATATATTGTACAAATCAATATAATACGAGTACACTATGCACTTTAAACAGTATAAATTTTTGATTTGCTAACGCTGAAAAATGTAAATTGATATGTCTGTCATTCGAAAGCACAATTCGCTATTATAGAATTCTATGCATGCACAAAACGTTGCGACACAAATAAGAACACTGCAGTTGAGTATGCCTGACATCGAGATACTCTGTAACTTGTCCAATACACCGATCTGAACATATTCTATGTGGAATATTTTATTATAATTGACGTTAGATACACCAAATTTAGCGTTTTTAGCTTAATTAAAAACAACATAATTTTCATACAACAAAAAGAAACTGCAACAAAACAAAAACAAAAAAAAAAGGAGGAGCCAGGGCATACCCGACGAATCGAAGATGTTCTTTGACGCGCTCTGTAGCCTAAACGGCTTGTAAAATTTTGAGGGTCGCTTAATTGGCATTAGAACATCAGGATTTTGAGTTATTTGAGGTTATGTACCCGAATGACGTTGAAAGGATATATTTCGTAACTTCGAATAGCCATAACATTGCAAAAAAAAAAATAGTAATTGATCTCTTCAACTATTAAATTAAAGGAAAATAGTGGTACTAAATGATGTAACTGGAGAGACAGACCACAAAAATTTGCACCCTGTATATAACCTCAAAAGTAGGAAAAAACGCCGTTTTTCGGGTACATAACCTCAAATATCTAAAAATCCTGATGTGATGGGCAAATTCTGACTCCGGATTCGGATTCTACGCAGCAACTTAGCAACTTAGGAAATGACCCTTAGCTTTCCAACAACTAAATAATGTTGACCTGTGTAATGTCAACAAATATTCGGACAATTCGGACAAATTTTTTATAGCCTTGTTTCCTTTGGTTATAAAAATTGTTGTATGTCCTTAATTTAAATTAAGGCAATATTCTTATGAAGATAGTAAGCAATTCTTTACATATACACCGTACTAGAACTACGACTATACATAACATAACCCGGCGAACTAGTTAGACGTAATTTACTGGAAAATAAACTTGCAGCAGTTTAAATATCACTGATTTATAAAGAATGATACAATATCTCGTTCGAGCGTGTGTTCTAAAGTTAACAGAACTTTCGACATAGAGTATGGGATACACTCTTTATTGAGGACGAGAATAGTTCAAAGTAGCGTGAATAGTACCAGTATCTGGTATACCACCTATATGTTAGAAAGGTAGATGATTTTCCAGTAAAAATTTGATGTCATTTGGTTCTTTGAAAGTGGAGTTATTTCGTTTTATGTAACAGTTTGTTTGTGGTACAAAACAGAGCATCAAACAAAGGCCCAATATACAAATACTCCCAAAACTGCAGAAGATCATGACCAGCAGCCTGGTACAAGGTCATATACCAACCCACTGAAGAAAGGCCAAAGTTGACTGTATGCCTAAGGCGGGGAAAAAGCATGCAACCCTACCCAAAGGATTCAGACCTACCAGCTTAACATGATTTTTGTTAGAAACGATGGAGAAAGCGATAGAAAAGCACGTTCGAGAAACAGTATTGCATTGGAAACCGTTACACCGAGACCAACATGCATACAGGACGGGAAAATCGACTGACACCGCACTGCTTAATCTGACGGAAGCAATTAAGGAATCCCTTGAACGAAAGGAGATAACCTTATGTGTCTTTCTGGACATTGAGGGAGCGAAAATATGTAACGCACTAGTAGATAGGGGAGTAGACCCAATCATAGTGTATGGGATACACTCTTTATTGAGGACGAGAACAGCTCACAGTAGCGTGAATAGTACCAGTATCATGGTAAAAACAGTTAAGAGTTGTCCACAAGGGGGAGTAATTTCTCCACTTCTATGGAGCCTAGTCCTAGACAGCCCACTATGTCGATTAAGTGAGAATGGCGTACGATGCCAAGGGTATGCAGATGACACCGTCATAATACCAAGTGGGAAGTTTGAAGAGACACTCTGTGACATAATCAACAAAGCACTCAAAATCACACAAGATTGTTGCAGTGATGTGGGGCCTCACATCAACCCTGCTAAAACAGTCAGTGTACCATTTACTAGGAAGCGTTATAGTGCAGTTTAGCAACAATTCTAAACATCTGGGGCTAACACTAGACAGTAAGCTCCTACGGAAACACACATATGGAAGCAACCATAAGAAAATGGACGAATGCAATACTTGTGTGCAGGAAGCTGTCAGGAAAATATTGGAGGTACAGCCCGAACAACATGATCTGGCTATATAAACATGCTAGTGAAACCAATGCTACTATATGGCATAGTCACGTAGCGAGAGTGAGCGAGCCAAGTGACTGCTACTAGGGCGCCCAACTCCCTACAAATACTAGCGTGTGTATGCATCACAGGGGCAATGCGTACGTGCCCGATAATTGTACCCTTCATAAAAAAAGTCTTCATAGAAAAATTAAACAATTAATGCTCACCTGCGTCAATTCCTGCTCGCGACATTGCAGCACACGATAAACACGCTTCTTGTCTGCCTGTGGTCTCTGGATTTGCGAAGAAGAAAAATATTATATTAATATTTGACAATTTTATGATGACACTTATATACAAAACTTTCTGTTCCAACTCACTTGATCTCTATGACTGATGCACTCCTTCAGCAGTGTTATCAGTTGTGTTACATTGTAGAATTCAGCCTCTTCGAGTACACCCTCTTCGGAGACACCATCAAGCACAAGTTTGCCATGACGCAGATAATTCAACACAGGCGCAAAATATTTAGGATCTCTGTCAATAAGATAGGCACCAGTTTCGTCCTGTAGAGAGAAAGAGAGAGAGAGAGAGAGGGAGAGAGAGAAGGGAGAGATGAAATGTTAGAAATGATGAATTCGTATGACTTGATTTAATTTGATTAATTTAAGCCGATTTTAATTGTATACTTGTACATGTACATACACGTAGGTAGGTAGGTACTACTACTCAATGGCGTTTTTAAATGTCAATCAATTTGAATGCGCTGAGTTTTGCACCCTTCCACACCCACTGCCCACCAATCCAATACAATTGCTATACTGTGTGCTGCAATTGTGATGCTACTATTTTTTTTTTTTTGTTGTGTTCTCTCGAAATCTGGGCGCAATGTGTTTTTTGCATGGCTTTTGTCTATCTGGCGCAGTCATTGGTGCCTTGTACAAAAACACAATAAACCAATCCATTTCCTTGTACAAACGCCAAACGTGTACGTACAGAGACATCAAAAGCATCTGCTGCGGTGGAGCGGTGGTGGTGTTGGCAGTTGAATGTTGAAGCAGATGCTGTACGCCTGGTTGATGGCACCATTGGAGTGTGCAGCGCTGTGTGTGCTCAAGTAATAACGACATTTTGATGGCAATGAGAATTGTTTTTTTCCTGCTTCAGTTTCCTTTCTATTTTCAAATGTGTTGCCCTTTGTTTTCATGTTTCTGTAGGTGTGGGGGGTGTATTCGAGTACGTGCATTCATATCCACATATTTGGTTTAAGCTTTAAATCAAAAATGAAACGAAAGCACATGCAGCAGTGCATTCTCCGCCAGCATTCTTTGCCAGCTACTAGCTAAAGCACTTCAGCTTTTATTGGGTGTATTAGAACATTTCGGCGTTTTTTTTTTAAATTTATTAGTAGCAACTAAACAATTCTCATGAAAGGTATTGTTGTGCAGAGTTGAACACATAAAAAAACACATAAAAAAAAAACAAGAGAAAACGTAACCTCGGTTGAACCAAAGCTCTAACACCATTCACACGAAATTTTAAATCTTATTGTAAAACATAAACGTGGGGGTCTAAATAGGGGCTACCCCAAAAAGTGGACGGTACTAGTAGATGTGTATAAAGCGACCATCTATAAGATGCCAACATATCGAATTTCAAATTGATATTGACGTTTTCTATACAAATGCATAAAAGTGAGCTATGGGTTTGTATGGGACTACATCAAAAAGTGGGCGGGACACGCCCATTTGTATATGTATATTAAGCTGTCCCTAAAAAGGCACCATATCGCATTTCAACCTTATATTGACTTTAATAATGAAGTTTTTCATACAAAAATACAAAAGTAGGCAGTAGGTTTGTATGGGCGGTACCCCAAAAATTGGTTCCACCCATTAATGTATATGTGAAGCGTCCGTTCACTAGAAGCTTTCATATCAATTATTAAGTTGATATTGACTACAATAAAAAAATGTTTCATACAAAAAGTCAAAATGGGCGGTGGGCTTGTAGGGGGCGCTACCCCAGAAAGATACTCAATTAAACTGCAATAACAAGAAGTGTATGTGTAAAATTTCGAGTGAATATCATACAAATTGGTCCCCAAAAAATGCGCAACCACATACAGACGGACAGGGCTAGATCGTCTCGTCTCGTCGAGCTGATCAATAATATATACACTTTAAGGGGTATACGATGCCTCTTTTAATGCGTTACAAACTTTCAGACAAATTTATAATACCATTTCACACTATGCGTGAATAGTATAAAAAGCACTGAGAATTGTAATTCAAAAAGCCCGTCCGCCCTACTGATTTCTTTTAAATCTTTTTTTTCACAAGTTGGCAGCACTGTCCCTAATTAATATACCAAACTATTACTATACCTACATATGTCAACGATTTTGTTTACATTAGTCCGTCACGATTTTTACAATGAACACCTTCATAGAATCGCATAAACGAATTAATTGTTTTCACTAAACAAAATGTTCCTACGAATTAAAGAGGACAATACCATTTAATTGTGATTCGTGTATAATATTTTCTATGAAATTAAAAATTTAGTTAACGTAAATGACCGTATAATGGCGGTATCAACCAATAGGGCATGCTAGTATTTAATATTCTGGTAGTAATTAATTATTTTGCTGTATAAGCGCTGAATCAAATAATCCATATCTGTGTGAAAGCGCAGCATTTTGATTTTCATAATAACAAACTGTTAAACCCGTTGATTTATTAGTGATAATTTTCAAGTGATTGAAAAAAAATGAGCCAAAAAAAATCAGTCGACGAATGGAGGGATTGATTAGTTGATGAGCTTCTGTGTGAAATACGAAAGCAACTGGCAAAAATATTGTAAATATGTTAACATTTTCTATAGCATTGCTATTTATGAGAGCCTTGAGCAGTAGCCATATAAAATCGTAATCAAACGACAGATCAGTAATAAATTAGTGAAATAATATTTTAAAATAATTTGTGAATTAGAAGTTATATTAAGTTTTAAATGAAAGTTTATAATTCACAGCATTTAAAATAAATAAAAATGCGAAGTTAATCTAAATAAAATCTTTTAAAAACAATGATGACAAGAGAAAGGAAAAGAGAGGGCACATCAGACATAGCAGGAAACAACAAAAGCAAACACATGCGAGTGAAGTTTGCACTAATCTCTTTTTCTGTTGCATATTCAGTGCATATAATGGAAGAGATGCCACGCAGTGAGCAGCACACACATGTGCCGTTTTTAGATTACTGCCGTCCAAAATAAACAGCATCGGCTTATTGCATGACATGATTGATAGTAAGGAGAGAAAGGGTATAAGAGGAAAACTGCATCCTTTTTTTGCTTCATTAGCGCGATTAGATCGTAGCGTATATGCATATCAATTGTATTGTCTTACACTGATTGACATAAAGTTAGAATGTTCATATGTATTGGTAAGAGAGATAGGTTTAAAATATGCGAACGTTCTTATGCGAAGAAATTTGGTACATATTGCAAATAGCCCATTTAAAATTTTAAAAAAATCAATTGAAAATGCATAAATTGTATAAATAGCTACATTCCGCAGTAATAGGGCTTGAAGCAAAAAAAATCCCTTTTGTTACCCTCGGCCAGTACTACTAAATCATGCCGAAGAAGAACAGCTATTTAAAATAAGCAATGCTCCGTAATTAGTGTAGTATACCAAGTAGAATGTTTCAATTTGTCACATTGTACATCCTCTATAGCAGAGATGGTCACAATGTGACAAACCAAAGTGTAAGTTCTGCATCGTTGAAAGCATTCATAATACTGATTTAAATTTTTATCTCTTTTCTTTGTCTTAAGCTGACTACTGCAAGTTTAAATTCGTATACATGTGAGCACGCGACTAGTGTTTTGCCACGGCGTGCATGCATCCGTGCTCATAACTGCTCTATAGGCAACAAATGCTTGGTTTAACACGTGTACTAAACGTATTCGTTTAGGCAATATTAGAAAATGTTACGCCAACTCGCTTATTCATCTGTATCTCCTAGCTGACTATCAGTTAGTGCGGTCGATAACAAACAGACATGCCCCAGGAGCGCATTAACTTTAGCAAAGATTTTTAAAAATGCGTCAGGATGAGTTTATATAAAAAAAAAAACTCTCTAATATACCCATTACAAAGTGTATGTACTACAGCAAATATAAGTAATAAATATATAAAAGAGCGGCGCTAAAACTGAGGCAAATGTGGTAGCGCAGATGATCAGAGATCCACCTACAACATGCCACTGTCACTGTCACTGCCACTGACGCTGCCGCTGTCGCTGCAGGTGCTTAAAGCTTAGCTGTATATCTGTGTGTACCTCTGTACCTGTTGGGGGTCTGCGTCAGCGACTGGTGTTATATTTATTATATACCTATGTAAGTAGTTGCACCCAGGCAATGCTTACACAAAAATTTAATCAATAACAAAGCACAACTTGCAACACAAAACCAGCGAATGTTCGACACAATTTGAATGGTTGGACAAATCGCAAAGTGAAGTGGAGTGGACCGGAGCGGTCCGGTGCGCCGCTCGTTATCGTCTCCTGAGCTAGTGGCAGGGCAGCAGCAGCAGTAGTAGTAGTAAAACTAGCATCGAGCGCCAATAATGAACACAAATATGCAGAAGCAAATATACAAGAATTATATTGTATTGTATTCTAGCTATAAGCTATCGTATATAGCTATATAGAACGTACATACACATAGCTACATATTTCAAAAAATGTAACCAAAACAAAAGAAATACCAACAACAAGAACAACAAGAACATCAACAACAAATATCCTACATACCACGAAATTAAATTAGGGCTACCCTCTAACCGAACAACACTTGTACACTCTGCGTCCAAATGTTTGCACACATGTATGTAAATAAGTAGAAAAATATTTCAAATGGCAAAGAGAAATTGTTATCTCTCTCGTACATATTTTAATATGTTTAAATGAAATTTTCATAACAATTGCTAGCAATGCATGCGGAAATAATTATAAGTATAAAGTTAAAATTTTCTTTTTAAATAGTACATTTCGTAATCTACTTAAAAATCAAAATCAGAAATATGTTTTATACTATATATTCTTGATCAGCTCGACGAGACGAGTCGATCTAGCCATGTCCGTCTGTCTGTCCGTCTGTATGTTCTTGCGCACTTTTTGGGCACCAATTTTTATGCTATCCAGTTGAAGTTTTCCACATACACATCTTTTTATTGCAGTTTAATAGAGTATCAAGATTGACCCGCCAGGTTCACTTTTTGGGTAGCCCCCACACAAAGCCACAGCCCACTTTTGACTTTTTGTACGAAAAACTTTTTATTGTAGTCAATATCAACTTAATAATTGATATGTTACCTTCTAACTAACGGACGCTTCACATGTACATTAAGGGGAGGGACCCCGCCCACTTTCTGGTGTAGCCCCCATACATACAACCTGCCCACTTTTGTGTTTTTGTATGAAAAACTTCTTTGTTAAACTCAATATAAGGTTGAAATGCGATTTAGTGGTTAGCCCTGCCCCTTCATATACATAAACAAATGGGCGTATCCCATATATATATATTTTTATATATTTTTTGAGGTACTCCCATACAAACCCAGAGCTCACTTTTATGCATTTGTATGAAAAACGTCAATATCAACTTGAAATTCGATATGTGTGGCAAGTTATAGAGGTCGCTTTATACACATATACTAGTGGGCATGTACCGTCCACTTTTTGGGGTAGCCCCTATTTAAACCCCCACGTTTATTTTTTACAATACGATTTAAAATTTCGTGTGAATAGTATTAGATCGGATTCGATTCAATCGAAATTACCGCTTTTCTTCTTTTATATACTTTTAGATACTTATGGATTCTCTCTCAAACTGCTTGTGATTTAAAAGAGCTTTATCGACATTATTTGAGTTTTTACAATAAAGAAAAAACAAATGCAAAACTGACAAACTGATCCCTACAGTTTCGGTTTCAGCCACGAAGTCGCATGAGAAGTTTTTGTTTATTGACTTTTCTCACTTTTTATTTGCTTTAAATTACAATACAGCGGTGAACATAATATCGATAATTTAATAACTGTAAAACAAAACAATATACAAGGTGTTGTCCCAAAAGGAAGTTTCTTTCGGATATGGCGATAGTGATATTGTACAAACTTAGTATACCGTCTTAGTATACCGGCTTAGTATACCGGCATCCAGAGCAGGGTAGAAAAAGTAAACGACCATGAAAAGCAGAAACACCTTTTTGAAATGGCAATTCAACACGAAAGAACGCTGTAGTGCAGTGTGCTCGCTCGTCTTCATACCTAAAGCTCTTTATTTTTTTAACCATTGTATGGGTGCTATCATATATTTTGATCTGTACTTACATATATATGCTGTTTTACTAGAATTGACGTAAGATACACCAAAATTTACGTTACTAGCTTAATTAACAAAAAAAAATAATAAAATTTGCATATAACAATCAAAAAATGGGATCAGATTTGTATTGGGGAAGATGTCAATTGGCCACCTCTGAGCTGTGATTTCACATCACTCGATTTTGTTCTTTGGTGTGCATTGCAGGATAAAATTCATGCGGACAATCCTTAAACAATTGATAGCTTAAAACAAAATATTTAAACTCAAATTGCTCAAATAGAGCAGGCAACTTTTGACAAAGTGCTCGAAAATTGGTGTTCCAGGATGCGCTACTGGCGAGTGGTCACTTTCAATGAAAATCATTTTCCATAATTTGTATCAAAGAAAGAAAGAAAATTTCGTTAAACGCTTCTTGTTCTAATTGCTAACTTATAAGTCAACATATATATGACCCACACTTAATTTTACCTTGTCTGCTACGCCTCCTTCTGGCTGGTACATAGATTTGCAGAAACTTACTATGTACATATGTACATATACACTCTTTTCCCTATATTAGTTAAATCCATAAAACTTGGTTGGTTATATTTTTCCATATGCACTTTTTTATTCATTATAACACAGTAACTATTTAAGGCAATAATCCAGTATGAAAGGGCGTGTCCCGCCCACTATTAGTGATAGACTCCATACGTTTTCGTATAAAAAAAAAATGGTTTATATCAACTTGAAAATCTATTGTCAGCTTATTATGGGATGTTAGCTGTATACACACACCCACAGTACGATTCGAAATTAAGTGTGTAGTTAATATTTTTTCCTTATAAATATTAAAAGCTCTTATTATCCAAATTTGTAGGGGGAAAAACAACTTTATAAAAGTAGCAAGGGCTTACTACGAAGTCGTCCACTAGACTAAACTCAGAACTCTTGTTTCATTTGTATCCAAATAGCCACGACAAGATGCACCAACACTTTTAAGAAACTGCACAAAACAAAGACAATTTAAAAATCATATGCATCCACAGCATAAACTTTTTTTTTATTGAACGAAGCAATAATAAAAACAGTGAGACAAATATTTGCTAATTTAAAAAAAAAACAATGTCAAATATTTGCTCCACTGTTTTTTTTTATTGTTTCGATAAATAGCAAATTCTATAATACACAAAAAGTTTATGCTTGATTTAAACCAGGTCTATTGATGATGCAGTATATAGTAAAAAACAGGAAATCGTTTACTTTGAATGAATAGTTTGTTCTATAGTTATGCATACTAAAGGATGTTTCAATTCTACATACATATACATACGTTTCATATCTCACACGAATATGGCTTAAACGTTTACAGTACTCTTTCAACATTCAATCTACAGGATTTTTTTTTTTTTTTATGAAATAAAATTCAAACGAAAATGTACAATAATAAAAATTTAAATTGGCTTTTACAAAAACCGTGTATTTTAAATGTATTTCGTTGAGTGTTTGTGCACGCCAAATGTGGCGGAACTTAAAGCAATATGTATCAGTCTGAGGTGGTTGGGTGGGTGGATGGATGGATGGATGGCTGTGTGTGTTGTGTTGTGTATGTGTGTGTGTGTATGTGTATGTGTATGTGTGTGTGTATGTGTGTGAAGTGCTACTATAGCCAAATGTACAAGTAATTGGACCGAGACGTGTACATGTTAGCATCAAGCGTGAGTTTAGCGTACAAAAGTAGAAAAGAGGAGTAGTAGTTGTTCGTCACTAGTATTGAAATGAAAAGTTCTTACATTTAGCTAGAAAATTACAAATGGGAAAATTTGATACAAAAATAATAGAAATCATGCACGATATTCTGAAGTGTAAAAATTCGATCTTAGGTTAAATTTTACATTTAAAGTGGAATGCTATGTGCTGTTGCGTGCATAAGAAATATATCAATTGGCATGAACCTTGACGTTTAAATAATTGGTGTGATTAGTGGAAATATTTAGCGTACTTTATGCGTCTAAAGCTAAATCACTTGGATAAGAACGGCTAAAATAGTGCCATCCTGAGTTTGGCCATGTTTGCGACCAGCCATGTGCAAATTTTTTGTCTCCTTTGGACTTTTGTTTTTGCAAGCAATTCGTTAGTAAAAACGCAACAAAACTGTGTATGTGTGTTGCTGGAAAATCATGGAATGCAAAATACGTTTAAATACTATGCACGGAATCTTCTATGAACGGTATAAATAAAAATTAAATGACGTTCGTTGGTAAGCGCAACACTTGAGAGAGGTTGAACCCTCTTGGGCTAATTTTATTTTTAAATGTTCATAAATAGACCGAATAAGGTTTTTAGGGAAAGATACATTGAAAAAGTTACTCGGAAGCTTTGAAAAATGGGGAAAAACTGAAAGTGTTGTTTTCTATGAGATTTTTTTATAAGCTCAAGACCATAACTCACGATTCGAACAATGAATATGCAAAATTTATGTTTTGTTTTGTACGATAATAAATTTTGTATGGACTCATTATATAAGAGAAAACGCGAATCCATCATATCTCAGTAACTATTTGAGACAGATGGATGAAATTTGGTAAATACAAGATGGATCTAAAAATTACAAAACTTTTAATTTAAATCATAGAACACATAGCGCCATCTATTAAATGTTGGCAGTGTTCGAAAGGTACATTTTTCTTCTTTCGAAAGCAACTAAGTTCGTGCTAATCGTTTGACAGGTTACAAAATGACACACGTTTTAGTAACAGCAGTTTTTGTAGTTATGTCGGAAAAACATAATAGAACAAAGAGCGAGTATTAAATTTTGTTTTAAAGTCGGTAAACAATTTGCTGAGACTTACGAATTGTTAAAAAAAAGTTGATGATGATGATTATATGAGTCGTACTCAAGTTTACACGATTTAAAAACGGTCGTGATGATTTAAATGATGATCCAAGACCTGGACTACCCGAAGCATATAGTCACGCTAAATTTGTGCAAAAAGTAAGTGAAAATCGCTGTCGATGCAAATTTCACTGTAAGAATGCTGGCAGAAGAATTAAATTCATCTTACTGACAATCTACAAAATTTTAACTGAAGATTTGGGTAAAAGAAAGGTGTGTGCACGTTTTGTTCCACATCAGTTAAATGATGATAAAAAAATCTCTCAAGTAGTCAATGAATTTTTGATAAAAAAAAAAACAGATTTGTCTCATCGACCATCCTCCATATTCGGCTGATCTAAAAATGAAAAGTTCGGTTGTTTTTAGATCAACCTTGTATGTAATGTAGTACAAAAGGAGCGTAACAACGCATACCGAGTACGCTATGTATTCACCCTTTGTCTGTTCATCATTTTGTGAAAGTGAGCGCATACAATAATGCATTAATATAAATAATTATTATAATATTTTGCATTCCATACATTCTACATGCATATGTATGTACATTCTTTATAGGCGACAAACAGACCGATTGCAGTGCACCGATTAAGCTTTAATTAAATTTCACATGTAATCGACAACACTAAAATTAATTAATTTTATTATTAATCATTAATTTTAATGTGTTTTGCGTAAATTTATGGAAATTGTGAGAATAATTGGTAACACTTTTGCATTGCACGTTTTTCAAATAATATGCATGCATTGAATATCGCAATATACATATGTATAATGTAAAAATATCAATTACAGATAACTAAATGCGGCCGATTGCGAACAGTTGCTATCGGCAAAATCAACACCTGATTTTTTATAGTTTTGAAAAAATGGGTTTGCCGTAAACTATTTGACCAGTAAACCAAATGGTTTGCACGCAACCCAAATTGGCTACCAATCTGAGTACGAAATTATTTGTTGTACCAAACTATGATTTAGCGAAAAATATACATATGTACGTATATTTCCATGAATGCTAAATAGACACATTTTGTCTTTGTTGGTTGTTTTAGTATTCCGACAGTTCTGTACCCTACGATATACCCTTGGTACAACTTTCGATGCCCAGCTTAGATTCTCGGCTCATGCCACCAAGACGAATAATCGGCTTAAGTCAAGAAAAAAATAGTGCTGAAAGCGCTTGGGGTAAGAACAAAGAGACAATCATTACCACATATAAAGCTATTGGACAATCTGTATTAAATTATTCTGTTTTTTTGTTGTCTGGACTCCTTACCGCAGTAAAACACAATGGCTATGCCTGCAAAGAGGTTAGAATAGTGCTCTGAGGACTGCTACTGGTTGTTTACAAATGACTCATGAAGATCACTTGCATAAAGAACAATGTATTGCTTTTGAAACAGTTATAAGGTGCGTATAGCAGTAATCATCCTAATCATGGCACACTCACGAGAACTGTTCCAACTTTTATTAGAGATGACATCAGAAGTTACATGCCGAGTATATATCGATTTGCACTTTATGATCATATAGAGAAGTGTGTTTATATATCCGGTAGGGTTCAATTGCATAAAGATGCGGTTGAACAGTCAACAAACTCTCTCAGAAACAATATTTTGCTTGGTGGCAGGTCCCCACCTATTGATAAGAGTGAAAAACGTCTACCTCGTCTACCACCAGGACTAAATTAGCACAGTTAAGATCCGGATGAAGCAATATGCACGAGTGTTACAGGAATCGGATCGGGATCAGCACCAACGATTGCTGTCTTGAGTGTGGTCAATCGCCATACAACACGACACACCGTTCCGCCCAATGCAATTGAAGCCTGTAAATCTATGAATGCGTCCAATTGAGGTAGCCTTGTTCTTATAACTTGATACCTAGGGTTACGTTTCGGTTTGTCTTTCCCTTACATTACTAATTACTTTGCACAGTATTTTCATTTATAGAATTAATTTTATGTACATATGTATGTATATAGTATATCCTGGTAAAGCCCAAGAATAGCTGTTACAACAACAACACATATTTTCATATAAACAATTTATAAACCACTTTCAGTAATTAAGCAATATACGCACACTTTTACGCCAATTATTGAGATTACGCTTCCTTTGAGCTGAATACATCACGCCCTTGATGTATGTATGTGCTATGTAAATGCGTTCGAGTCTAGCAAAATCAAAGCCAAATTTTGGTCAGTCAACCAAGTCAGTTCGTTCAGTTCGTGGAGCGCACAAAAGTGGGTAGCTTCAAAGAACATTTTCTAATGCAGCACAAATTGGCAGCCAATTTGTCTATTGTATGGCAACAACACTTTGTTCAAATGGCCCACGGGCGCGTGTGTTTGATTTTTGCTGTTTGCTGTTTTTATTATTATTATTATTTTTGGCATTCATTTGTTTTCCCAACTGGATTTTTATTGTTTCTATTTGTTAGTGCAAAATTTACTCAAATGATTTATTGAAAATGAATGCCAGAAAGCATCTTTGGAATGTGCAGCGGCAGCAGACAATGTTTTTGTAGCAAATCACTTCGGTACACTATTGTGCCCAACGCATTGGATAAAGTAGAGGGCGCGGTATGAAACGATGAGCAACTTCTAGGAAATCAATAGCTGCCTTACTAGATTTTTAATGTCATATTTGACTAGATTTGTATGCATTCTCATTAGCTCTTTAATGCTTTGTTTGTGTTGCCGACAGATTTCTAAATTTCTAATAGTTAAGTAATTTCAATAGTTCTGTCCGAACTTTGATTTCGATTTTTACTCTATCGTTCCTCGACGTTTGTGTTCTATCATAGACACCATTTTATCATGGAGCTCTCTCAACCATTCAACAACGCGTCGAAATTTATCAAATTTATTATAAAAATTCGTGTTCTGTTCGCCAAACTTTTCGCGAGCTATGATATATTTACGGCCAAAATGATATTCCAACCAGGCGATCAATTCAACGCATTATCGCGAAATTCTAAGAAAACGGTTCGGTACAACTCCGAAACGCGCGGTCTAACGAGAATATTGCTGTTGTTGCTGAAATTATGGATGAAGACCCAAACGTCTCGTGCCGTCGTCGTGCAGTAGGAATTCGACGACCTCAACTTGATCAATTTTGCGAAAAGACCTGAATTGATAGAAAAACTGAAGCCCCAAGACCAACAAAGTCGTCGTACGTTCCCTGATTGTGGCCTGGAGTAGTTGGAGACGGATACAATTTTTGGCGAAAAAATTATTTTGAGTCATGAAGCACATTTTTGGTTAAACGACTTCGAAAAGAGTAATCCACAGTAGCGTCAAAAATCTACATTGCAACCGGTAAAACTTACTGTATGGTTTGAATTTTAGTCACGCGGAGTCAGCATAAATCTACCGAAACGAGACTGACAGACACAGTTTCACAATTGAAAATCAGAAAAATATAGTTTATAGAGAGGTTTTTCAACAAAAAATATAGTAGTGTACCAATAAGATCCACATAAAATTTATGGTTCACATTGAAAATTATGAAATGCGATAAGATTCTTAACTAAAAAAACTCACGCTGTGGCACAATTACTACATGGAATGAAATCAATATAATTCTCTTTGCAGTGCAATTATGTTCCGGGCAACGTCGGGTATTACTGCTAGTATAAGATAATTAAACAACCTTTCAGAAAAGTACAAATTAGTTGGAGCAGTCAACATAAACATATATAAATAGAAGCCATGTAAAGTTACAATATGAGAGAAACGCTCAGTGTGCCAAAAAAAGTTGTTAGGGCTCGTAATCATCTTATCCGAATGAACAGCAGAGCTACAACACAGATGGTTTACATGCGAAACCTAAGCCTATCGTCCGAGAGGGCGACCGAGCATGCGTTGAAAATATCAAATCTGGGACAACCTCTGCAAATTTTGTATTGACAACAATTGGCAACAGTGCGCGCACTACAGACTACAGCGGCTGATGCGGCCATGACCGATAAACGTTTGTAGCGCCCCACATACATAAGTAAGTAAAAAAATGCAATCCACTACGTCGATTTTATGCACAGAATTTACTGGATCTCATTATCAAAAAGCTAATGATAACAAATTTAATTTTAAAGGTGTGTGTGTGTGTGTGTGTCTGTGTGGGTGTATGAAGTGTATTAAAGCTTCGGTTATAACGAAGTTAATATTATGTTTGTTCATATTTTTCTTTTGCTTTTAGATTTGGCCCAGAAAAGTCAACATAGTTGAATGCATTTCTTGCTGCTATGCGACCCCACTGCCAACAATGACAGCCACAGCAGCGACGACCTTCATGGCTAACTCGTAGCGGGTGTGCGATGTTTTTTTTTTTTTTCATTACTCTCGGAAGGGAGGTAGCTAGGTTGGGAGACGTTCCACTGCTGCTGTTTTATGTTGTGCGTTGGTGGTTGTTTGTTGATGTTGTTGCTGTTGTTATTTTTGTTGTTACCACTTGCATTGACCTGCATTTATGCAGCGTAGTTCCTTTGGTTAGTTTTAAAACTATATACATACATACATATATGTACATACGTAGGACGAAAAGTAACTATATTATACAATGTGTTTTTTAGATGTTTCAATTAAACTGTCATAGATTGCTCAGATATGGCAACGCTATTGTCATTTGTGCTCAGTTTAGTTTGTCATTTTATCATGAGTAGACAATCGCCAGAACAAAGCATGCAAATTGTGCAAATTTATTTCGAAAATCAAGCTGAAATTCAATCAATTAAATCAATTGATGCAAAAAAATCGAAAAAATATGATGGAATAGATGCGACAACTATAAAAGCGCTCACAATAAAAGTCCATGTTCTGCTTGTTCTCATCTTCAACGTTTGCTTTGGGCTTAGCTATTTCCCCAGCCAATGGAAATGTATGGAGATAATACTAAACTCAAAGCCTGGCAAACCTCAAACTGAAGCATCATCGTATCGACCAATTAGTCTGCTGGGAATATTTTCGAAAATATTTTAAAGAATATTAGATCGAAGAATGCTTCCACTACTTAATGGCGTTATACTTCCAAATCATCAATGCGGATTTCGCCGAAGGCATGGCACACCTGAACAAATCCAACGTATTGTAGCAGAATTATAAAAAGCATTTGAATGCAAACCATACTGTGCAGCAGTATTTTTTGATGTAGAGCAAGCGTTCGATTGTGTTTGGCACAAGGAACTTCTTTTTAAGATAAAGCAGTCATTACCATCACCTCAATTCCATTTCCTTCGATCTTATTTGATGGACAGATATTTTTACGTAAGATGCGAAGATACCCACTCTACCATAAAAGCTATGGAGTTCTTCAAGGCAGTGTATTAGGGACATTGCTTTACACGCTTTAAACTGTAAATATGCCTGTTACAAACTACGATTAAGTAAAATTAGCTACATATGCGGATGATACAGCAATAACTGCTACAGCAAATCCGGTCATTGGAGCAACACGTCTTTTAAAACTTCAACTGCATCGTATAGAAACATGAATGAAAAAATGGATTATAGCTGTAAATGCAGAAAAGTCAGCACACATACAATACTATTTACGCTCAGAAGAAGTTCTAGTCCTTGAATTATATTTAATAATATATTGATACATTTATGCGATGCCATAAAATATCTATGCGTGGTATTAGACAAAAGACAGATTTGGGAAAAATCACATAAAAACAAAAAGAAAGCAACTGAACATTAAAAAACACAGCGCATGTTCTGGTTACTTGGTCGCCGTTCAAGGCTCAGTCCAAAAAAAAACTCTACAAAGCAATACTGAAGCCAGTGGAGTACAGCTGTGGGGAACTGCAGCTACTAGACCTAACATTAACATCCTACAGAGATACCAAAACATTACACGCCGTAAGATCACTGTAGACTGCCAACGGTCGCAGAAGAAATGGTTGGACACAGCAACAACTATCTTGGAAGACTGAACTTCCATCCTATCTGAATTATTTCGTAATCCAATTGAATTGAAGACATGTTTATCCAACAAGACGTCGCCACATATCATACAGTGCTTTACAGAAGGAAACGTTTGGGAAACCTCTTATTTCTCGAAAAGAATCTGTTAATTGGACATGGGATTTAACGCTTTTGAATAATTTTCTCCGGGAATAAGTGATTATCATTTAGGCGAACAAACCAGCAATTTTGAATTACTTAGAAGATAACATTGTGCGAACCATTAACGAGATACAGCGTCCATTGCTTGAAAAAGTGATCGAAAACTGAACTTACAAAAAGCGTCTGATTCGAGCTCACATACACAAAATCATATTTAAACACTAATGGCCTAAAATTATCTTTCTAATAAGCAAGACACCTCTCAAAAAAAAAAAAAAACACCCATACATATATATGCTATAGATTACAGTTTAAACTTACCCGATCTGATATTAAACCGCAATCCTCCTGTATTAAACGCGATAGAAATGAATTCGGGTCACGGGAAAGCGTTGTCTTTGTGGTTAAAAAATAGGTACCGCCCACATTTAGCTTGACCCATTGATCGGTGCCTTGCTTCTTGAGCACATTTGGACTTTTTCGTGAATTAATAAAAACTGTGCTCATGTTGTGCTGCTGCTGCTGCTGCTGCTGCTGCTGCTGTTGATGATGTTGATGTTGACTGCTAATATTAACAGCCGCCGCCGGAGCAACCGCTGCTGTTGTTGGCGCTGGCGTTGACGCTGTGGACTCCAGTATGAAGCTGTTTATTTATTACTGCTGGTGCTGCTGCTGATTTATTGTACAACGACAAAGTCGTGCGCTTTAATTCCTTTTGGCTTGAAACGCTGGCGCTTCCTTTTGTACTACCAAAAATTGGTTTCCGGCGTGAATTGAAGTTGCGCGATTCTTTTTATTTGCTTACTTGTAAATGATTTTGAGTATGTGTGTCTGAGAGTGTGTGTGGCGGGCGGGTGTTCGTCTTTCGGTCGGTTTCGGTGATTATTTGCAAAAACTGAGTTTGTAAAGGAGTTTGTTTTATTAAATTTTGCTTCAACCGATTTAAATGCGTGCAGCAGTAACCTCTTCTTCTTCTTCTTCTTCTTCTTCGCCTACTACCACTGCTGCTTCTTCTACTTCTTGTCTTGCTGTTTTACTTTTTTTTCTCTTTGCTGTTGTTGTTGTTCTTACTTCACTTGCAGTCTTCTTTGTGTTTGTTTGCTTTTTGTTGCTGTTTTTGTGCTTCCACTTTAAAACGCTCTTGATTGAATTTTAAATTTAAGAAGTGAAATAAATAATTATTTTTTTATATTAATTGTTTATAACAAGCACAAAAGCAAATGCACAAAAAAAATCACACACACACACAAATAAACAAAAAAATATGCATGTATTGCGTTACGCACCACACTCTAAATGAATTTATTTAATAATTTTTTTTTTTGTTATTTCTTTATACTATTAATTTATAATAATTCTGATTGCTTCGCTTTGCTCCGCCGTCTGTTCCAACTGCAACGTACGTACGCCTCGCCTTGTCTTGCCAATTGTTGTCTATTTATTTTATTTTGTATCCTTGTTTCTCTTTTGTTGTGCTTTTTATTTATTTGTTAGTTTTATTTTCAGTTCACCATCATTATCGTCATCTGGTAATGTTTTAATTTATTATAATTTTTTATTTTGGGTTTTTTTTTGTTTTTTTTTTTTTTGTTTAAGCACCTTGTGCTTACTTTCAAGTTAAATGCACTCAAATTGTATCGTCACTTTTAGTTTTCTTTTTTTTTATTTTATCTATTAAGGTAATTTAAAATCGGCCGTGCCGATTCGTGGCGTGGCGTGGCGTGTAATATTTATTTTTGTTGAATGAAATCTTTTTTATTATAAAAAGCAGACAATTTTTGCATTGCATTTAGCTACTAATAAATACCAAACTAAATATGCTAGAAAATACCAATGTTTGTAATTTAATTCACAATTCATAAATGGGTTTTAGCATAGCATAAAAAAGGTGCATGTATGCAATAAATAGCTCCGATTTCATATAATAGTGCTGCAAAGCAGAATTTGTGCTTATTAGAAATGTGCATGGCGCAACACGAGCACGAAGTTAGTGTTCACGAGCACGCTAGAGCACGTAGGCGCAAACACGAAAATGCAATATAAAAATATAAAGTATGAAAAAACTACAAACGTACAATATGTATAGTTAGTGATATTGTACAAAAAATTTTCGTAACAGCGAATATTGTGTTTGTTGAAGTGTCAAAATTTATATAACATAGCGAAGAAAACAACGTAGTGCTCATACTGTTTGGAGAAGACTTCTACAAACCAAACTCTCTGTATAGACTCTCACGTACCACACTACTACAAGAATAACTTCACATTTCATAACTAATAACACCGTATTGACACAGTTCAATTGGCAAGTTTTGTTGAACTCGCCAATTTTTTCATATAATTTTAGAGTACGCAATGATTTGTCTAAAAAAACTTTATATATATTTATATATATATATATATAAAAATGGAAGTATATATGTATATTCCCTATAGACTCCGAAACCGCTCAACCGATTTTGATCAAATTTAGTGGCAATATTCAAAATCGTCCCGTGGATAATCCTGTGAAGTTTCGTGGCGGTTGAATAAACAGAACATTTTTTGGATTTTTCAGATTTTCCATTTCTTCCATTTTTTTTTTTTTTTTTTTTGTGTTTCAATAAGAAGGAGCATGTGGAAGGTGGGGAAGGGGGAAGGAGTGACAAGGGCAAGAGGAGGGCCGCATACAACGTCGCGGGGACCTACTAGTATTGTATACCATTCGAAAAGTATTTTTTTTCTGTGTAATCAAGCGATTCCATTTTTAAACTCTGCACAGAAAATACATGTAAGCAATGTATATTATTTCAAAGAGAGTTTAGGCGGAAGTGAGTTTGGTGACATTTTACCGAGCGTATGTATTGTAATGAGGCTATTTAACTGCCGAGTATAGAACAGTCACAAGCATACCTTATCACCAAGGTACTTTAGTTAGAACAAATGGTAATTTGTTGCTGTATTTATTTTGTTATATAATCTTTAAATTTTTAGAGTGAAAATTCAAAAACAGCATCAGCTTACCAGGAATCATGTTCATTGTCCTAACTGAATCATCGCATCATAATCATACATTTATGTTGTGGCTTTATGCATATTTTTATAATTTCGTGTTCGGTGTTCCTGGTCGTGCCTAAAAAATCAATATTGCGCCCATCTCTAGTCGAAAGTACTGCAAAACCAATATACAAAATCGAGCGATAGCCATAATAATCGAACCGATAACCGATCTTCATATCACAACAGCAAAAAAACGTCGCTGGAAAAATTCACATTCGCTTCGGTTAACAACAATAACGAAAAAAAAAAATTGTATATTGTAAATTGTATTGTGTATATTTCAAAACTTCTAATTAACACTACATAAATCGAGCATTCACATTAGCGAGCCAAGCGAATCAGAAGCAAACACAGATTTTTGTAAAGAATTTTGCAAAAACAAAACAAAACAAAAATTTACAGACACTTTCTTTGAGATTCCAACAACATGAACATCGCTAAATCGACTTTGTCGACGATTCATTTTCCATATGCATGTCGTTGCTGTTTGAAAAGGGAAATGGACGTAACCAAAAATGTGCACAAACTCCATTCGCTTTACGAGTTTGCGGAAGGAGCACATGGCCCCGTAAGCATCGAGGAATTATTGAATGCAATAACACCGTGGATCCCAATTAGCAGATTCGACGAACTACCGTGGGTAATTTGTGATTGTTGCCTGCGTACATTGACCGAGTACCAAAAATTTCAAAATATGTGTACGGAGTCTCACAACCATCTTCGATCTCTGCTCAGAGATGCTGATTCAAATCAAGCCGCTGATCCATTGAACACCGAACCCAATTCTAATGCAAATATGTGTACGAAGTCTCACAACCATCTCCGATCTCTGCTCAGAGATGCTGATTCAAATCAAGCCGCTGATCCATTGAACACCGAACCCAATTCTAATGCAAATATGTGTACGAAGTCTCACAACCATCTTCGATCTCTGCTCAGAGATGCTGATTCAAATCAAGCCGCTGATCCATTGAACACCGAACCCAATTCTAATGCAAATATGTGTACGGAGTCTCACAACCATCTTCGATCTCTGCTCAGAGATGCTGATTCAAATCAAGCCGCTGATCCATTGAACACCGAACCCAATTCTAATGCAACGTTGCCGATACGAGAGTATATTGTTAAGGATGAGCTTGATATCGATGATACAGATGTTATGTTTGAATCTACTGAATACAGTATCAACAATTCAAGAAACGAAACTGTCAATGCTTCACCGCATGAATCGATCCTGGGCCGATCAGAAGATTTGACAGATGGTATTGAGCCGCTGATAACTGCTACTAATGCTACTAATAACGATAGCTCAGTTGAAACTGCAGTTCAATCGCCATTACCGTAAGCAAATATAATTTCAGTAATGCATCATTAAATTGTATTGTAATATTAATTAATGATTTTTGTTTGTTTATAATTTATAAATTCAGACGTGACTTTAAGTAATAGTCAGGATTCATTTGCATTCACTGCACGCCTTTTCAAATGTTCAAAATGTCCGAGTTGGTTTGGGTTGGCAGATCTGCTAGAGGA
Organism: Leucophenga montana; assembly: GCA_035044765.1. NCBI lineage: Eukaryota > Metazoa > Arthropoda > Insecta > Diptera > Drosophilidae > Leucophenga > Leucophenga montana. The sequence continues at coordinate 75,061 of JAWNNQ010000374.1, read as the reverse complement.
ACATTCATTTAGTCACAAACCCATCAAATGTGATTATTGCTTTAAGAGGTAGGTCAATTAAATAAGCGATACAAAAAAGTATTGGTAAATTAAAATTTGTATTTTATTACAGTTTCAGTACCAACTCCAAAAAAACAATTCATATGCGCCTACACACCGGCGCATATGAAAATTACATACATATGTAATTTTTGTAAAAGCGGCTTTGCATGCGCTAATTATCTAAAACAGCATATTCTGGAGAGAAACACATGTGTACATATTGTGGACAGTGCTTCAAAAGAATTGGAGAATATCGAAAACACATAAAGGAACACCAATTTGAGGAGTAGGCTGCACTGAAGCTAAAGATAAAAAATTCCACAGCAAAGCTGAATGTAACACCAATAAGAAATATTCAGTTTAGTAAATATTTTTTTTTTTTTTGACCAGAAGTTTATTTCATTTTAAAGCCCTAAGCCTAGAGGATTTGCATATGCAATATGCCATTTTATACGCACTTATTTTATAATAACATGATATGTGTATAGTTATACTATTAATATTTGTACAATGTAGTTTTTGTTACACATGCTATTTTACCCAAATAGTATGTAAGATCAGATATGTATGACCACCTAAATTCTTCAATAATTGTGTTCCGCCATTCTGAATATTATTAAATATTATTACGGCTTCGTTTAGCATGACATTTCCAAAACAAAGCACCGTTATAGCATTTAATGACATTTAATGGCAAACTGTAGGTTTGGCAAAAATTTTATGATTAAATTTGTTTTAAACAGTAGAAGATATCCTAATTTTTTTTTTAGTTCCATTCAAACGTTTTAATTTTGTAGTGGCATAGTTAATAGACGAAATTGGTCATTGACTAAACTAAAATTGCATTCCTGATCTCTTACGTTTACTTTCGACCGTAAACAATTCTTGAACAACTAGTTCACTGTTTTCACCAATGAAATGACTAAAAGTGTTCGAGAAGGAATCGAAATAACCGAACCAGTCCAGTTATGATTTTCTGCTTCCCATTTCCTCATAAGCTTTCGGCTATTCATCCACGTAATTGGAGCTTCGTATTGGCGGCGTGAGCCGATAATCTAAGCATCATCGGGTACTGAACTATTGGACGCAGCAAATACGCCTTGTTCCAGCATCTATAACTACTTAGCTCAGGAGATGAGATTGGAAGCAGACTTCTTTTTTGGGTTTCTAGTATCAGGCCAAGATTTTCAGCGGTATATCTCAACTACATATCTGAAGACGTTAGTAATTCCGTTACGTAGACCACTTGGATAATTACGACTTGAGTTTGCATCTGCCTTGAATACGACGAAAAATCTTTCAAATCCTCACTTCGAGGAAATTTATATGGGATGACGGTCAAAAATGTGTCCCTCTCTATTCTTCAGACACCATTTAACGCAGAATAGGTTAAAGAAATAATCTATAATTATTATTTGAACGAAATAAGTAAAAGAGGATAAGGAAAGTTATACATGCGAGGAGGTATCTGCCGATATTGGGAAACGTACAGTCAGTCGTACGTTTTGTTATTCAGTTTCTGAAATATAGATTTGTTTGCTGTGAAAACGTTTTATTATATAAGTAAATACCATCTCACCTTATATCTCAGGCAGTTCGCATATGAAATATTCTTTGCCAGCGGTGTGATTACATTTCTTATGCTGTTTGAGACGGTAACTACTTGCAAAGGCGGACGAACAGATGTTACATATAAATGGTTTATCGCCGGTATGTCCACGCATATGAATAACTTTTCTGTGGTTCATCCGGAATCTGTAATAATACAATATATAAAATATGAATGATTACGTGTATTGCTTATAATTGCTTATAGGTATAGTTAACAACATTTTTATAGCGCTTATTTCAGTGACTTACCTCATACCGCAAACGTCACATTTGAAGCGTTTCTCCTTGTGAACTAGTCCGTGCAACTTTAGCTGACATTTTTTCTTAAACGATGATCCACACAATTCGCAGTCATATTTTCTAACATCGCTGTGAGTTGGCATGTGATTGGCCAGCAGACTTGCGTATTTAAACTCCTTCAGACAAATGGAACATTTAAAACAATGATTTTCATTTTTTTTGTGTTCTTCCAATAGAGCTTTAGTCGCAAAAATTTTAAAGCAATGTTTGCATTTAAATGTCAACCTTTTTCCACTTGTATGTATATCTGGGGCTCTAGTTTACAAACAAATATCATTATTATTATTGTAGATATAAACAAAAATTATGTTTGCTTACTGTGTTGGTATTGGTGTGGATGTCTCGCCTGCCTGGATATTTTTGTTTTTCTCAGTATTGACTACTGCATTAAAATAAATCGGTTCGACCGTTTCCAATTCCTCAATGTATGACCAATCTTCATATCCTTCTGGCTCCATAGTGTCTTCTTCCAACATCCTTTGATTGGTAAATGTATGCACAAATGTAACCATTAGCAGAAAATGTATTTAAGTTTGCCCACTGCAACAATTTTACTTACGTGTTGGCTGCCCGTTTAGTGGTTTCCATCTCACTATTGACTATTGGGGCTCTAGTTTATAAGCAAATGTTATTATTATTGTAGATGTAAACAAAAATTATGTTTGCTTACTGTGTTGGTATTGGTGTGGATGTCTCGCCTGCCTGGATATTTTTGTTTTTCTCAGTATTGACTACTGCATTAAAATAAATCGGTTCGACCGTTTCCAATTCCTCAATGTATGACCAATCTTCATATCCTTTTGGCTCCATAGTGTCTTCTTCCAACATCCTTTGATTGGTAAATGTATGCACAAATGTAACCATTAGCAGAAAATGTATTTAAGTTTGCCCACTGCAACAATTTTACTTACGTGTTGGCTGCCCGTTTAGTGGTTTCCATCTCACTATTGACTATTGGGGCTCTAGTTTATAAGCAAATGTTATTATTATTGTAGATGTAAAGAAAAATTATGTTTGCTTACTGTGTTGGTATTGGTGTGGATGTCTCGCCTGCCTGGATATTTTTGTTTTTCTCAGTATTGACTACTGCATTAAAATAAATCGGTTCGACCGTTTCCAATTCCTCAATGTATGACCAATCTTCATATCCTTTTGGCTCCATAGAGTCTTCTTCCAACATCCTTTGATTGGTAAATGTATGCACAAATGTAACCATTAGCAGAAAATGTATTTAAGTTTGCCCACTGCAACAATTTTACTTACGTGTTGGCTGCCCGTTTAGTGGTTTCCATCTCACTATTGACTATTGGGGCTCTAGTTTATAAGCAAATGTTATTATTATTGTAGATGTAAACAAAAATTATGTTTGCTTACTGTGTTGGTATTGGTGTGGATGTCTCGCCTGCCTGGATATTTTTGTTTTTCTCAGTATTGACTACTGCATTAAAATAAATCGGTTCGACCGTTTCCAATTCCTCAATGTATGACCAATCTTCATATCCTTTTGGCTCCATAGTGTCTTCTTCCAACATCCTTTGATTGGTAAATGTATGCACAAATGTAACCATTAGCAGAAAATGTATTTAAGTTTGCCCACTGCAACAATTTTACTTACGTGTTGGCTGCCCGTTTAGTGGTTTCCATCTCACTATTGACTATTGGGGCTCTAGTTTATAAGCAAATGTTATTATTATTGTAGATGTAAACAAAAATTATGTTTGCTTACTGTGTTGGTATTGGTGTGGATGTCTCGCCTGCCTGGATATTTTTGTTTTTCTCAGTATTGACTACTGCATTAAAATAAATCGGTTCGACCGTTTCCAATTCCTCAATGTATGACCAATCTTCATATCCTTTTGGCTCCATAGTGTCTTCTTCCAACATCCTTTGATTGGTAAATGTATGCACAAATGTAACCATTAGCAGAAAATGTATTTAAGTTTGCCCACTGCAACAATTTTACTTACGTGTTGGCTGCCCGTTTAGTGGTTTCCATCTCACTATTGACTATTGGGGCTCTAGTTTATAAGCAAATGTTATTATTATTGTAGATATAAACAAAAATTATGTTTGCTTACTGTGTTGGTATTGGTGTGGATGTCTCGCCTGCCTGGATATTTTTGTTTTTCGCAGTATTGACTACTGCATTAAAATAAATCGGTTCGACCGTTTCCAATTCCTCAATGTATGACCAATCTTCATATCCTTTTGGCTCCATAGTGTCTTCTTCCAACATCCTTTGATTGGTAAATGTATGCACAAATGTAACCATTAGCAGAAAATGTATTTAAGTTTGCCCACTGCAACAATTTTACTTACGTGTTGGCTGCCCGTTTAGTGGTTTCCATCTCACTATTGACTATTGGAGCTCTAGTTTATAAGCAAATGTTATTATTATTGTAGATGTAAAGAAAAATTATGTTTGCTTACTGTGTTGGTATTGGTGTGGATGTCTCGCCTGCCTGGATATTTTTGTTTTTCGCAGTATTGACTACTGCATTAAAATAAATCGGTTCGACCGTTTCCAATTCCTCAATGTATGACCAATCTTCATATCCTTTTGGCTCCATAGTGTCTTCTTCCAACATCCTTTGATTGGTAAATGTATGCACAAATGTAACCATTAGCAGAAAATGTATTTAAGTTTGCCCACTGCAACAATTTTACTTACGTGTTGGCTGCCCGTTTAGTGGTTTCCATCTCACTATTGACTATTGGGGCTCTAGTTTATAAGCAAATGTTATTATTATTGTAGATGTAAAGAAAAATTATGTTTGCTTACTGTGTTGGTATTGGTGTGGATGTCTCGCCTGCCTGGATATTTTTGTTTTTCGCAGTATTGACTACTGCATTAAAATAAATCGGTTCGACCGTTTCCAATTCCTCAATGTATGACCAATCTTCATATCCTTTTGGCTCCATAGTGTCTTCTTCCAACATCCTTTGATTGGTAAATGTATGCACAAATGTAACCATTAGCAGAAAATGTATTTAAGTTTGCCCACTGCAACAATTTTACTTACGTGTTGGCTGACTCTTCTGTTTGTAGAGTCTCTGCATTGGAATCATTCACCAGAGATTGCATTTTTTTATGAGACTCCCAACACATATTTTGGAATTTATCCACTTCGATTAATTTGTCCAGGCAGATTTGACACACTTCCTGAGGTAGTCCGTCTGAGATGCCAATTGGGACCCACGACGTTGTTGATTGGAACATTTCACTGATCGTGAGGATGCCCTGTGTCTCTTCCACAAAGTCCTGAATTGAATGTAATTTTATCGACTCATGTTGGTCGTCCTTTTCCCGTTTCAAACAAAACCGACAAGTACGGGAAAAATAATCACTCATTTTCACAACACAAGTGCTTACACTTAATATAAAACGTATTGAATGCAATTTTTTTTAGCGATTTACAATTTCGTTGCCGTTGCTGCCAGTGTGCAAAAAAGGCGCCATTTGTGACAGGGCTGCAAAAATGGACTGATACAACATACTCGTTTTAAGCCATGCTACGGTATAATGTACCATTTATTCATAAAATCGAATTGCTTTGTTTCTTGTTTGGTGCATATGTATTTTCCAGTAAAAAGCACGGACTTTTTTGTTTTGCATAAAGTAAATAAATTTAATTATCCAAATTAAAAGTATTACCTAAAAATGTATTTCTTGGGCGAGAAAGGCGCAGGGTGTGCTTGCAAATGTGTACAAAATGAGTTTGTGTTGTACATTGCTTATAGATATTTGTGTGTGCTTGCTTGTTGAGATAAAGAAAGGAAATGGTTGCATTTCAAGGTGATATTGGCTTAAATTAATAGTCTTCCATACAACAGCACAAAAAAGGTCGGTGGGCTTATATTGGGGCTACCCCAAAAAGTTTTGTAACAAAAACTAATATATTCGAAATTTTCAATAACTCGTTATTCCGCCTCTCCCTTAACATAAGATTTGATGAGATTTTACTTTGTATGCCCCCTAAAGTGTTGTAAGCAAGTGGAATACGACTCTTAAAATTTGTTTTCTTATTGAACGTGTACAACGCTGGCGAGGGAAAATATTAAAATTTCCGAATTAATGTGTGCGCATTTTGCATATTTATAAAATATAGAAATATAATTATAGTTGCACAATACACATTAGACAAGAATATTTACAAATTCTAAAAAAAAAATATCGAATTGAAAGTCTTGGCAGATATACGATACGATATTGGCAAATAAAATATATATCGATACGATAACGATACCACTATCGATATTTGTCCAACGCTAATTCTCACGTTTGTCACTTCATTCAGTTCACGGAAACAAAGCAGCAAAGAAATTCGTGGTCACTCTGCTAATGTAATAATATCAAGAAAAGAAAACAATTCAAACCAATACAAAACGTAAGCGCCAAAATTATTTAAAAGTATAATATTTACATTTTTAAAAGTGCAATCAATGTATACAATAATTTGCAAAAAAAAATATAATTGACGCAATATATCTCATTTTTTGTGGCTCATAGCATATACATATATGTATATACATATTTGTATATATATTTTTTTGTGTGTCTGTATGCGTGCCTATGCAACGTGCAAAACATAGAGAGTGAAAAAAAAAGTCATGAAAAAAGCAAAAAAAAAAAAAACCTAGTAGAAAGAAAACATTACGAAATTGTGCACAAAATAATAAATGACAAATGGCAGAAAAAAACCTATAGAGTAAAAGAAAAATGAACAGCAGCTCTTTGTTTATAAGTGTTTGAACTTGTTTATTACAAAACGCGCTTGCAGTGAACGTGCAGAGATAAGTAGTAAAGAAATTGTGTTTATTTTGTTTTTATTTTTTTTTTATTGTTTTTTTGTTCCTCATTTTCTTATATTTCAAAATGTAGAGTTTTATGGTGCAAATGTCTCTATATAAAGTGTATGAAGGTATTTGATTGTGTTTGTGTGTGTAATGTAATAGTTTGCAAGAGGTATTTATTAGAGTAGGCAGCATAATGCATATATATATGTATATATATATATATATATATATATATATATATATATATATATATATATATATATATATATATATATATATATATATGTATTTATATATATGTATATATATATATATGTATTTATATATATGTATATATATATATATGTATATATATATATGTATATATATATATGTATATATATGTATATATATATATATATGTATATATATATATGTATATATATATATATACACATATGTATATGCATAGGCCAGTTGCAGCATTGTTTTTGTGCTTGCTTCGCTAACCATTATGTCCTCTGCGCCCACAAGCTTTTTTTTTCAATTGCTTTTTGGGCACATTCGGCTTTAGACAAAAACAACAACAACACATCTTCACGTCGAAAGCGACAACGATGGCAATAGGCAAAAAAAAAATTGTTTTTGTTTTTTTGTGCTGCTGCTGCTGCTGCTGCTGTGTTGTTGGCAGCCCAAAGCATGCTGAAGTTCTACTACAACAAATAAGTAAATATATCTTATAAACTATATATGCTTGTATGTATACGAATGCATGCATGCATGATGATTCGCCATTTGTTTAAACAATTTGGCTCTGCTGAAACGCAATTCCTCAAAATGTTTGGGAAATGAATGTACATTTAAGAGAGAGAGAGAAAGATAGAAAGAGAACATTAAAGTGGCACCACAAGAGCACAGTCACGCGCGGCATCAATTAGGAGCTACAAGGAAAGTGAGATTGTGACTATTTCACTCTCACTCTTACTTGTCACTGTTTTGAACTTTTTTTTTTGACAGTATTCAAAAAAAAAACAAAAAAAAAAAATTAACGCATTAGCCTAGCTTAATTTTTTAAAAAATCTTTCATTCAATATTATAAATATTTTCTGACAGCAGTTAGTATTATCTGAACAGCAGTGGAGTAGTACAGAGATAAATGAAAATATACAAATTTTGAAAAAAAAAAAAAAAAAAACTAAAAATAATATAAAAATAAAATATAAACTAAATTATATAAAACACAAATTTAATACGCGTCTTCCTCTTAATTTAAACAATTACTAAATTTTAGTTTTAATTTTATTCTCCTTTTTCCGTTTTTTTATCTCCCTTTACGTACGTCGCCGCAGCTTTCTACAGCGACTAAAAATTCTTCGATGTTGTGAGCACGTTTTTTTTTTTCACAAAAAAAAAAAAACATCTAATTTAGGAAACGGATTTTGATAAGCTTAAGGATTATTTTCGTAACCAACGTGTAATTAATAAAGGACAAGAGACCCCGATAAATTTCAACTGACACTAAACACCACCACAACTGAGCATTGAAGGAGGAAGCCGTTGCGTGCGTACAGCTGTAGAAGGAGGAGCAACAAAATGGACAGATATGATCTGGAGGACATTGTTGTTGCACCGCCGCAGCCAGCGTCCGGCGAAGATTCGCCGCTCAAGGAATGGCGTCTTAAATATCAGGCCGGCACACTGACACGCAATGATTTTATCGAGTTCTACAAGAAGGAATCTCGCAAATACTTTGAGTATCAAAATGAATGCGAAGCAGGTGAGTTGAATCGATAAAAAAAATAGTTGTAATTTTATATATTTAAATGTCAAAGAAATTTTTTTTTCCCGTTTATGACAGTACTATAGTTTGTTTGACTGACACTGCATTACTAGACAAACAGACAGCAGAGCACATAAAGCCACAATTGGCACAATACGAATGGCAACCATGACTGGCGGTTGCTATACTCATATGTTGATTATATACATATATTGGATGTATTAAAGAGTTTCCGGAAAAAAAAAAAATCTGTTAGCGCGCCGATTACACGGCGAAAGTATTGCTCATTCCTGGTGATTCATCTCTCCTATTGTATCGTTTGCATTTAAACGATTCTGAACATATCTGTGGATCATCGTCGTTCAAAACAGATGGCAGTCGAATAGTGCAAGCGAGGTTTGCTCTCTTCTATAAAAAAACAAAAAACGAGGAAACGATACATTATATACCAATTTTATATTGTAATCGCTGTAAAAAATTTGTTCCCTTTTATTTTATGAAAATGAAACAAACAAAAATATTTAATAAATATATTGTTCTAAACAAACATGCTGTTGGGGCGGAGCGTTCCCCAGTTCAAACACACTTAGCTTGAGATAACACTTTCGAGTGAAGCTCTTCTAATGTTTTCTGTTAACGTTTTGTTACGTGACGTAGTGCATTGTCATGCTACAATATTGCATTTGCTCATGTGGCTATAGTTCCCTTCTGTGATAGTTTGAGATCATGAAACACTACACCTTGCTGGTCCTATCAGATGCAGAACATTGGGTTCGTTGTGTTTGGCTAGAATTTTTGATGTTATAACGGTATATCGATATTTTTAATTTTCGCATGGAGAAAAATACAGCATTATATGCGTAAAAATAGTGCAAGACTGTGGTTCTTCAACTGTGAAAACGATACCGCTTATTTCGACGAGTCTCTTGCAGAGTATACTCTAAGTTCTTCCTTGCACGTTGCTATGCGGGAACCTTCGCCGAATCTGTTCAACAGTCATGTCATTGATGCGTTTGACGTTTTTGACGTCAAGTTCAAAAAAACCATCGCTGATGAGTTGATATTTTTGTTTTGAATTAGCACTATAGATATTCCATATTTTTCCATATATCAACGATTCTAGCCTTTTTCAATATTTGAAACTGGAAAAATCAACATTTACTGTAAATACAATTGAACTTATGAACAGATTTTCAGCTTGTGTTTATTTAAAGACCCCTTTTATGTTTTAAAAAAATACGACAAATGTTCAAATACATCCAATATACATGTATGTTTGTATGTGTATAATCTAGTTAACTAAACTTTGTGGCTTTCTGACTGTTGACTGGATTGTGCTCCGGTAATTTGAACTATCGTGTTATTGGCAACATGTCACAGAGCAAAACGTAGCAAACGTTTCATGTTCAATGCTATGTGGCTGCGGTTGACATTATTTAATCTAATCGGTTAATAAGTGCTATAATAAATCTGATAGGAAAGAGTTCATAGCAGCGACGGCAACAGGTGCAGCTGAAAGTGCAGTGACTTGAATCCCAGGCAATAATCATTTAGAGTCAATGGGCTACCGCCGCCGTCGCCGCCGCCGCCTTTGTATACGCTGAGACTCTGAAATTTTACTTGAACTTGAGCTGAATTCAGGAAGCACAAACAAAAACCAATGACGCCAGACAAAATCAGTTGGACTAATATAGTGAAATTAGACATGACAGACGCGGACACGCTGACTGACTAACTGGCTAACGGACTAGTTGGCATTGTTTCATTGTTTGTAAATCCCGTTTAGTAGTATAATATATATTGTTGCTATTTTCATTAATATATTTTTTGATTTTCATTCGTTTTGATTTTCCGTAGCCTGTAAATAGTTTTTCTTACAAATGCAATTCAATTTGTTGTTGTTGTTGTGTATTAAATGCTTAAAAAGTTACAAATTATTATATTAGCTAGTTTGCAACTAAATAGAACATTCTCCTCGGGTGCATACGTTTATGTGCATTGAAAGTTAACGTATTTCGAATTCTGGAACCAAAAAGCAAAAAACGTCTTTTGAGTCTATTCATAATAATTAAAGTGCTGTTCAGCCAGACTATGGTTTAAACTTTGCATGTGCAATGTCTAATAAGACTTCCTTCCTATTTATTTAGGCATTTCTAATTGGATTTTCACCAATTATGCAATATTATTGAGTTGCAAATTCACTTTAACGTGTCTTCTAGATTTGCGTATGTTTTTCTTTCAATTGGCAATCAATTGTAATCGATAGTGATTAATAGTGTTTCCTCGTCTTGGTTTCATTGGGTTTGAGCAGCTTAGAGTACTACTCTACACAAAGCTGTTTCCACCAAATACAGAGCACGGGCTTGGAACTATGGGTTATCGATGTTGATGCATGTTCAGGCTTTTGCGTACGTTTTTTAACACAGCATAATCGTGGTGTATGGAGCACAATGTATTACAAAAAACTGTCCTTTAGAGTGGCTATTCACACGTAAAATGTTTCACGGCTTCAAGTTCATATGACACCGAATTTCCTTACTTTTGAATCATTTCCTTCGTGGATTTTAATGTTCTGAAGAAAGTTTAATGAACATTCAACAATATAAGCTCTTCTTGCATTTGGCATGGTTAAACTTACTACTTTCAAAGTGTCGGCAAGAGCATATATAAGCTTTTACCAGCAAAAGGTGTGTTTCAGTTGCAGTTTTCTTCAAAATAAAAAGAAAAAAATGAAGTAAAACTTCCCGGAAATGTTGTTTGTTGCAATAATTCCACATGTTTGGATTAAGTTTTATTCACTGTGACAGAACAACAGATTAATATAATTTTTAATGCGCTCGTTCTCTCCATATTAGTAACATTATTAACATTATTAGTAATATTATGAACATTAACATTTAACTTTTGTTAAACGATGAAAATTATTGCATACATCAAATACTAGCTACCAAATTATTATTAGTTTTCTATATTGAAAAAAGAATGTTCTAGTTCGCTCAACCAGTTTTTTTTTTTCTAATTTTAAATCCGATCCCCTCTTTAAAAACGTATGTCATATTTCTTATCAACAGCACTTTGTATATAAGAAATTCAAATCTTCTTCTGTTAATTATTCTCATTTTTTGAATAAATAGATTTGAGCTTTTCTCATTGGCGATTTGTTTTTACTGGCAGAGACTGCATTTGTAAACTGCAATTTCGTGGAATTCTAATATTGTTAATACTCGAGCGTTTCAGTTTTATATTTCTGTATGTTTACTATTGATTTTACTTGCAGACTTCACAAGCACAAACTTTAATGTATATGTCTCCAACATGATTAGTTTTCTTAAGAATTTTAGATCGAAAGACATTTAGAACTTATGTGTATACAATATCAACGATACATAGAGTTGTTTCTATTGCTAATATCGTATAAGCAGTAAAGTTATATATAGAATTGCTTGTAATTGAGTTGAGCAATATTCATAGAATATATATAAATAAATAAAATTAAGTTTACAATGTACAGTCGAGTACGCAAAATTATGAATGTTTCAAATTTAACTTTTAATTAATATGTTAAATTAAATTGTCACGTATTGTTAAAAACATTTCCTCACGTACGATTCTCAGCTCAGCTCTGGCCCTATAACTCAAACTTGTCTCTAAATTGTCTACAGTTTATAGAACTTTCAATTATGCCCAAAATCAAAAAATCATTTATACATTGCAACATGTTTATCAGATGTAACTATGATGCTAAACAGTTTGTAAAATCGATCGAGAGTTGTCTTTTATATTGTTTGATTCTTGATTTTTATACCATTCGCAGATAGCGTGAATTGGTATTATCAGTATATATGTATATATGTACATATATTCTTGGTTAGCTCTTCGAGACGAGTAAATCTGGTCATGTGTCCATCGGTCTATATGAAAAGCTTTTGTATTGCTGTCAATATCAACTAAAAAAATTTAGGTGTTGGCTCCTACACAAACCGACCATACATTATTTACTATGTAGTTTCTATACAATTTAAAATTTCGGATCCACTAAGTTAACGGTTTTTTCTTTTCTCAGCTGTTGTCAAAATATTTTTTTGTGATTTTCATCAGCTGTTACAAAAATAAAACATTCACATGTTTCTTGTTTCTGATAATAAATTGTTTTGTCAACTTTGAAATTTGCTGTTCATCTTTGTTATTGCTATATTTTGTATCTTGTACACAGTTTATTCAACTCGCCGTTGTATCTGAGTGTGTCAATCCTTGAAGTCACTTGGTCATGTTTTTTTTTTTGTTTTTTTTTTCTGTGCATCGTTAATTAGAATACCAGGTGTGTTGTTTTTATACAAACATACAAAGAATCTTAACTGTATCTACAGCTACATATACTACATGGTATACCTATAAATTTTTTAATATTTAACGATCGTTTCCGTTTTCGTTGACTTGCTGCCATTTTTTTATTTTTTTTTTTATCGTAAATCGTTTTTCTTCATTTGATTTTCTGATGTTTCTTGAAAGAAACCGTTTTGTTTTCTTTTTCGAAATTATAATTTATAAATTTATAAATTATAAATTATTCGCCAAATGGTACTACAGACTTTGAAGCATTTGGCATTATGTAAATTTAATAAAAGTGTATTTTTTGCATTCCATGTGAAGCGCAGTTTTATTAAATGAAATTATATTATTTTAACAAGTTTTACACAAAATGTTTCTCAATTCGTATTTTGTTACATTTGTCGTATATATCGTCCGTTTGTTGTTTGTGGAATATATGTATAAGTGGAGTACGATTGGAAATGTTGCTGTAAATGGTATTAAAGATTCGAGTATTACTAATATTATGTCAACCACCCTTTCGTATTGGCATAATCGTTTTAGCTTTTTAATAACCAAGGGAAATAATTCAAAATCATGTATTTATACATATATATGTAGTAATATGGAACCAAATTAAAAAATATTACATATATATTATATTATATATTATTTCAAGGTAATGTAAACATAGTGGTATAAACATACCTACATCTTGGTGGTATAAATATACTCCTGCATGCATATTACATACATACATTTCAAACAATAGTGTATGCATAGATACGTATCTATGAAAACATACGAAAAAATGATCATGTGTATAACAGTTAAAACTGATGGTCACACATGAAGTGTATAACATACATATATTCGTATTTGTGTAGTAGCCATATACCTATGTTCACATTAGTATGAGGCGTGCGTTTGCAAGACATATAGCAAAAATGATATTGGGGCGTAACAGAATATCACAATATTCTCACTGGAAATATGCATACTTAAATTTGTTCTTAATATTCGGCCAATCGTCAAATTTTACTTTTCAAAATTTATTTTGAACTTTATTTTTTAAGTAGTGATTGTATTACATCAACATTCCATATGAAGGTGGAATTTTCCAACGACATATCACATGTTAGACACGATTAATGAACGCTGCAGTCGAGTGTGCTTGGTAGATGATCAAAATTTGGACTATGATCTTAATGCTAGTACATGATCAAGTACATAATCTAATATATATATTTTTGTAATGTAATTATACTATATAATTGTTACTTTGGAGCGCTGTTTGTTTTCATATTTGGCATGACTAATATTTTGTTATTATAGGTTATAGGTATACACAATATGATCAAAAAGTATACGGAATATATTAATAAAACGAAAAACGTTTTGATTGTACTTCGATAATACTTATATTGTTCTCATGTTGAATGCAATACACTTATTCCAAGGCTTCTTTCAAACTTCAAAATACATTACATAGGCCGATTTTGGAATCGCCATCACATCTTTTGCAGCTAAATTGTCTCAAAACGCTTTCCGTAACTTGAATCATACTAATAGGAAAAAGTTAAATGAGGTTATGTCAGTTGATACTGACAATTCAGCCATCTCGATGAAGTCTGCACCGATATACAATTTTTTTCAAGCATAACTTTTGAAGATTTATGTCAGTCGAATAGGGTAGATAAACGACCATAATGAGGCAAATCTTCCTCTACACTACAACACACATTAAACTCTTTGTAAAAATTTAATTTGCTAAAAATTTACGTATGAACAAACGAGTATCAACTTTGAGAAAAATATTAATTTTACAATAACTTAAGCGAGGTTCGTTTGAATATGTTATTCTGGTTACTTTTTGAACAGAACGTATTTGTATACATACGTATGTACATACATATATTTTTTTTTTCTCATATACAATACATTGCATTGGTTCTTTCTTTGGCCAGAATATGCGTTTTCTTTCCGCTTCTTGCAAAATTTTATACTATTTGTTTAATTTATTTGGCGTAAAATTATTTACATGCTTAATATGAATGGAATGGAATGATATGGTATGTGGAGGCAATATAAATACGTAGTATTCCTACATATAGCATATGTACCTATGTATGTATATATCGTACATACTATATGTACATTATTGAATTCTTGTTTTGGATTCTTTCGCTGATGAGTGTATGTAGTATTTTCTTTGTTCGATTTAAAGTTGCAAATTTTCTTGAATAAAAATACAAGATGCATCTCGATTGTTCCAAATATTCTTAATATATTTATCTATTTTATGTATATAACTTTTATATACTATGTTTGTATTTAGTATTTATTTCAAAAATCAAAACACACACAACAATTCAATAACCGGTCTCAAAAAAACCAGAGAGTCTGGCAAAAAGTTATTTACAAGAAAAATTAATCGTGGTTATTTTAATCAAGCAAATCACGACCTTGAACTGAATTTTGAACAATAATTTGTCGGCACTGTATGTACGATACATTTGTATACCTATGTATATGATATGTAGTTACAAATACATACTTGTATATATATATATATATACTTATGTATGTATGTATGTATATATTATTTAAATTTTATAGCATATAGTAAGATGCAAATAGAGTCAGTCTATACACAAGTATATATCGATCTGATCAGTGTTTATGTTTCTTTAGTGCAAACAAATAAAAGATTGTTAGTTGTTTACTTATAACGTGACACACTCAATTCTTTTTTTTAATGTTTTTTATGCTTACATACATACTACTTTCAATTTCTATATAGGCTTCTCTTTGTATGCAAATCTTGTTTAACTGCTTACCAAACCTAATAAAATATCTATGTACTTTTCTATAAAAAATATACTTTTCTTTTTATAATAATAATATGTAATAATAATAATATATAATTAATTTTCAATGTTATGTTTAAACATTTTTTTATTTTGCATAACCAGTTTGTATACCCTACACGTTAGTGGTGAAATAAATATGCTACACGCATAGTGGTGAAATAAATATGCGTGTTAACAGTTTGTCAGTTCGATTGAACACTAACTTGTTTGTGTTATCATGTTAAAACTTGTGTTGTTTTTATACAAATCATTGCATCCAAAGCGAAGCAACTTCAAATTTTGATATCATGATATATCATAATTTTCACACCATTCCCATAATTATACATATAAAGAAGAGTATTTAAGCTTTAATTTACCTAAAAAAAAATTTAATACATTTTTAAAATTTGTTACGCTTCTCTGATTGTTTTGCAAAACAAAAACAAAACAAAAAAAATTACTCATCGCTGCTGACTAATTAAATATTTTCAGCCAAGTTGAATGAAACTTAAAAAAAGTGCTACTTGAAATTGACTCAAAATTCTATCTTTCTTATTTGATGTCGACAATTGGAAATGCACAATTCTACGCCAGTATATTTTACGTATATAGTATACGAGTATATACATATGCATTCATTATAAAAAAATTTTACCAGCCAAAATACCTGTCATTGCTCGGTTTCTCCAATATAATTGGAAAATGCAATAGTTGAAGATTATTTCGGTTAAATAGAATAGAAAAATGATTGATGATTATACACCTCAGAGCAAAGAAATTTGGCTATGCAATGCCAAGGATTTACTAAGTTTATGTTAATGTCAGTAGAAGGCGTGGCAGTCGCCATTAAGAGTGTACGAATTTTAACGAAGCAGTTTGCAATCTCACTTCAACCAAAACAGTATTTCCAAAGTAGTATATTTCATGAATTATTATGTCCTATAGTGCGTTCGAACGTTTCATGCTTTTACTTACCTTCAGGCTTCATGATACATATTTGGCATAAATAATTGCGATTTTTCGTCAAACAATCGGCCACAAGTGTCCATTTTTTCGTCGTCTTCGGTCGGAATGCGTTAAATTGATATTTTGGAAATGCTCAATTCCATGAATTTCAAAGAAGATTTTGACTGATCTTTGCTAAATTCAGGCGCAGTTTTTATGGAATCTGCGGTATTCACGGATTTCAGTGGGCCGGACTACATGTTAATCCTCATGTTCTCAGAAACGTTGGTTCATTAATTTCGGTTTAAGTTTTACCAAGCTTAAAACAGAACTTAATTTTTTCTCTTTCTTCAATATGTTCACTTGACATTGTTCACTCCTTAGAGTAACTAGAGTAAAATTTTGGGTGTTCGTACGAATGGCTAATTCATACTAGTAAGTGTACACACAACTCCGGCTTTAGTATCTAAGCAGTATCAATTATGTATTTTTGTTTAATTATATTTACATACGTATAACTTTTGATGTTTTATCCCCATGCAATAATGATGTTTAGTAAAATTACAAAAGTTTTTAATTAATTGTCGTCAATCTTATTTATTGCAGTAAAATGCTTGTTCAAGGAAGCCGGCGCAAAAGAGGCCATAATCGATGTACTTGTGGAGTTTATATTGGGTGAAAATCCTGCAACAGCGTTGGAGAAGCTGCGCCTCGAAGGCAATGCAGCCAGCGTGTGTGGTAAGGTTTTTCGCAATGGTGAACCCACATACAGTTGCCGTGAGTGCGGCATGGATCCGACATGTGTGCTCTGCGTAAACTGCTTTAAACAGTCGGCACACCGTTTTCACAAGTACAAAATGTCGACATCTGGCGGTGGTGGTTGCTGTGATTGCGGCGACAATGAGGCCTGGAAAAAGGATCAATATTGCGAAGAACACAGAGTGAGTCATGTTATTTTTATTCTCAGCATTAAATACACTAATAAAACCAATTTGTGCTTTCTTTTAGGCAAACAGCGCAAATTTACAAGAGAGCAAAGTGATTACAGACATTGTCATGGAACGTTCTAAAATTGTTTTTGCCGCAATATTAGCTTTTTGCGTTAACTATCTAGAAATCGAGCCGAACGCCAGTCTGCAGTGTCTGGACGGTGATGGTGATGGTGACGATCAATTTTGCACTGTACTGTACAACGATGAGTCGCATACTTTCGATCAGGTCATTCAAACATTAACAAAGATAGTCCGCTGTCGTCACAAGGATGCAATGGAAATTGTCGCTGCCATTGATCGCGAAGGACGTGCTGTTGTTAAATGTGATACATTTAAAGAGTGCAACGAATTAAAGACTTCTATTGAAAATCAAATGATGGTGCCGACCGGTGTCTTACCGAGTAATCGTCACAGTCAATCGTTGCGTACATCGGTGTTGCACATCAATTCAGTGGCATGTCAACAGTTTGCATTGCAGCTGCTCTCCTGGTTTCAGGAATTTCTGGTGCGCCATCATTTATTCCGGCGCATATTCTCCGATCTCGTGCAATCAAAGACCGAGACATTCTGCGTGCGTCACGTACTGGAGTACGATGTGAAGCTGTGGAAGACAGCGCGTACCTGTTGGCATCGTCTGCTCATTTCCGGACTGTTAATGGAGTACGATAATAAAATGCTGCTGGCGCAGGAATTCTCACGACGTTATGCAACTATCGTCGAGGATTTCATACATGACGATCATGATCATTCGTTCTCGGTGGTGTCATTGAGCGTGCAACTGTTCACGGTACCGAGTATTGCCCATCATCTAATTGCAAATGAAGGCATCTTCTACAAGCTGCTGCATACATTCTATCATGTGTCCATCGAGGAGTTGGTGCAAAATAACACGTTGCACTTCTCTAAGAATATGGCCAACTTGGTGTTCTTCAAACGATCTGCATACATATTGTACGATTTACGCTATTTGCTTAGTCTGAAGCCGGAGGTCTGGAACAGCGAGTTGCGTACTGGCTTTCAAGAAGGTAAGCTCTACAGTATTACATATTGTTTAAGATTTTCTATAAATATATATTTGCATACCATTCCACACGTACATATGTAGTGTGAAATGGCATTATCAGTTTGTTAGAGACTTTGCAATGCATTAAAGAAACATAATATAGACCTTAGGATAAAAGGAATCGAATACATATGGGGTAGTCCACATACAAAGTTGTTATCCAATTTTAAACTTTTGTATAAAATGTTTGTTCTTTATGCTGAATTTTTTGTTAGCCACTAAAGAATATAGCCCCCTAGAAATCTGTAATTCTCGAAGTCGAGCACACTTGACTTCAGCGTTGATATGGTGTCTTTTTATGGATAGCCGCTTAACATACATAGACTAATGGGCGTGTCCCGCCCACTTTTTGAGGTAGCACCCATACAAACCAACCGCCCAGTTTTTTTGTTTTTGTTTGAAAAACTTATTTATTTAAATCAATATTAGATAGAAATTCGATTTGGTGTATCTTAGTGGATAGCCGCTTCATATACATATACAAAAGAGCGTGTTGCGCCCACTTTTTATGGTACTCCCATACAAAATATCAACTTTAAATTCTATATGGTGGCATCTTAGTGACCATCTGCTTCATACACATCAACTAGTGGTCGCGTACCGAACCATTTAAACCGATTAAAATTTTGTGTGAATGGTATGAGAGCTTCGTTTCAACTGAAGTTAACTTTTTTTTCTTGTTTTTTTTTTATTTACTTATTGATTTTTTTTTATTATTAAGGCTGTAAGGCATTGATGCGCGTGCTGAATGTCATGCAGGGCATGGAATCTATGACACGTCAAACGGGTCAGCACATGGATTATGAACCTGAATGGGAGAGCGCTTTTAATTTGCACATCAAATTGGCTACAACCATCTCACAGGTGATCGAATGGGCAGCTAGTGACGTCGATGCGCTTAAGAAACTCTATAAAATGGCTATGCGTAGTCTGGTCAACAATACTTTTATTGTTGGATCACAGAAAGTGGAGGAGCGTACAGTAGCTGGACATGTGGCTGCGTGTCTTGTGTACGATGTTTTAACGTCTCCTGTTTCTGTACATCTTCCGCTTTCACGCTTCTATGCCGGCGTCTATTTGCATCTTGGAGCGCATGGCATGACATACGATAATATGCTACCGACATCCGATGCTATTATTGCAAAAATGTCGCCGCGTGAGATTATTGAGCCGGTACTCTGCACACAGGCAATGATCGCACAAGTGTCCTCCGGAATGTGGCGCCGCAATGGCTATTCATTGCTGCATCAGCTCTATTTCTATCGTAATGTACGCTGCCGTACAGAGATGTTGGATCGTGACATTGTGGTTTTGCAGATCGGTGCATCTTTAATGGAGAGCAATCAGTTTCTCATACACGTATTAAATAAGTTCAATTTAATGCAGTGGGTGCTGCCCACCTACGAGGGCCCTACTCCCGAGCATTCAGGTGACGATGATTTTGCGCGTCAATTGACCATGGTTGACGAGTTTCTTGAGCTGTTGATTGTAATCATTGGCGAGCGTTATGTACCAGGTGTGTCAAACGTCACCGAGAAACAGCGCAGCCAGAAGGAGGTTATACAGCTGCTTTGTATTAAGGCATATTCTCATTCGGAATTAAGTCGTGCTCTGCCAGATTCGGGCAATGATACTTCCATTGAAGAGGTCATCGAGTCTGTTGCGACATTCAAAAAACCACAGAAAAACGACACTAAGGGCGTGTATGAGCTGAAGGAAGAATTGTACGACGATTTTAATTTGTACTTCTATCATTATACAAAAGAGGAAAAGTCAAAGGCTGAAGAAACCCAACGCGAGCGCCACAAAGCTAAAGAAGAGTTGGTTTGCTGTCCACCACCAAAGTTACCAAAGCTGTCGGATGCGTTCATGTTAGTATTCTACTTGGTATTCTGTATACTATATGAAATATTGTATTAAATTTCCCTTTCTATTTTAGGCCATTAGCCAATATACTGCAATGCGATGTCTTCCTGACTATAATAACTCTTGTACTAGACCGCGGAATACAACAAAAAAATAAAGTCTTCGCTGAATCTCAATTACAGAAGGTTAGTAAATTTTATAGTTTTCAGATCATTAATCGCTTTATATCGATATTTATTAGGTTCTGCATTTGATTGGATACGGCATGCAAGAGGACGATTCGAACCATTATCCGTTTCTTAGTTTCTATGAACGTGCTGAGAAGTATAAGGTTCTAGCTAAGTTGGAAGAATTGGCACGTGCTCCTAATGTAAGTTGTTTTTGTTAATATGTTTGTATAAATAATAATTTTTGTTTTGTTTTTTAGATTGATACAAACCGCGATTTCATCCTGTTTATAATCAAACGTTGGAAGGAAAAGCAAGCAGGCGCTACTAGCGGAGACGAACCGCTGTGTGCTGCTGAGCAGTCCAAACGCGAAAAGGAAGTACGTGCGCGCTTAGCTCAAATTCGTCGCGCAAAGATTATGGAGGCAATGCACAAAGCACAAACAAATTTTATTGAGTCAAACGCTGCAATGTTTGCAGCAACTTCCACTACCAAGGACGATAACAATGCTGAAACCAATGAAGCTCAATCGACATCTGCAACAAACAGCCAACAAATGGATTGGCAGGCAAGTGAGATCGCCATCGGTAGCAGTGGCGAGCCGATAATTGGCGAGCAACAGGAAGAAGGCGCTGCCGCTGTATCATTCAAAAATTCGGTAGCTTGTCTGGGCTTTGAGCGCCGTCTACCGGAACCCGATGAACAGAAATACAAGTGCATACTGTGCTTTGAAGAGTGTCTCTTTGGCAAAGGTGGACCGACACTTGTGTGCTCTGCTTTTGTGCAAACTTCGCGTGTTCTGGAAACAGTGCGTCGTGAGCATGACACAGCTGCAATGCACGTTAGCAGCTGCGGCCATGTTATGCACTACCATTGTTATCAGGAGTATTACAACACTGAAGAAGCTAAGGAGCTACGTCGTCCTCATCGTAATCGCTTACCCTTCAGCACCAATCAAAACGTCGAATTTCATTGTCCGTACTGTCGTTGCCTGAGTAATACGGTGCTACCGTTTTGTGAGCCGCTGTGGAAACATTCGCAACCGTTTGTTCTGCAAAAGGATAAAAATGTATTTACTACAGAACAATGGATAGAAGTGATGAAGACATTCAGTAACCAGCTAGACAAGTTGCGCCTCGGCGAAGATCCGGACATATGGTTCTATGCTTTTCCGTCGTGTGAGCGCGTGCTAACCGAAATAACTGATACAAAGATTGATTTTCTCGAACAGCAACAATTGTTCGAACGCATCGCTCAAACTATACGCAAGCCAGCGCTGCACGAGAGCTGGGGTGAGGTAATGAACTGCTATATGAAGTGCATGCGTTCCACCGCTATGCCACAGTTCACTGTGACCGATACCGACGGTTTGCGTCTACTTTGGGAGTCTTGCACATATTCGATACGCTCGCTAGAAGTTTTTCTACGCGTTACACACAAACCATTGACCGATGAACTATCTATGCGCCATCAAAGCTGTGTCAGCAATCTGGTGCGCGCTTGCTGTCTATATGCGGCAAATCTTACTCAAAACGATGTCAAGAATCTGGTGTTGCCTGTGGCTGATCTATTGGAGACAATATTCAAGCAACGTGGTAATTCAGTGCTTGAATGGGATTGCTTTACAATGATGGTCTCCACTATATTTATGGTGCCCAATATGCTACTAGCAACAGATTGTAAGTATTATAAACACATATTTTTATACCTCTTCTTCACACATTGTCTGAACATAGTAAAAATACTTAGAACTGGGCGCGAAGGGTGCTTTCAAGATTATAGACAGCTGTATATATGAAATTACAATAACAAATAGTAGAATTAGTCATTCAGTTTTCATCGAGTCGTTCCTTAAATCGGTATAGTGAAGATTCTTTGTGGCCGATATTTGCTCATGGTCTCCAATGTAATAACATACTGCTCTTCTGTTGAGAACTGCAAGCCAGCAAATCTTCCAATGCCAAACAGATTGAAATAGATTTGGATGCCTACCAAACTAGAATCAGTAACCTCTCTGCCACCTGGAATTCCATGGGTCGTCATGCCAAGCATAAGGACTTGCTCTTTTGAACAGTTTCCTGACTCAACAGAAGCTAATTTAGCTGATATATGTTTTTTTTTCCTGCCGTTTAAAGTTCACCTATAAACAGTTCCACCGTTCGCCTCCAGTACCCATAACTTTTCGATTTTCAAAACTTTTGGATTTTTTTCCCCTGGATTTGCGACCTCACGACAGCTGCTTTTTATTTGTTTTTACATGAAGCTTTTTTTTTTGTACTTTTGCATACTTCTTTTAAGTTTCGTAGCTTAGTTTAAACAATAAGATGTTAGTGGGTGCTTTCGTTCTATCGATGATTTAAAAACGTTTTCTTTTATTTTAATTCAAACTTAAATTCAAACAAAATTTTTTTTTTTTGTTCTATACAGTGAATCGTTCAATTATTGCCAATGGCAGCATAATGGACTTTTATACACTGCAGTACTTCTTTTTGGCGCACATGACCAAAGCCATACTTTATTATGAGCAACCATCCATGGAAGATGGTGAAATGGATGTGGATCTGTGTAGTGAAGAGATGCTGCAGTATGTCAAACAACTAAAACCCGAAGTCAGACAAACATTCGTTGATTTTTATTGCAAAAATAATATGCCCGCACGTAAGTGGGAATACATACGTCAAATGGAATCAGGACATCCGGATACCAAACCAATTTCGGAACTCAATGTGCTACCCAATGTGATTAGTGAGCCGAATGATGAAACAATCGCTGCTATATTCGAGAGCATACAACATGAGATGTCCGTTTTTCTACGTTGCTCATCCATATTTTTCCATTTCATGACAGACGTTCAATATCCACCTGATATGGATAATTTTGAAGTATTGTGCAAGTATCTCGGCCTAAATCCACAGCTGTCCGATTACTTTGTGCCAGACAGCTTCTTTATGAAACAGATTGACTCATTTGCCATACATCATGACATTGTACTATACGATTTTGGTAGCTCGTTGAAAGCGAATTTCCAGCCTATGATACAGGAGCCATGTACACGTCCTTTGCCGGAAATTGTGTGTCTGCCAGATGATTACAGTGAGCTAATTAATAGCGTATCTGACTTTATATGTCCAAACAACGAACGCGAGGAAATGAAATCGCCAACAATGTGCCTGATCTGTGGTGCAATACTCTGCGGTCAGTCATATTGCTGTCAACCGGAATTGGGCTCACAAACTGTTGGCGCCTGCACATTTCATGCTCATCATTGCGGCGCCGAAGTGGGCATATTTCTGCGCATACGCGATTGTCAAGTTGTGTACTTGGGACGCGGCAAGGGCTGCTTTGTACAGCCGCCATATTTGGATGAGTACGGCGAGACCGATCAAGGATTGCGGCGTGGCAATCCGTTGCGTTTGTGTCCATCTGCTTACCGTAAGGCATATTTACACTGGCTGGGACATGGTCTACATGAGGAGATTGCGCGCATGAATGATAATGCGACTATTGCTGTAACCCAATGGCATCATATGTAGTCCATAGTACAACAAACGCAACAACTACTTGTCCATAGTCTCCTGCTCGGCATAAACACATGCAAACATACACTCATATATTATGTCTAACACACACAAACACAACGCATCTACCACTATATATCGATCATCGATCTGCTGCTACTCCTAAAAGGAATGAAGTTTCAAATAAATACTATTAAAAAAAAAAACAAAAAAAATTTACGTTTAATAAAAACATAAAAAAAGAAGAAGAAATAATGAAATGTCAGTTACATGTGATTTACACGTTTTGTAAGTAGGTAAACAATTTATACATTTAAGCATTTTAAACAAAAAACAAAAACAAAAAAGAGCGCTCCTTACTTTGCAACGGAGTTGGAAAAAACAAAGAGCGAGAGTGATGATTACGAAAACTACTATAATTAATTTAAAAAAAAAAAAAGGAATTTTTTTTTTATTTAATTTCTTTAATTTTTGTTAATTAACAAATCGATTTATATACATATATATGAAATTTGATTTATTACCGTTAGACATACTTGTTGATAAATTTTTAAAAAACAAAAAAAAAACTACTGGAACAATAACTGTCCAGAGAAAAAAAATAATAATAGCATTATCGGTAGACGATGTGTGCTTCATTTTGTATCAAATGAAGACTCTCGCTACTGACTAAAGCTTGTTTAGTAATTAGATACTTACAATATATTGCGCGATGTCTATATATATATATATATATATATATATATATATATATATATATATATATATATATATATATATATATATATATATATATATATATATATATATAGAGAGAGAGAGAGAGAGAGAGAGAGAGAGAGAGAGAGAGAGAGAGAGAGAGAGAGAGAGAGAGAGAGAGAGAGAGAGAGAGAGAGAGAGAGAGAGAGAGAGAGAGAGAGAGAGAGAGAGAGAGAGAGAGAGAGAGAGAGAGAGAGAGAGAGAGAGAGAGAGAGAGAGAGAGAGAGATATATATATATATATATATATATATATATATAAACAAAAAAACAAAACTATATAACATAAAAAATTGATGACTATCGAAAAAGAAAAATACAAAACAAAATGCTATCCAATTAAATTTAAAACAAATGAATTAACTGTCTGTAAACTGTTTCAAGGATCATCAAAGCAAAAACGAAAGCAAATGTAACGAAATCTCAATAAAATTGGATATTAATTATTATATCATGCATTAAATAAGAGGGTGCTATACAGGCTATGAAATATCTTGCGCAATTTAAGATTGAAACTTACTTCAAAACTAAACAAAGCAAACACAGGCAAACAGCTCAGTGAGAATGAATGTCTGTGGTAAACTTGCGCCAGATAATTCATAGTCTAAATAGCCCTTAACAAAATTTACAACGTCTTAACGTCCCTTAACTTGGAAACTTTGAAAGTCATTTTGTTTTTATATTAGATATAGAGGGTATTCACGCTTAGTCTATTTCTATTTCAAGAAATAGCTGTAGTCTGAGTAGAAATATGTGCTGCACGTCTCCAACTATTCAGTTCAGTAATTCATGTTAGTTATATGAAACGGCAGCTTTACAACAAAAATGAACAAGTTTGGTACTTCTAATCGAATCTAATGAAGTAATACAGACAGTAAAAATTGATTTAAGCAATTGTGAAACTAACTAATGAGAAAATAGTTTTTGTGATTAGTATTAATTTTAAAACTTTTTAATTGACTAGATGTGAATACTCTATATAAAAATTTCTGTTGAACATAAATTTTGCAAGAGTTTTCAAGACTAAACCAAACCATTTAGTATCTGAAAATATAATACGTATAATCTGGCTGGCACAAACACACTCACGCATATGAAATGAATAATATTTGTTGTTTAACGCATTAAATTTTTAAGTTTTGAATAGTATGAAATTCATCAACTGTTGATTTTTTGAAACAAAGCATATGTAAAAATATTTTTTTCTTTTGCTTAAGCGTATTAAATATATACCTTAAAAATGATTAATAAAAAAAATATAATTAAAAAAAAAAACAAAAATGTTTTACATTACAAGCCAACAGGGGACGCAAACTTTAAAACAAGCTATTAACAACATACATGGTCTGTGATCTAAAAATAACCGAACTTTTTAGTTATAAAATAAAACAAGCATGGTATTATGTTTCAAAGTTAATATTGATTCCATTCATTCGTTAGATTTATCATGCAGTCCTTCAATCTAAGAATCAATGATTTAGTTGAAGACACTAAGTTGCCACATGTTGCAAAGAACAAATTAGTCGAGAGAAGAGAAATTGTTGGTAAAATTTCTCAAAGCGTTAGCCAGGTTTGTGAAGAACACGACATCGAAATCATCGAAGCATCGCTTTACGTCAAACTCAAGATTATTAACGATTTTCAACTTATATTCAATAACTCGATACACTCGTATACTGCGTGTAATCAGATTAGCACACCCTCTTTCGTTTGTAGTTTTCGCTCAATTCCATTCAATCGAACAGGGTTAAAATTTTAAAATTATTGGCCACTGCAACAATTTAACATTTTTGTCTTCAATCCATGGCTTAAATATCCTGACCGTGTGAATCGGAGCATTGTCGTGTTGAAAAACAAATTTTTAAAAACTACAACTCGCATGTGTGTACCATAAAAGCTCCCATCGCGCCTTCCACACGACTATGAAAACGATTCAACTGATGTTCCTCCTTCCTAAGATCATGGAAATAGTATTTGTATCCGTCGGTCGGGTACTTCCTAATTAAAATTTTTTTCATCCGAAAAGACAATGTGGTGCCAATCAGAATTCCATGACATGTGCACTCGTGCAAAACTCAGGCGTGTTGCCTTTCGAGCATCATTAGAGGGTTTTTTTTTTAAATTTCAGTCGCTTTAAATATTATTACTCTCTGAATTGTAGATAAGCTCGCTTTAACATCAACATTTTCCCTAATCATTGCGGTCGAGTCATAAGAGTTTGACGCTTCTCCCACAATTGTTCTCTTTATCAGCATTGAAAAAAGTACTTTATTTATTACCACCTTTATTGTTTTTACCATATCCCGACTTATTGCGGAGAAATGTAGTAGATAGGGAATGGAGTAGAAAAAATAAAAGTGTGTTGCCTCCCATGAGGGAGATCAAGCGGATGAAGCCTTTTGAGCCTTCTTATATTGGAACTATTGTCAAGCAGGTTGATTGCGAGGGTGTTGGTGTGCCTGTTGAGCTGCTTAGTCTTGCAATTTCCTGGTGAACCCGAGGTACCCCGAGTTCCTTGTGGATCACTTTGATGGTGTGAAACAGTTGAGCGTTGGAAATAACCCTGAGCGCTCTGTTTTATAACTTTTGAATTATAGATCAGGTGCTCCTGCTGGCAGTGCTCCAGATCGGGATTCCGTAGGTCCATATATTCTTTATTATTCGTTTATTGACTAGAAGCTTGCTCCTCAGCCTGAGAATTCACCTTCGACCGATAAGCCATAAATGTTTTTTTAATCTTACGATGAGCTGTGTCCTTTTGGTGAGAAGGTGAGGAAGCCATGTTAACCTTATAATGAAAATATGATCCAAATAATCTTTCTCTCATTTATGTCTTTGTGAAATTACATAGTAACTCCTTCACAGAAAGAAGTCCTTCTCATGGCTCTGATGGACACATCAAACTATTCGCCATTAGTTCCGGTTGATTTAGTTTTTTGGGCCGTAACAAGTAGGACTCCAAAAACAGATTTAATGCACCGATAGCTTTTTCCAAAAGAGGCTAATTTTTTGTTTTGCGTGATGACAACAAGCTCCTCGATACTTTTCATAACTGCAAACCCATATGCATGACTTAATTCATTGAAGCGGATTTCATTCATATTAAGGAAAGCCGGAGAGGATTGGCCCAAAATGGTATAAGAAAACTTTCGAGAGTATGGGAGATATGGGAATCATTGGGCTCCCGCAACAGGATATGGGCTCCTTACAAAGATCTTGGTAACTGAGGCGGGAACATGGAATTTTAAGTAGTCATCAGATTTGTACATATTCTAGTGCCAACCATTGCTGATTGCAGCGCCCAATCCAAAAACCCTTTGGAACATGTATGTATATGCCACATTATCCCTCCCAGGATTCATCAAGTGACTTATCTTCACTAAAATTCTTTGGGACTAGTTTCATACTACAGGAAATCACAATCAGTTATTGGAACATACTTTTTTGGTGCCATTTTCTAGAAAGGATTGGCTGGAACTGCTACAAGAAACAATAGGAAAGAATCATTGATAGTCACAATCAATGAGCGCCTGTAACAGAAAATGGCAGTCAACAGTTTTGTATATATGTATTCCATTCCATGTATTCCGACTCCAAAAATTCATTAGAACATATATTTTCCACAATGTCCTTCCCAGTATTGATAAATTGACATATATGTATGTATTTACGACGAAATTTGTGACTTAAACAATACTGGAGGAAACCGCAACGCATTACTGAAAGAGTTGAGTTATGATGTAATTTACTAGAAAGGATTGCCTACAAAATGCTCAAATAAATCTGAGCTAATATGAGCTCCTCCCGAACATGTGAGGTCATGCTCACCAGCAAGAGCCGAAATGAAGTGAAATGGGCAAACCGTGAGAGAAATAAATATTATTATAAATATTGATAGTTTTTACAAATTACTTGAGTTGAAAAAGTAATTAATATACTTGTACAATTAGTTATTGTATGCTAAAATGCAATTTGACAAACTCTGCATAAAATTTTCACTGCAAGAAACAAGCAAACAGAGAGAAACAAACACACCAACATGAAACGCATTCATAACATTCGAAGTTATCGCATTCATTCATTCATGACAGTCAACTTCTTCATAAGCATTCAGACACCAAAAATTCACAAGCTTCGAATGAATTAGAATGAATGTGAACTTTAGCAACGCATTCATTCAATTCACGTTCATTAGAAGAATGTGCACTTTCATTCGAATTCAATTTAGTGTGTGACGTTTTGGCCGCATTTAGGCAGGACGGCTCTAATACAAACCGAACATGATTTTGCGATTTGAATTGCTTAAAAAGCATATCGAGCTTAAATACTCTTTGTTGCTTCTTTCACTCTTACACTTACAGTTTATTTAGTATTGCCTTCTCGCTTCATTTGGCGTTTTTGTAAAAAGTCAAAAAAGAAAACGTTTCTCTTTGATTTGTTGTAATAAATCAGTTTTTCTTATTTTTGTCTTTTTTTGTTTTTTGTTTTTTTTTCATTCTTTATTGAAGCTATTTGTAATGTTGTTTTTTTTTTCATTATTTTATTACATATTTAAAAAAATGCATTACTATTGTATTGCTAAGATTTACTTTACTTAAATCATCATCATCATCATTATCATTTGTTCTTTGTTGTGTTATTACAATAGATATTTAAATTTTTTTTTGGGTATGTGACTGTGTGTGTGTGTGTTGATTTAAGAGTGTTTGAAATTTATTGTTGCATTTAAGCTTTTCGTTTTTTTGTTTTTTTTTTTTTTTTTTTGGTTTTTAACTTTTTGCTAAATTTATACAATCTATATTATTTTTGTTTTTTTTTTTGTATATTTATATTTATATAGTAGGCTAATTTTCTTCGTTATTTAAACTTGCGTTTTAGATTTCGTTTATTTTAAATTGGTAAAACATATATTTTTATATATAAAAAATGAGTAAACAAAAACAATTACTATGCAATTACAGTGTTTTTTATTTATAAATTTAAATGTTTCGTTTAACTTAATTATTTAAAAATATATGTAAAATAGCTTATTATTATACAATAATAAAATACATGGTGTTTTTTAATTGTTGATTTTTTATGATTTTTTATTTCTATTTCTTGTGTGGCTGCAAACTATAATTTTTATTTATAATTTTCTTTTTATTATACACAGAGCTGTTTGAGTGCACATTTTCGGGAAGTTTGTGCAAAAGTGATATGCTAAATTTTTCACGTATGGCACGATTTAGCAATTTGAATTCATTTGGTAATGATTAAGTGAAATTCATATTAGTCACTGCATACAAGGTCTGATCTAAAAATAACAGAACATCTAATTTAAATCATAGAACACGTAGCGCCATCTATTAAATGTTGGCAGTGTTAGAAAGGTACATTTTTCTTCTTTCGAAAGCAGCTAAGTTCGTGCTAATCGTTTTAATAACAGCAGTTCTTGTAGTTGTGCCGTAGAAACATTAGAGCAAATATTTAATTTTGTTTTAAACGCGGTATAAAATTTGCTGAGACTTACGAATTGTTAAAAAAAAAGGTTTATGATGATGATTGTATGAGTCGTACTCAAGTTTACACGTGGTTTACACGATTGAAAAACTGTCGTGATGATTTAAATGATGATCCAAGACCAGGACGACCCGAAGCATCTAATCATTGTAAAGACATAATCAGCTTAACAGCTGAAAACGATTCAGATTTTCTTGATTCGATCATAGCCTGGTGATGAAACATGGTGTTTTAAAAATGATTTTGAAACTAAGCGACAATCTGCAGAATGCAAGTCAAAAGACAAGCCAAAACCTAAAAAATTGCGTTTTCAGAAGTCAGGAATCAAGACAATGTTGATAACTTTCTATGTTTCCAAGGGTATTGTTCACAAGGAATTTGTACCAGAAAGTCAAACTGTCAATAGAGAATATTATTTACAAGTTTTACATCGTTTGTGCTCGGGAGTTCTACGTGTTCAAATATTCAAAAGAAAATCAGTTGTTTTTATTGCATGATAATGCACCACCTCACAAGACCAAAAAAGTCAATGAATTTTTTATGAAAAAACCGACTTGTTTCTTTGGCCACCCTCCGTATTCGTCTGGTCTAGCACCGTGGGATTATTTGCTCTTTCCAAAAATGAGAACTGCAATGAAAGCAGCTTTTTACAATGCCATACAAGCAGCCGTGATACAGGTGCTAAAGAACATTCCAAAAAGCGAGTTTAAATAGTCTATGGATAACTTGGTAGAGCGTTTTAACTCAACGTTGTGTTAAGTTAAATGGATCGTTTTTTGAATAAATATTAGCTTTGAAACATAATACCATGCTTGTTTTATTTTATAACTAAAAAGTTCGGTTATTTTTAGATTACGCCGTGCATGTTAATCAAATCACGAAATCATCAACATACTCGTTTGTGAAAAATTTAACATTTTAACGAATTCACTTTCGCAAATCTTGCCGAGCGTGAGAAACGGAACAGACCAGCTAATTATTATTTTTTATTTATGTAGTCGTATATTAGAAAAGCATTTCTTTCGTTTTCAGATATATATTTATGTATGTATATCATATGTATTTATTTAGAAAATTACAAAATTGCGTATGAAGTGTTTATTAGGTTTTCCATTTCATTTTATTAATATTAAGTATTATTTTTATTATTTGATTCATAACATGTTTGTCATTTTCTTTATATAGCATTTAATTTATTTCGTTTTTAAATTTTTAATTAATTTATATTTATATTAAACTAGTTTAAAAAGCTTTTTTTATCGGTTATTGTTTCTCACTTGAAAAAAAAAAATTATATTATTTAATTGTTCAAATTGTTGCTTGCAAAAAATTACAATAAAAATGTATTTATTTACGTTTTTTTTGTTTTTTTTTTTTTCTGTATTAAGGCTCAATACTGAAATCGATGAAAATTTTTGATAACAAAAAAATTTCATATAAAAAAAAAAAAAATAAAAAAAAAATCGGTGTCAAACAATAAAAACAAATATTTTCGGTACGCATTGTTTTTCAGCGAGTGCTCAGTTAACAGAAATGTGTGCTACCGAAAAATGCTTCGTATAATCAAAAAACAATTGACAAGGAGTGTGACCTTTTGCATTTCCGCCAGAAAACAACAATGTATACCTATGGGGACTTTTCACATAATAAATATCTGATTTTAGTATTTCATGTTGATTTGGGAACACTGTTTTTGTGTGTTTGACATAGCAGTAATAATTTACAATTTCGGTAGCAAAAATTTTCATTGATCTCAGTATTGGGCTTAAGAAAGTAGTATGTGTTTTTGCACATTATTATAATTATTATTTGTTTAAATTTTTCTGTTTTTGTTTTTTTAATTTTTATAAAATATATACAAGCACACAATTTATTAGCATAAACTACAAAAGCAAAATTTTTCTTTTTTTTATAGTCGTATATATGTATAGTCGTATATATTCCTACTATACACAGCTAAACATAATAATAAGTTTAATAATAATATGTTAAAAAAAAAAATAATAATAATTATAAAAAAACACATTTTACAGTTGTGGAATTTGATATTGAAACTTTTTCTTTTCTTTTTTTTTTGTAATTTAGAAATTATACACATACTATAAGTATTTAGTAGATATTTTAAAGATAATATGCTTGTTCATAAATAGGTTCTGGTTATGATTCCATTTCGTCTTCCACAACTACTGCTGCTCTTCAACTCGAATGTTTAATTTCCTTATTGTTATTTAATTTTAAGCATTAGGCGTACGCATGCAATTGTTTTTCAGACAGAACTATCAAAACTTCATATAAAAAATTGAAACTATACTTTCAGTAATTCATCAAATATGATTTTCAAGTGTCTCAATATTGCCATACGTTGCATTGAGTGTTGCCATTATTATTTTGCAGCATATGAAACATATTTAAATGACATGCAACACTTGTGAAAGCGAATTAGAATGACATTATATTAGCAGTATGGCAAACACTGTTCATTTTGTTATAAGTATATGAAGTTAAGCTCTTCATTTAATTTAATAATGCCCTTTCAACAGTTCAACTCATAACCGTTGTCGTTGTCGTTAACATGTGAGTGGCAAAACGTTTATTTAAATATCAGATGTTTGTGTTGCTGTTGATACTTAATATATATGATATCGATAATAAATCGGTCATTTAATCGAAAGACATGCTAGTCGTTCGGAGCGAATGGCAACATTCTTTACATTTTCAACATTCACCGAGAATGTGTAGAATGCTGACCGGTAAAAAGATCTTGCTGAATATCAACTGCATGTGTAGCTACATATATTATTTTTATATTTTTATTGATTTTAATTTGTTTTTTTTTTTTGTTTAAATCAAATATATTTATTGTATATATAACATTTTCTTTTATTTTTTGTGTTTTTTGTCGTTGAAATGTTGCAGGAGGTTGTTTTTTTTTTTTTGCTCTTTAACAATATCATTTCTAATCAAATTCAAATTGTTCATCAATATTAGCATATGCTGTGTGTGGCGTGTGTGTGTGTGTATGTGTGGCGTGGTTTTTAAGAGTGTCCTTTTGTGTTGTTGTTGTTATTATTGTTAATATCTCTTGGATTGTTACATTTTTTCCACATTATTGTTGTTCTTCCTCTTCCTCTTCTTTAATTTGCTCCTACACTTTTTGTTTTGTTGTTGTTGTTGTTTCTGTTTTCTTTTTTTTTTTTAATACAATTTTCAAGATATTACAGCAATTGGCAGCAATGAGATTTGGGCTTCGGCGGCTGTTTGACGTCCGTCGGACGTTGTTTTTTACGTGATGAAATATCCCTGATAAGATCGTAAAATACCTAAAACATTTTGAGGAAAAGCAGAAATGAAAAAAGAAAATGATTTATTATTAATGATAAAATATTTGAATGTGAATTCTTTTTTTGAAAAATAAAATGTAGATAGAAAAATAATTAGAAGAAAATAGTAACAACAAAATCACCAATAAGAAAATAAATAGAAATAATATATTTATAATAAAAAACATTTCAAAGAGAGCAAAAAAGAAAAAAAAATATAGAAAAATAGAAAAACAAACCGCTAACCGCTTTCAATATATATAAAAATATGTACCATATACTATGATATAAGAAAATATATAGTATATGTTTATTTTAAGTGAAATAAAGCGTAAACTTAAAGCATTTATGTATATGTATGTTCTGTGTGTATTTTCATCTGTTTGGTGTGTATGTGTGTGTGTGCTTTAATTTTTTGAGACTTAAAAGAAATCACTTTAAATATATTCATATGTATAAGATATTTACAATACTATATGTATTTACATTATAACAGCTGTTAAAAAGTATAAAAAACTTGATCAACCTAAAACATTTTACTGAACTTGAAGAAATGCATTAAGGACACCATATTTAAGTTTGATAATAAGTAGTTAACTATTTGGAGGTACACAAGATAAGCATTGTTCTATTAAGTGAGTCACCTAAATTGTTCAAAAAATAACTGTTAATAGCGTAACATATTTTAGTCAAGTCAAGGTATTTGATTTGTCCTTTCCACTGCCAAATGTTCAGTGTCGTTAACATGTAAGTGGCAAAATGACGTTCGCTTTTTTTTAAATAGCAGTTGTCTGTGATTATGATGATGATGATAATAAATATGATATCGATAATAAATCGGTCATTTCATCGAAGAGGAAGAAAAAACATAATTCGTTCGGTGTGAAACGCAACATTTCTCGATAATGTCGAAAATGTGAAGAATTTTGGCCGGTAAAACGGCCCTTTATCAGTTTTTCATTGTGAAGAAGTTTAAGCAGTGATTTAGTTTAATATAGCTTGAAAGAATTCTATAAGATTTTTTACAAGTTGCCTCTCTAATAGAAGTGATAGCTTTGCGTAATGCATTATTTTGGAAAATACTACTGTGTGAAAAAAAGTTATACGTCTTCAAATTTCATATATTTGACCCAAATACATGTAGTACACGGTGTGACAACAAAATAACTGAAACAGCATTATTTGTAAAACCTGATCTATTATAAAAGTAAACTATAAACTAACCATAGAAACTAATAATATGTGCATACAATCACAGTATAATCTAAATTTTATATTTATTGCGTGGCACAATAACAAAGCTTTACACTGTGCGGAGATGTGCGGAGAAAGCCCGGCATTCCCGAATTTATTATGTATACAACTTAGTCCCAAATTTGGCTGAAATTTGAGACGAATTCAAAAATACCCGGTTATGTTTGGAATTCGGGCAAATAGTTTGGTTTCGCTAGGTCTGGGAACGCATTCTTTCACCGTTATTCGAACTCATTCTCACTGCAGTGACTTTTTCGCGAGCTCCAAATTTTGATGGTGCTTAGATTTAAAACTGACAAAGCACTGCAATCATTTCTTTGTGTGTTCTAGCACTATGAACAGGCATGAAATCTTGCTGGAATTTCCAATTCTTCATAGCCAAAGCATTGTTGAGTCCTGTGAAAAACTGCAGACTCCAAAATGTCGTGATAATGTACTTCTTGTTTGTTTTTGACAGCTTCTGACACATAAAAAAAAGGTATTTCTTCATTGGCACAGAAACCAGCACCTATCATAACAGAAGATTATTCAAGAGCTGTTCTTTGACCAAAATCGTTCGCAGGACACCATATTTCACCAAGCTGATACATATGTATGTTTTGGTAAAAAGGGCATAATATTCTCGTATATACGAGTATGCAGCTGTTTTCTGAACAGATGCTTTCCAAATTTTAATACTTATTATGAAGTGTGTGTTCTGGTTTTAGCTACAACTACAAACTTTTTAAATAGTTTGCGAAATGGACTATTTTGGCATTTCAATGTACGATAAGTTTGTTTTTAACTTTTTATGGAACATACAAACTGGGGTTTTGTGCATGTTTTAGTAGTTTAGCTCTCAAAACAAAATGTATTAGTTGATTAGTGTGGCTTTTGCTTTGTTTAAACGATATAAATAAAGTGTTTTTAGTTTTAATATATATATATATATATATATATATATATATATATATATATATATATATATATATATATATATATATATATATATATATATATATATATATATATATATATATATATATATATATATATATAGAGAGAGAGAGAGAGATATATATATATATATATATATATATATATATATATATATATATATATATATATATATATATATATATATATTAAAAGAAAAATAACTCAAATCAATAGTATTAATATGATAAAGTGTAGCTCGAGTTAATTTCAACCAAATAATTTTTAAGAAAAAAAGCAGCAAACAAGTTATATATGTATGTAAAAAAAAAAAAAAGGAAAAGAAAAGAAAATTATTTACCAAATGAAAAAAGCGTTTCTATAAACATTTTAAATTATGTATTTAGATGCAAGTGTTGTGTGTACGTACACATGTACATGTCATTTGATTTGCTTTGATTTGTTTCTTCAACAATTTTATATTAGAGATACTAATTTAAAAATATAAAAAAACAAATAAAAGCGAATCAAAAGCGAAATTTAGTTTAGTTCCAATTAGATTTTAATTTGTAAGCTTATAATTTACTCGTATTAATATGTTTTTTATTTTTCGGTTTGGTTTTTTTTTTTTTTTTTTGGTGATGGTGTTTTGGTGTATGCACCTAATGCCTAAAGGTGTATGCACTTAAGTCTCCGCTTCTTGCATCTATCTTTAGCACGCCCGCTAGTCGCTTTTGAATCTTCAGTTTTTCGTGATCTTATTTCGCGCATCAAATCAAAAAACACCTGCGAAGTGGGAGAATATAGAATAAGAAAAATATACAGTTAACAGAGACAGACAGAGAGAAAAAAAGAGAGACTGTGTGTGAATATTTGTTTGTATGTGTGTGTATTTGTGTATTTGTACGTTTAGAAAAATTTAGACAGAGAGAAGAGAGCAAGAGATATAGAGAAAAAGGTGTGTAATTGTTGTCGTTACAGAATTTCTCATTTTTCTTCTCATTTTTAAGATTGTTCGAAACTCTGTTCTTTGCTGTGCTTAAATTGAATTAAACGTTTTAAAAATATGCTTTGAAAACATAAATTTGGCTTAAACAAAATATTTCCAACTTCGGAGAGTATGGAGTATGCATATAAATAAAAACTTGGCAACATAAATTTGTTTAACATTATAAGAACTGAAATTGTTTATTAAATTACTTATTGAAAGTGTAAATAAATTTAATGTGGTTCATGTACGATATAAAAATAATATATTGTTGGTTGGTTCTCTATATATATATATATATATAATGTATATATATATATATATATATATATATATATATATATATATATATATATATATATATATATATATATATATATATATATATACAATTCTTTGCTTTTGTTTCATAACTCTGTTTTTTATACTATTTCACACAGAGTTTGAATAGTATTATCAGTTTGTCTGAAAGTTGGTAAAGCATTAAAGAAGGCATCGTAGACCCCAGAAAA
Organism: Leucophenga montana; assembly: GCA_035044765.1. Classification (NCBI taxonomy): domain Eukaryota; kingdom Metazoa; phylum Arthropoda; class Insecta; order Diptera; family Drosophilidae; genus Leucophenga; species Leucophenga montana. Next base: position 37,588 of record JAWNNQ010000374.1, on the reverse strand, counting down.
TATACATATATGTTCTTGATCAGCTCGACGAGACGAGTCGATCTAGCCATGTCCGTCTGTCTGTCTCGATGTTGTTGACCATTTTTTGGGGACCAATTTTATGTTATCCAGTTGAAAATTTAGGGCACTGTTTTTGTGTTTTTGTATGAAAAACTTCTTTCTTAGAGTCAATATTAGGTTGAAATGCGATTTAGTGGACAGCCCCATCATATATGTACATTTGCAAATGGACGTTTCGCGCCCACTTTATAAGCTACTCCCATACAAACTTTTATGCATTTGTATGAAAAACGTCAATTCAAACTTAAAAATCGGTATGGTGGCATCTGGCATATGGTCACTACATACACAGCTACTAGTGGGCGTGTACCGCCAAGTTTTTGGGGTAGCCCCTATTTAAATCCCCCACTTTTACGGTTTACAAGAATGGTTTTAGAGCATCGCTTCCGATTCTTTTTTTTTTCGAAGATTATATTATATGAGCACTTCCAATTTTTCGCTCTATAACCTTGTTATCGGCACCAAATACCAATCTACTAGCTTAAATAGTTTTAGCAACGTAACAAATATTGTTATATCGCTAACAAGTGAGCACGTGTATACAACTTGTATACTTTTTCAAGGGTGTATTAAATGTTTACATGTATTCTATATATTCACCACAGTTGTAAATAAATGTACTTGGCTTGGGAGTAGAATATGTAGGAAAACTATATGATGTAAAAAATTGTATATGTTCCGAATTTTAAAGCAAAACTTTAAAAATTATGCACTTAAATGAAAATAAACGAAGTGTATAAACTTGATGAGCTTATGTCTAAGAAGAGTCTAATTAGCAAATTAAATGTCTCTAGCTCTTATAGTATCAGAGTTCTCTTGTTTTATACTATCAGACAGACGGACAGGACAGGCTACATCGCCTTAGCTTCTGATGCTTATCAAGAATATAAGCTAAAAATGTTGAGTCACTTGGCAGTTGGACTGACCAAGCACTTGGCTGCGCAAGCTACCCCACGTTGGGCGCCAATTATGTTTATTGGTATAAACGACAGAGAAAAAGATACTCAAAACACTTAATTGATTTGTTACATCGAGTTGATCAAAAATAAAGTGACATATGTATACCATTGCTCATACAAAATTATACTTACAATTTAAAATGTTATATGTATAGTAAATACTATAAAAACATAATAAATTCAATTTGAGCTAAGTTCTTGAACCATTTTGATTGTATAAAAATGTCTTTAAACTAAATTTTAATAAAAAAACATAAAAAAATGTACTATAAACTAGAAATAATATTTAAAATTGAAACAAAATATATAAGTTAAAATATTTAAAATAAATATGCCTGTGAAGGTTTATGTGTATGCTGTGTGTGTGTGTGTGTGTTGTGCATATATATATATATATATATATATATATATATATATATATATATATATATATATATATATATATATATATATATATATATATATATATATATCTGTATGTGTGTGTGAGTGTTAATGATATCGCAAGGAGCACTCTTTCTAAAAGTATGCTTAAGTATGTATGTATGTATGTATGTGTATAGTGCGCTGTAATAGCGTCTTGATACAATTTCTAGGATCATATATAGTAGATACAGATGTACTTTTAAAAAAGCAGCACGTGAATGTGACTTGAGTACAGTAGTCAGAATCAGTGACGACAACAAAAACAACAATAATAACAACAGCAGCAATAACAATGGTAATAAGCAATATGAAACATGAGAGATAGAGCAAAAGAAAGACACATAAGACACAATAGCAACAACAACAAAATGTAATTAAATAGTAAAACAAAACAAAATACATACATACAACAAAATAATACGATAAAATAAGTCATAACAAAAGGGGCTAAAACATATTTTATATGACTAATTGTATTCCAATATATAAGTTGGCAGCTCTGTGTCTATCCGAAAGTTTTTCTGTCTGTATGTCCGTCTGTCTTTCTATGATGGAAATATCATACATACCTATGTTAACGTAAGTTTCTAAAATTTATAGTGATAGCTTCTTTTTCGAAAAAAAATTCCATTGAAGTATCTTTATTTGGTACTGATACACTTAGATGCTAGGTAGTCAAGTCAAGTCAAGTCGTCTCTATTCTTTAGTTAAAAAAAAAAAAACAAAATCAATCCCACTATTTCTTAGACAGAATCTTTCTATACGAGGGTTGCCTTGAATATTGTGCGCACAATAGACCATGTGTTGTTAGGTGCCACCTGACATTTCCATTGGAAAGTTTTTATCGCGTTTGTGGCTTATTTATGTCGCTGAGTTGTGCTGCGTACATTGAAAATGGAATGAACTCGTGAAAATCTTCGTACCATGATTTATTATGACTTTCGATGTGTGGTAACAGGTGACAGCCCCAAAATTAAACAGCAATCGACTGTGGTGTTTCAACACGAGCCAAATTCAACAAAAGTTGTTAAGCCTTGACTTGACACCCACTGACTTATTTTGTTCCCGCATATCAAAAATAAATTGTGAGACGCATGAAAAAGCTGTGGAAGCCATCTGACTGACAAAAATGTTTCGAAAATTGATTCAAACGCTTGCAAGAGTGTATTGATCTTCATGGAGAACAAAAACTACTGATTTTTTTTTTCTTCCCTTTATTAAGCGCACAATATAAAAGGTAGCCTGGTGTAATGCGTAGCCAGTAGTTCCGTCAATGCTTCTTTTGGCCTAATTAAACAAATACAAAATAAAAAAGTGTAACAAGGACAGAACAAATAGAAAAAAAAACAGCTGACAATTTAGACACATAAAGTTTAATACAAAATACACATATGTATGCAAGATTTATAGGTGAGCTAGGCCAGGCCAGGACAGGACAGGAAAAGATAATATGGGACAATGCTACTATTTCATTCACTAAGTGGCAGCTGAACCGGCTCACGTACGCATGCACGTTACGTTTACTGTGTTCTGTATTTGCCCCACTAACACTAACTCATTCACTCACTCAGGTGGGCGCTTATTAAGACTCACCTTGTCAACGTTCTCGCGCGTCTTAGCCGATGTCTCCACATATGGCACCGACCATTGCTGTGCACGTCCTTGACATTCGCTGAGTGCCACTTTGCGTTTGTCATTCAGATCGCATTTGTTGCCCACCAACAGGAAAGGTATACTTTCATCATTTTTTACGCGCAGTATTTGTTCCCTAAAATTTTGAAAAAAGAAATTTTAAAAATTAGAAAACATTTGGAGATACTATATTAAACATGCAAATTTATATACAATAAATAATTACAAGTTCATTACAATCACTTTTTTTTTTTTGTTTTATTTATAATAAACTTTTACTTAATTGTTCACTTGTATCACTTGCATTTTCTGTGTCATTTCGCTTCGAAAAATGAGAAAGTGAAAATTTTGCTGGATTTTGAAATATCATTGCCACTTAGGAATGTCTAAGGTCATCTCCAATGCATTGCTGCTGGTCATCGGAGTTTGCAACTTGCGGTTGCCAGTGAAAACTGCAACTTCATTGTAGAGATCTTAAACACAAACATCAACATCATCATTATCATCATAAATCGCAGCAAAATCAAATAATTAAATTACTCAGTATCAAGTACTTTAAAATGCTGAACAGTTGGACAGTCCATACATTTGCACAAATGTAAACGCATTAAAGTATAAACTAGAAGAAAAAATTGCATGAGAGTTAGCGCCGCCGCAGTAGAAAAAAAACGAACTAATCCATGAATATAAAAAATTACAATTCTGTTTGTTTTTTGTTTTTATTTTTGCTTTGGATTGTTATCGAAATTGTGAAGTCAAGTTGGCAGCTATCTTAGAAATATATATATATATATATATATATATATATATTGGTGGCTAGAACTAGGCAATACGTTTATAGGCTTTATAACAGTCGTGACATTCAAAACTAGGTTATAGTGTGAACAAAATGAGCTATAAAGATATAGGCAAGTCGTGAAAATGACCATTAAGCTTGCGATTAAAAAACAACAAGAATAGTAAAAAAAAAAAAACCAGAAGTATAATAAAAAAAATATATTCGTTTCATCCAATTATTGTATTCGGAAACAAAGATGTTCAAAATTTAATGTCTATAAACAATTTGGAGTCTTTATTACTTGCGAGTATCGCTCCTAGTTGAAAAATAGGCGGAAATGAAATACAAGCCTGGGAAGGAAAACGCCTTGCTTCATTTGGGGAAGAAAAATCCATATGATAAGCTTTACGCCATTATGGCGAAATGAAATTTAAGTTTGTTCTGAAAAATGGTTGAAGTTTCAATTTAGTCATCATTTCATTTTGTAGATGCTACTGAAATTCGCAACGCTTGTATATGTAAAAAAAAGGTCTAAAGCAAAAAAATGTTGGATAGGAAACACAATTAGCTTCAAATATAATTTAACCATTTTCAGAACATCTTCATTCCTATTACTATACAGACAGCATATATCATGCTATGCTATTTCAAATGTGAACGGAACAGCAGTGACAGAAAGCAATATTATATCAAGAAAACTAGGCCGGTCAGAGATACTGGCCAAAAAAAAAACTTCTTCCTGTACAGTTGTCGGCAAATTCGTCAAAATACAAAATTTGTTGACCATTTCCGAGTTGTAAAGCTATGCATCTGATATATCGATTGTAACACACCGCTAAAAATCCATTTAATAAGGTCAATCTGAACCAGTTTCCGTGAACATAGGAACTAATGACGAATATATGAAATGAAGTGCTGAAGCACTGTTGGCTATCCCGAGCACTTGAGTATGTTTATCCCGAAGATATTGAATACAAACGTATGTCTTCAGACAAAAAATTCAGACCGAACTAACCATGAACTACAACATAAAATTAAGCTGTATATACTCTGCTTTAAAACTAAAATCTAAAATGCCAATGGCCTGGCTAAATTCAGAACATACCAGCTTTACTTTTTCTCAGCACACTTTTTCAAGGCTACGAAAATAAATCGACCAACTAACACGTCAATCTTCATGCATTTCAAGGTGTAAAAAAGATTGTTGTGCTATAAGCAGCACTAGTCAAGCAGTCAATGACGATTAAATGAAATAAGCTCTCCAATCAAAGTGAACCGTGATATATTTGAAACTTAAAAAGAGAAATAAAAACTCTTCTGGGAGACATACGAGCATATAAAATAAATAATCGTAAAAATTATTATAGTATATCACATTTAAAATATAATTTTTAGCATGCACGAGCGTAATCGGCAACGTGTGATAAGCGTTTATAATGCAAAATGAAATGGTACGAAAAAAAAATAACACCAAACACACTTGGGAAAACAAGAGAAAACGTTAACTTCGGTAGAACCGAAGTTTCAATACTCTGTACAAGCATCTAAGAAATTACTTTTTATGCTACAAGTATAGTGATTATTTGAAGCCTTCATTCCATTTTGTTCAGAAAATTTTAGTTACAAAAACCACAAAATGTGCGGTTGGTGTTTATGGGGACTTTCTCTAAAAGTGAATAGAACAGCTCATTAATAACCGTGTAAAGCCTCCGTCCATAGAAGTCGAATTTTAAGATATTGACTGAAATGGAAAAGTGGCGATAGGTAAGCCACTAAAAGTGGGCGGGAGACACCAATTTATATATAGTATGTAAAGTTGTTCATAAGAAGTCACCATAACGAATTTCAATGTGATATTGACTGTAATAAAAGATTCCGAAAGGGTGGCGGCGGGTTTGAATGGAGGCTACTTCTAAAAGAGGCCGTAGCATGAATATTGTTCAGCCTAAGAATATAGAAAGTCTCCAAATTCAATTTCAAATGTACATATATATTAAAAACTTCGATGCTTTCTTTAATGTGTTACAAACTCAATGACAAAATTAGAAAACTATTCGCTCTCTGTGTGAAGAGTATAATAACTAATTATTATTATTGATAGTGCATGTAGCAAGAGGGAGACGCCGTATAAAAACTTTATAAAATGAAAAGTGAAAATTCAATTGACAGGGAAAACCTGTTGTTGTTGCGTAGCATAATCGAAAATTTGCCGGTGGTGCCACACCTTTTGGACAATGGACAACAGACGACCAGAAACAATTCGTCATTCATTGATTCACTTCGTCAGACTGACACACAATCGAGTCAAGTCAAATCAGCCAGTTAAGTTAGACTGCCAGGCTCTATGCGCGTCGATACCATACATACGTATGTACACATGTAACTACACATAATTGCCTTGGCAACTGTACATATGTACCCAGATACATATGTACATGTATGTTTTTGTAACAGTTGGCAACATTTATGCTCAACCGCACCTGAACGCAACGTGACACACCTAATGCGCTATGGCGGCAGTCGTAAAAAAATATATACATAAAAAAAAAACAACTTTGCGACCAAATGAGGCCTAGACATGTAATGCGGATGCCCATAATAAGAGCACTTGCCTCCTTTTTCTCCTTCCACTACCATTACCACTACTTTTTCAGGTATTCACCACCACTACTGAATTCTTCTGTCTAATTTCCTTGTTGCCATTGTTCGTGCAAGCGTTCAATAAGAATGTGAAATGAATGTTTGTTGTAAGCCAAATGGCGGCATATAAGCTGCCAAAATACAACAACCACAACCACAACAACAACAACAACAGCTTGGGCAAACTTGATTCGACTTTTAAAGCTCATACTTATAATACGAGTATATACGATATAATTAATGTCTGCAAAAGAAATAAACAAAAGTTGTCAGTCAGTCAATTCTGCGTAAAAGTGAAAGTATTGTAATGATAATTTCCATTATTCAATTGTTTAAATCTTCAATCTCCATACACATTGAAATAAACAATTCAACTTTCATGCACTCACCTGAATTCTTGCGTTGCCTGGAAGCTTTCATCGTCTGTGATTGAGAAGACACAGAGAAAACCCTCACCACTGCGAAAATAATTATCTCTGATGGCAGCATAATCCTCCTGACCGGCTGTATCGAGTATATCTATTTGTACTTCTTCGCCATCTAAAACAACCTATATAATAACAGCGAAAAAGTCAATTATTATCTAATATATTGTTATTTATGGTTAAAAAGTGTTGTACTGACCTTCTTTCTGTAACTATCTGCCTTGGTTGGCTCATAGTCTTCGACGAATTCGTCGTACATAAATTGCAGCGTTAGTGCTGATTTTCCGACACCGCCGCTTCCGACCATTATCACTTTGTGTAACGCTGGACCGACTGTTGGTTTTTTACTCATTTTGTATTTTTTATGTTTGTTTTTTGTATGTGATGCCTCCTCTCCTTTGCTGTGAATATTTATATATTCCTTTGCTGCGACGACAAAAATATATACACTGTATATATAAGTTCAACAACTATTAGTGTTAAGACAGAACTTCTCTTCTCGTTTTGGAACTTCCTTCAGCTGCAAAAGAATAAATAACAAAATTTCGATAAGTTTAATTTAAATTCAATAAAAATAGTTGAAATGGTTAAAATTTGAGATAGAATAGAGACAGACTGCCGCTTGACAGAACAAGACCGCGCTGTCATTAGCCGTTTAATTGCTACAGTAGCGTGAATTTGATTACACTTCGAGCGCCAACCGCTGTATAGACTTGAAACATCTCCAATTCGATCACTAAAAACTATAAAAGGGTGAAGGGGGCCCAAAAGTGAAAAAAACGACGCCATATCCGGACCATTCTAGTAGATTTAGACTTACTTAAATTCCGCTTAAAAACTTACTAATTTTAACTAATTAGCATACAGCATAGTACTGTGTTCATGGGGCAAGTAGGAACTAATTACTTCTCTTCGCCATATGTCACCACAACCGAATCAACACAATTATCTTCAACAAATATAGTAATATACATAGTAGCTGAAACGATGGAAGCACTTATAATGACGTTATTGCATCTTACTTTGGATAGCACTTTCAAGCACTTGTTGTCGATTTCTTCAAGACCTGGGGAATTTCAGATAGATCTTTTTTATTTATTTATGCTGTAACTATTAGCATTTGCGTATTACCATGGTACTGTGTGCTCGACAATAGCAATCTGAGTTGATTTTTACACTTTTTTTATTGAATTCATCTTTAGGTCAATAGATAGCAACATTATATCAAAAGTTTACAAAAAATATATTAATCTTATCTCTGATTTAGCTCTATAATGTATTTTAATAGTTACATATTTATTTCTTTAGACTCGCATAGACTTCATGTAGTAGCTATTTTTGAATGCTTCCGGTTTATTGACACTTTGCATACTCGTATAGTATGCATATATTGACTCTTTAGAAATGGGCAGAGAGATTTGCATAAGGCATGGTAAAAAAAAAAAACAAACAAAATGCTAAGCAAATAAAGTCAGAGAACTGAGGAAACGTGTTCCAGACGATTTTATAAATGTATCCATATATTTAAACAGCATTTTTTTTATATTTTAGTTAATGCATTACCAGCTTATATAACATCTCTACTTCTTTCTTAATGTACCCTAGCCAATTGGTTTCACTCGCTCACTTGTTGCTTTCCTGTTTAAGTCAAACACTTGACAATTAGCAAATCAAGCGAAATAAGTAGCAGAAAAATGAATGAAATACACAATGCAAAAATATATACAATACATATAAAAAAAGTGAGAAAAATACGCTGTAATAGCAAAAAATAAATCAAGTTCAATGAACTTTTATAAACATGACCAAACATTGTCGATTTGTATTGCGATCTGGTGCTGTCGATGCATGGAGATACACATAAGTAGATACAGAGTGTAGATACATATCGTAGACACATGGCACTTTAAAGAAAGCGATTGAATGAGCAAGTAAAGCAAGTCAGCACAAATTGATGAAGTAAAAGCAGCAGCAACAGCGGGATTGAACTTTAACCTTTTTTTCTACGATATTTATTTTATTTTTGTTTTCTTTTTCTTTTTGCTGAAAAGAATTACAATTGAAATTGCAATTGCATTGAAATGCAGAAATAAATCAAGAATTACAGCAGCAGCAGCAGCAGCATGGCTGTCAAGTGCAACAACAACAATAAAGCGGAACTGGAGGCGCCACTTTAAAAAAAGAAAAAAAAATTTAAATTTACGATAATAAAAATAAAACAATTTTTGGATACGTGCCACATTTAATATTTGCCAAACTTAAACTTTACGATGCAATCAATCAAATGGGAAAACGGAATAAGTGAAAAAAATTCCCAATAAGAAAATAGTAAAAATAAAATCCAGACTTAAAACAAACAAACAAACACAACTCAAAAGAAAATGAACCAAATAAAGCCTAAAAATATGCTACGATTTCGATTTTTATGCATGAATTCTGTAGCATACTTTCATCGAGTCCATTTTAAAGCACTGCATGAATTCTTATTTTCGTTTTTATTTACAGACTTCATATATAAATATTATAAAATTAATTTTATAACTCATAAGCCACCACTATGGAAACTCGTTCCCAAGGACCCGGACCGATCTGCACAAGAAGATTTGTGCAGTCAAAGGTTGTCCAACTCAGCCCAAGTGGCTGTATCAGCTCCAAGAAGCTGTTACAACAACAACAACTATGGAAAATGTACCCTTTTAGGGACATAAAGTCATTTTGTTTGTAGAATTAAATAACGAAGTTGTATCTACACTAATATTATAAAGTGGTTAAGTTCCTAAGTTTGGATGTAGCAGGTAAACTCCGCAACTACTCATTCGATTTCACTTAAAGAAACCAAAACTATCCATAAGTGGTGGGCGGTGTCACGCCCCTATTTTAGTTAAATTCATAGAGTAAGTGCCGAATTTAATTTAATTTTAAGTCGTTAACAGGATCTTTTTTAGCTATTTATGAGTCCACATGTACTGAAATTGATCCCAAAAATAATAACGAAACATTTAATAGAACGATTTACACAATTACTCTGGCCTACATGAGTTTTGCGAATAAGATGGGACTTAGTGTTTCCGAATGGATTTTTCGTGCTGAACGCGAATCAAAAACTTTCCACCACGTCACGATTTCGAGAAAACGCCCGCCATATTGCATCCGCCATTTTGAATTTTTAAAATGTAACTGCAAATTCGTAATCAGCGACCCTCAAAACCCCCAAGTAACAAGTTTTAAGCGATTACAATCAAATTTTAAATATATATCTTTCTGTTTTCATTTTTTCCTGCACCCCTAGACAAAAACACACCCCCGCTCTAAGGGCGCACGCGATTAAATTGACATAGGGCTTATTTGAAAGAGCTTGTTTCAGCCTTTAATTTCTGATTTGATCAAATTTAATTCAACTTTCTTTATTATTTTCAGATATGAACCGCATATTGGATACGATATTTACGCGTTATATTTCAATTCAATCGAACGTGTTGAAGTGGGTCAATATGGAATATCAAGCTGTGAGCATATGTTATAAGCAACTGGAACTAACACACTTAATAAAATAAAAACTTTTAAAAAGAAATCAAATACATTTCGATCGTTTTTAATACTTTAAAAGCCAGCAGCGAAATCGCCGCTGATATTAAAACGTTGTTGTTCACTTAGCTAATACATATTTCATTTGATCGTTTTTTTTTTGTTTTTTTTTTGTGGTTTTTCGATACGAATCGGTGGATAGAACATGGTCATTGTATCTACGACTAACATGTTTGAATGACTGAAAAGCAGTCTAATGCAAAACAAATATGGCACAAGGTGTCAATTGGAATCGGAAAATGGCAAAAACCGCAAAATCGAGATGCGCAGCTCTGCCGGCAACTAAAAACTTGTGGCAGTGCGAATTATGTATATACTTTGAAACGCGTTGCGATTTCGTTGGAGGTGACCTAAAAAAACTAAATACTATTTGAAAATATGTAGCTATATAAATGAAGAAGAAGAAAATGAAAACGAGGTAGTTTGAAGTACATACATATATAGAATGCGTGAAGATTATAAAATACATATGCATAGACAAACCAGAAGAAGTAAGTTTAAGAATCATGGATACTTATACTCAAATAACTGTGCTAACGGGGCCAGTGGTACGAGTATGTATAAGTCTGAGGAGCCACCAGAACATAAATTATGTACAAGCAAAACTTTGCGAGTACAATATAACTACCCGACTGTTTTTTTTGAGTGTATGTATATATATGTATGCCTCTGTATATTCTTTGACACGCTCTGTAGCCTTAACGGCTTCATGGATTTTGACATATAAGGAGTCGGTAGATTCTTCTTGATTACGCGAGTCTTTTGTTGTATCAAAAATTCCACCTTATGTAATTATACACATCCAAAAAGTCTACATATTTGCTATAAATGTTTTTTCCTAAAAAGATTTAAATTTAAATATATTTTGAAGAACATAAAAAACTAATAGCGACAAAATGAATCTTTATAAAGTCACATGTTTAAGATGTTCATATGGGATTGGTTTACAAAACAATCCATTTTGGAGGTGAGATTCTTTAAATTTATAAAATTTTAAAATAAAATAAATATAATATAATAAAAAAATAGGCTTACTTAACACCAGATGGTGTGTTCTATTCAATTCCACAGCGCATAAACTGTTTGCGAATTATAAGTTTACATAATCATCAAGTTAAAAGAATGGTTTGAAAAAGAAGTCAAATGTTACTGAGTTTAAAGCGAGAGAAATAATTCTAATTTTCAACTTTTACCAGGATTAGGACATTTGAAAAATTCACATAAATTTTAGTTTTTCTTTACACAAATAAACAATAAATTTTCGTGAGTTTCTCTAACGACATAAGCAATTTAAAAGCGCACATTGTTAGAAAATCACAATTATCTTTCTTGCATAAACTTATTGTTCTTTTTACGTAACATAGAACATCTTTGTTAAGTAAAGTATTAGAAAAAAAATTAGATATACATTTTTAAATATTAATATTACATTAAGAAATATTTTACATTTTGTATTTTTTACAATGTGAAGTGAAAAAAAAACCAACCACTTTTTTGTTAGAAGTCGAAACATGTCACATTTGCACTGAGAAGAGGAGATTGTCCGTCAGTATTTTTAAATAATTCACAAATTCCTCATAGTGACTCCGCAAATTATCTTGGACTCGATATAAATCGGAGAGTAACTTGGAAAAGTCATATTAAAGGCAAGACAAAGAAACTCAACATAAAAACAAAAAAAATGTATTGGCTGCTTGGGAGAAAATCGCAGCTTAGTTTGGAGAACAAAGTTCGGCTTTACAAGGCTATTTTAAAGCCTGTGTGGACATATGCTATCCAATTATGGGGAACTGCAAGCCAATCAAATATTGAAATTCTTCAACGATATCAGTCCAAAACTCTTAGACTTATTGTTGACGCCCCCTGGTTTGTGGCTTATGACCAAATTCACAAAGATTTAAATATTCCATACATAAAAGATGAAATACGTAGAATAAGCACAAGGTATGTTGAGAGACTACATGATCATTTAAATTTTTTGGCTATAGGCCTACTAGATAATAGCGATACAACTCGAAGACTTCAAAGAAATCATGTGTTAGATTTACCTTTTAGAGATTAAATTTTGTATATATTGTAAATAAACTATTAATTATAGAATTTTGAATATAATAGCTGTTCTCACTGGAGTACAGCTATTTCTGTTATATTATGAACTTTCAACTAACTTACTTATTGTCTTATTGATAGATTGTAAATTAATAATAATAAAAAAAAAAAACTTTTTTGTTACACAAAGAATGTTTAGATATAGAGACAATTGTTTTGGAATCAGCTACGTGTGCTCATCAGTCCGCTGGCCGGATTTTGCCGAATTTTGCTAATTATATCATGATTTCCAGGATAAGTGCCCTGTGCATCATATGTATCTGATATAAAATGCATTTCTCGTTCAAGCATGTTATATTTGTTGCTATTTTTGCAAGTAGGCATTTTTTCCAAACTTTGAGTGTTTGTTGGTGTAATATTCCCCATATAAGGTACTATAACGTGACTAAAGAGGCCTAAGTATTGCTGGTTTTCTTGCTCCCTTAAAACCACACCCGAAACATTTGTTTCCGTGGCTAAGAAGTATAATTTTCTTGATCAGCTCGATGAAACAAGACGTTCTTTGTCAGTCATCTATACTACTATTTTATCAGACAAAATATATATAATACCAAGAGTCTTTTACGGTAAAAATCAATTAGAGTATCACTTCACTTCGATGAAATAGATATTGAAGTCGAAATACCTTTTTTTAGTATTATTATTGAAAGTATGCAACTGCAAAGTGCAAATTGAGTCAACTAAATAAGGCATGCATGTGACCATGTCTGGTAGCTTTTGGTAATTATATTTTAAGTAGCCAATAGAACAGATTAGATTCAATTACGCACAAATGGAACAAATTAATCGAATATTTTATGCATTTATACGAGTTTGGCTGCATTGATACATATGTAGATACTTAGATACATTCGAACGTGAGAAAAAGCATTTAAAAAAAAACTGTTTGCGCCTCATGGTGACTAAATCGTAATACATATCTAGTAGGTATTACCTACTTAGATAAATAATGCGGCCATTTGTTCGATTTGGTTTGTTTTACAAAAAAAAAGCTGTTGCAATTGAACATTTTTTTACACATTTTACAAATAGTTCCACACAACCAGCACACATGGAAATCTATTTCTTCTTTTTCAATTCAATTTAAACCGCAGACGTTTTTAAGATATTTACAATATTTATTTGTTAAGACATTAAGACAAACAATTTAAATGATTAATTTAACGGTTACAAAACTCAGAATGCCCTACAGCAAAGCGGTATGTCGACACTAATCACTAGTATGTGGAACAGAGTCTACAACGAAACGCTTAAAGGCAAAGCCAAGACAAAGGGTAGAGGGTACAGCTAAACTTCGCAGAGAGATGTGCGCTATTTAAACAAAATAGCTTGAGTATTATACAAACGTGGGTTACCAAGATAGTATTAAGTTATGTAATACAGATACAACAGCTGCCGCTCATTGGATTTTCGTTGAGTTTTATGGCATAAATTTGATGGTAAAAATTAAACAATATGGAGATTTAGGTCTAATACAATAAGATCTAATGTAAATGTATATTAAAACATACAAATTGGAAGAAATCTACAATAAGTTCGTTCAACTCGAATTAAAAAGTGGATTGACATATTATGTATTCAGAAACTTCTAGACAGTAGTTATGTTCGAATGGATAATAAAGTTCAGACCAGCAATCGAATGTACAATTAACTACGTGGGGCTTTGAAAAAGTTTCCAGAACTGGCAAAACAAATGTTGCCAACTCAATTCTGACGTTTCCATTGTAAAGTTTAGCATTTTTTAATAAAAACGTACGTAGCATATTTTGACATACGATAACTATTTTTCAAAATATCTAATAAGACTTGATCGACTTTTCTCAAGAAGCTGATCAAAATTATCTATTAATTTAATGGATAATCTCCAATGTGTCCTTCTTTACGCAGAATGTCAGAAAGTCCTCATACAGACGAACTTATATTTAAACTATGAGTTTATGTGAAAGCTATTAACCCAAGAAATTCATCTTTCAAAGTGAAATCTTAACTTTAATCTTAATACAATATTTTTAATTCAAAAGTCGACTGTAGAGCTGTATAAAATTTGAATTTGAAATTTGAAGAGAGAATTCTGTACAAAAATTTTTAACCGACAAGCCGTTTAAAAAACATCTCCATTGAAAATTTTTCACAATACAATAATTTTACAGTAAAATGTACAACAAAAATGATTTGCGACACATTTTTGGTAGCCATTGCAATCGTAATCCCAATGATAATGTTTGAAAATCACTCTTCGAAATTTGGATGAATCTGAAAAAAAAAAGGATTTTAAAAACAAATACCAAGATCCTTTGAAGACAGAACAGAAAGAGAACAAAGAGTTTCCACAAAAACTTAAGTTACAAACTCAAGTCTGGTAAGCTGAATTCAAACGTCGCTGTTCGCTTAATGACGAATCTACAGATGGTCGTCCAAAAACAGCTGTTGTCCCAGAAAACATCAATGCTACGCTTTAACTGATATGACAATACAGTCATTTGACATACATACATAGTATTGTATGAATTGGTGCAAATAAAAGTTGAAAAATAGAAGAATGCATATTAGCCAGAAAGAAAAGAACAAAACAGTTTCTATGGGTTCAAAAAACAGTACTGGAAACCAGTTCGTAACCGAAGCACAACGAACCGAAGACGAAGCCATCCCGAACCGGAAAACTTTTTTTTAGATTCAATAGGTGCCAAAGAAAATACAATATTATTTTTAGTTGCTTGGAAATTTTTAGGCGGCGTATGTGTAAAAAAGATTTTTCTCAAATAGGAAAAACTGCTTGAGACATGCATATGAGATGCGAGGTAAAATATAGTTTTCAATAAGTGTGTAGATGGTAAATTTTCATCGTCAAAATTTTATTCAAATGATTCATTTGCTTAATATATGTATATTTAATTTGAAACAAATTCAGGTGTCTTTCAGGGTAACCCGCGTTCACGGTAACAGCGTTTTAAACGCGTTACAACAACAACCAAAGCAGAACGACAATGATGAGGGCAATTTTTTTGCCTGGTGGGAATATATATACATATATATTTTTTGTTCTTTTTGTGCTTCTTCTTCTAATTCTTAAACTACTGCTGCTGGTTTTCTGCTTTTTCTTCTTCTTATTGTGCTTGTGAACTTAAATTAGCGGTAAATGAGAATGAAATTATTTCAAGCAAGTTTTGACATTTTCTCTTCTACTACTCAACACTTGTAAATACTTTGCTACTATCTCTCTCTAACTATATGCCTTTTGCGTTTACGCTCTTTTGTAGTGCACCTGTCAATGCAACTCTTTCTCCAACTTCATCTCTCTCCCTCGTACACACTCTTACTACTATTTGTGGGTGGTGTTCCGTGTCTACCAACAAAGAAGCTCAGCGCAGGGTTGCCATTTAATGAAAAGCAAACATAAAAACTGTAATGCAGAAAACATACAAAAAAGACAAGAGAAATTGTTAACTATGGTAAAACCGAAACTTTAATACTCTTCACATACATCTTAAAATAAAGTCCTGTTAAGTGATTAGAATTACTATTTAAAACCTTCTTTTCGTGTTTTAAGCGGTTAACTTGACATAGAATAAATTATGTGGAGAGAATAATACCTATATACAAAAAAAGGGCTACCTCTAAACATGACCGCGACAAGCCCAGATTTGAATTAATTAACTTATTGAAAACACAAAAATTGGAATTAGCAAAAAACTAATCAGAAAACGAACGAAAAATTCAAGTAACTAATATTTATATATGTTTAACACGTTAATATTTGGTGGGAAAGCATTTCTGTTTTAATACAGCGTCACATCAACGTTGCATAGGCGGTGTAAGGTACCTTAGAATGCATAGCATGCTTCTTTAAAATTTTCCGAATAACAGTCGAAATTTTTTATATTCGGTTGAGCAACGATTTTTTAACATCGCTTAAGTCTGGACTGGACGACGGCCGTTCGGCAACACTGACATGACATTTGTTCGAAGAATTATTATCTTGCTGATAAGTCCCACTTCACGCAAATTATCTACATATTTCTTTTTTCGAAGAATTCCTTCGATGAAGTGAATTGACCAACTCCATTAGAAGCGAAACATGCTTAGACGTTGATTATGTCACCCCCGTAGCTTAAGTTGGCACATACTTCGGATGAAGCTCTATCTCACTTCTGGTAGTCTTAAATACTTTCTACCATCTGCCCTAATATTACCATTTGTTGAGAGACCAACGTGGCATGTAGCTTAGCAAATTGTAGGCGTCGTTTTCTTTGCTTAATTGTCACCAATGGCTTCTTGTTTCCAATTAGCTGTCAACAGCTGTATAACTGTTCAGTATATGGAACATAAAAAGTCTCCATATGAAATTTCAGCTCGTTATCTCCAAAATTGAAGAAATATTTTTGTGATTCACGCAGTCGACAGACAGACAGACAAACGGACATGGCTAACACCTACTACTTTATGGCTTTGTCTCCGATGCTTCTTTTAAATGCGGTACAAACTCTGTGAACAAATTTAAATACAATTTACACTATATGTGTAGAGTATATAAAAAGTAAAGAAAAACTAAGCCTACAACGTAATTGCTCAAAGTCATCCACTTTTGTTGCCACTGTGGCGCATAATGACGATAATGATTATGATAATGAAGTTGTAGCATAAATTAAATGCAAAGTTTGGTCACACTTGAGTGCCTTGCCCGACTATTCGACTTCTTCAACAAGAACACGATTTACGCATATATACATATATAGTCGCACACATGTGTGTGTTTGTATAATGACGTCACAGCGCAAACATTTCTCAATTGGGAGCATGCAATAAGAGCATACATAAGTGAGCAGTAAGCAAACTACACATGCGGCATTAAATGCCAATTGGGCCGCAGCACATGAAGGTTAATTATTAATTATAGTAGTAATTCCAATTTAAATGATTTTATGAAATACGTACTCGTGCACGTCTATACGACTACTGTATTTCAACGAAATCAATAACCACCAAAAATCAAAATAATTTTTAAGAATATTTGCAAAGTGTGAGCAGATCAAGAAAGCATCATCCCATCCCGCCAAAAAACAAATTTTACGAACAATAAATTAAACTGTTTTTGTTTAAACAAATCGAGCGTAAGCGTTTGCATGTTTTGCAAATAAAAATCAAAATCGATGGATACAATTTACAAAATATTTTCGAATTAAAAGATAAGCTCTTCTCCAGCAACAAAAATAAACAATTCAAATGTGAATATCCGCCACCAATGGGGGAGAAACATCTATGCGTCACAATGGCAGACAGACAGTACAAGATATTAATACTATCAGATACGAAGAAAGATAAATACGTAGGCTAAATAAGCATGAGTCTGTTTAAAATCAATTAAAACAAATAAATATAGTACATAAATGTGGTATGATAATCATTTTTTATGCGCTGCGTCCATTTTTTTGCTTAGATTTAAGGGTGTTTTGTATTTATTGAATCTTCACGATGTGCATAATTATGTATCGAGGGAAAGAAGACGGCACTAAAGTATCGATACAAATAAAGGATTAGTTTAAAGACTTTTAGTGCTACTACATTATAAGAGTTTGGTAGAAGATACACTACAGACATAACTAGTTAGATATTGATATTTCTAAACAAAAGAAAAAATCATTCATACCGTCCAATTGGATTGCAATATTTAGGCGCTCAAAATTGTTACCCATTCGTTCGGTTGCACTAGTGATTTTTCCCAACACCGATAGTGAGTACTGTACCGCTCATTAGCAGGGGCCAAGCGGTACATTGTTGCATCACCTTTCGCTAGCTCTTCGTTAGGTAAAGCCATTCGTTAATACTAAGAAGTTAGTCCTACGCTAGGGAAAAGTCGTTAACCATTCGCTAGAACTAAGGTCTATAGGCCAGTGTTGGATAAAGACTGCAATCAGTCTGGAACTTTGAGGTTGGCTCAGCAGGATTCTTGTTCTCAGCTCATCGTATTTAAGAACACGGTCGTAGAATTTTAAACAGGTTCAGAAATTTCAAGAGAGTTGAAGTAAATGGACTTGAACGATTTCACTTTATTGGTATCCTCAAAACTCCTGCATCGACCACGCATTCAATTTTAGAGTCGAAACGTGTAGAGACAGTGGTATATAACATTTTTCAGATTCTCTCCATTTCGTTTGTAGTGTAACATGTAGTCGGACATGTCGACTGTAGCAGCTTTCTTTTGTGTTAATTAATCTTGTTGCTTGTCTAGTTTTTAGTATTTTTGCAAGTACAAAAACAGATTTCTGTTTTTTTTTTTTTTTTGTGACGTCACTGAAAGTGAAAATATTGTTATAGGCTAACCGAAACGAAAGAACAAACGAGCGACCGAGGCTGTGGAAAATTAATTTCCGCAAACAAAACATGAATCCATTCAATCCAGTCAGAAATCGAAATCGACAAAACAAAATCAGCACCGACAATAACAATACAACAAAGTTATAGACAGACAGACAGACAGACCAACAGTCGGGGATAGGCGTATCTTTTTGTTTAGTTTTGGGCTATTTTTGGAGAATTTTATATGTTTCTGCAAAGTTTTTCTTTAATTTTCGTACAGAGGCTACAATTTAAATCGAATAAAAATGTAGTTGAAAAAACACATGAAAAGTTTATCCAAAAATGCGAACAGGAACATACATTTATTACAGGATGAAGTCTCTGAATGCGAAAGCAACACGTTAGTCCAACTTATCCTGACCCAGCACACTGCGATCGAAGAAGCCTAGACAAGTAATAATACCAAAATAGAATATGCTCAAAAATTTTCGAAATAAAGACAGATAACGTAGATATGATTTGTGCTTGGTTGTGTGTCAATGCTAATCGTATGATGTTGAGCACTGAAACAACAATCGCCAAATTCTGAACCTCTTGCTTCAAAATTTATCGAATTTTCAACGAGATAAGATTTAAAATAAAAATATTAAAATAATGAAATAAATAAGAAATTTGATTAAAGTATGTAGTTCTATGATTTTTTTTTTTCTGAATCTAAGGGCTCAATTTCCCGGTGTATTATGAGAAACAATACGAAAATAATGATTTAATTAAAATGTGAATTTTCATTGTCAGCAGCGTCAACGACGACAAAGTGACAAAATCCGACAGACAGACGGACAGACAAACCAAGCAGTAAACAATGCCAAAGCATCCGGTCTTCGGAAGTTTTATTGTCGCTAAAATCGGGTCACACAAAGCTTCAAATAAAAATGCTTTAAAGCATTATTTGTATATAACTGGAATGCGTAGTTATTCTTTCACAGTAAAAGTTCAACTGTTAAAGATTACAGCAAAAAAAAAAAAAATGGTTTGCTTTAAGTTTATGGTTAAAGCCGAACACAAGGTTTATATTTACAAGTCAAAGATTACTCAGTCACATCATCAAATGCTTTACAGACGTTGACAGATCGTCAGGGAGCAAGATAGAGTTGTTTAGAGACTTAATGCTGCAGCGCATAGATACATCATTTAATCCTATCTTGTCACTATGGATTTTTTTTTCTTTTTCATTTCGTATGGCGTTAAGCTGACACCTCCTCGAGTGAAACAGTCGCACAGCTAAAGTATTTGAAATACCACAACAAATACAACAACAACAAACTATTCAGTTCCCTGGTGCTCATCCGATGCCGAACAATTTCACTTGATGCTGCTACGCGCAATTTGCTATTTGTTTATGGGAAACATGTCTTTAGCATATGGAATGCAAATGGCAGCGGATTTAGAGTCTAGAGTATGTATCTCAACACTGTTCAGCACCAACAACACCGCCCACCAAAGATGCTGTTGTTTCTGTTTTTGCTGTTGTTGTTGTTGTTGTTGTTGCACGTAGATGTCGAGTGTACGCGAGCAATCATTATGCGGTTTACTGAACTTAATCTTTGCGGAAGTTGCAAATATTTGAGATACAGTCACACACACACACACACACTCAAGTACATTTACATAGATGGCGATAAAGCGTAATGTACTGAACTAGAAATTAAAGAAAGAAAAAAGTGCAATGCAAATGCAACGAAGAGGTTGTCGCACAAAAAAAAAAAGAAAAAACGAATATATAATAGCTGAACAAAAAGTACAAAATAACTCAAGGTTTGTTTAAACCGAAGCTTTAATACACTTCTTCGCATGTAACTAGCGTAGCGTACCCGGCAAGCGTTGCTACGCATCCTTCTGTTTCTCACTTATAAGGTGGCGTTGTATCACCAATTTACAAGTGGATGTGTTTTTTCTAGTGCTCTTTACATATGTAAACACATCGCCGAAAATTCAACAACAGACAATTCGATATGAGCACTCAGTTCGCCAATTTTACTGCCAATTCTCATTGTTGCCGGGCCACGAATTATACAAATGTATCAAACTTCAACCATCTGTGTCAATTAGTTTCTGAGATATAACGATTTTGGTTGTTCTGTTAAATGCGACGGCTTGGCACTGCCCACGTTTAAAGTCGATTTCATCTTATTTGGTATGAAGCATTTTAAGTTGCCAGTTGAGTTGACGGATGGCATTTACGTCAGTATTGCGCATTCCATTCATCGGGAAATGCATTTTTCCGAAAAATGGTTAAAGTCATCGTGAGATAACACGGTGAGATATCGGCGGTTAACGGTTAAAATGTAATTTTTAATCACAAAATCGGCAACAAGTGTAGATCGATGAGATGAAAAAGTTCTTTTAACTTTATTTTTTATGAATTCACACACTTCTTCTGAAACCACTCATACACTCTTGTACGGGACAAACAATTCTCACCATAAACTTCTTGCATTCAATTAAACATTTCGACAAAAGCTTTGCCGAGTTTAAACAGTTGATTTTTCAACCGATGTCCCAAACACACTGCCACTTTGAACGCATTATCTCCACTTCCAGTGGACCGAATGTCATGAAGTTTAGCATAAAAGTAAGGGCCAGCATGAAGCTTTCGAATGCACTAGATAAAATTCCGATTTTTCTCCAATTCACCTTGTATATAGTTGTCGGTGAGTTTTCCACTATATACTTGTAACTTCCCTGCGTTACAAACATTTCGTCAAACTGATAATACACATTTGCATATTATATTTGAAGCGTACAAAAAAATTAATGAATAGTAAAAGCAGCTGAAGCAACAAAAATTATTATTACAACATAATTATTGCAGGTATGAGTAATTCTGAAATTTGAGCACGCTCAACTCAAGAGCAACAATCAAACAAATTTTCAGGCATACGCTTGAGAAAAAAAGGGGAGCAGACAAATACTGTAGCGGGCGGAAAGTGTGGCGGCAGAGGCGGACAAGAGCGGAAATCCATTTGACAAATGCTGTGAAAATATACACGCATCTCATTGTTTATTGTTGTTGGTGCTGCCGCAGCCGAATCTGTTTGTATTATTTTATTTTCTCAACATGCCGCCGTCGCAGCCACTGTCGCCATTTGGCGTCAAGTCATCACTCACTCACAACGCAAGCGTCGTCGTCCAGCTGCCAGAGTCGCACCATGCCATGTCATGCCATGCCATACTATACCACCACGCAGCTCCAATTGGAAGCTCAGCGTTTTATTTGTCTTTGCTTTTATACCCTGCCCTGTAGTAGAGGGCCAAGGTTGTACTAAGTTTGTGCATTTAATTGTAACAGATATAAGAAGGCATGACAGACCACATAAATTGCATATAGGTATTTATTCTTGATCAGCAACAAAAGTTGAGTGAATATAGCTATGTGCGCCAGTATTTCGTATGTCTGAAGAAACAGCTTTCGGAGACTACAAGAAATAGAACCATAAAACTTGAAGACTTGGTGCCACGCCCACCCAACTCAATATACGCGTATCTGTTCTTCATCTGCACATTTTTCAAGATCGCCGTCAAAAATTTTTGTATAAAATTTTAAAAATATGCAGAGTATCTATATAAGAAAAGTGGCAGAGTATATCCAAGTCGTGTACACACAACTAGAGAATTCTTTGTTTGTGTTTTTTTTTTTGTTGCGTTTTGGCGCGCGCTCGCTTCAAGACGAGCTAACAATCAGCGGCGTATGGCCAACTTGACTTTGTGTATACACAAACCCAACTATATTTCCTTGTATATGCATATTTTTGTATTTGGTTTTTTTTTGGCTCAATTTCAAGTTAAAATAATTCCCACGCAAAACATTGAAAGCGCGAGTTGTATACAAACAATTTTTTATGACTTCTTTAAAAAAGATAAAAAAAACTAAATAAAAAATAAAGACATTTTTTTCGTTTATTCTAAAAAAACTGTAATATTAACCAAAATTTTTGGACATTGTACAGAAATTTTGCAAAATAGAAGTGTAACAACTTCTGGGAAACATTTTAAAGTAACATTTTTTTTTTTTTTTTTTTTGCGAAAATCTGCATTGTTCAATTAGAATTTCAATATATGTATTTAAAACAATCCAATACATATTAAAGAAATTAGTTTCATTTAAAACAGAAATAGGCGCTAATAGACCGCTTCTACTGAACAATCGGATGTTCACACTGTTCCAAGCCAAACGCTTGTCGAAGTCTGCTGCTCACTGTTTGGAGACTGTAAAAATTTTAACTCTGATATTGCTCAGCGCGATGCGACGTCTTCGAATAATACTCTCATTTTGAATATTAAAACATGACCTTTGGCTTATAACGGTTAACGGTAACTAGATTTTTTAGGTTTACTTTTTCGTTTACCGTATAGCTCTAACTACTTAAACGCCAAATGTAACTGCTGAGTTTGACAATGGATAAAAGAGTGCGCAACTTAAAATGGAAGTTCATACACATGCAACACTTCATTTATGTGGACTGTTAAAATAACTGCTATCAAATAAAAACCAAGTGACAAACAAAAGCAACTCCCAAACTTCTGATATCAATATTGTGGCGAAAGGTTTGTATTTTACATTTGTATTGTTGGTATTGATTATAATATGTATTTTAGCGTGGTCTTTAACTCTTCGATTTTCTTTTCTATTTGATAAAATGACTACAGCAAATGAATGCCACTCACAGTGAAGTTTACGCTTGAATCGGGACAGTATTTGCGCTTTATTTTTTATAATTTTTCAAATTGACCGCGACAAGTGCCTTTGTAAATTTTCACACATTTTGCAAATGACATTGAAA
This sequence comes from Leucophenga montana, assembly GCA_035044765.1. Lineage (NCBI taxonomy): Eukaryota > Metazoa > Arthropoda > Insecta > Diptera > Drosophilidae > Leucophenga > Leucophenga montana. The sequence continues at coordinate 13,839 of JAWNNQ010000374.1, read as the reverse complement.
AAATAAATATACATATATACATATATACATATATATATATATTAACAAAAAAAAAAAAGATAAAATATGGGAGAATGCAAAGAAGCGCATCCAACTTCAAATCTATTCAAAAACGTTGAGCGTGTGAAAACAAGTTACTTAAAAAAAAAAAAAAAAATAAACAAATTATAAATTTTAATGCACAAATAAATGCGCATGAAAAGCTATTTAAGTATATGTGCAAGAAGGCAGCTTTAATTTAATATTGAGTAAACCCAAATGAAGTCAATCGCTCAAGCAGAAAACTAAACCATACAAGAAAAAGAGAGAGAGAGAGAGAGAGAGAGAGAGAGAGAGAAATAAGTGGGAGAGAAAAAGTAAATGTTTAAGAGAGTTGCGCATGCGCAGTTGTAGAAAAAAAAGCATTAAAACAAAATTTTAATATGCATAATTAAATTTGATTTAATAAGTATTAAAAAATAACTAAAGAAATACGTAAATAAATCAACACCGCGTTCAAAATTTGGCAATAACTAACTTTCAACTATAAACTAAAATAACTACTCGTACAGTACAACCTCGAATTGCATTTGTGAGCGTTATATGACCTTTCCATTGTTCCCAATATTTGCCCTTTCCACTGGCATATGATCGCTGTCGTTAACAAGTGAGTGGCTAAATTACGTACACTTTATTTAAATAGCAGCTGTCTGTAATGATGATAATAATAAATATGATATCGATAATAAATCGATTAATTAATCGTATTTCGTTCGGTGCGCATAGCAACCGGATGACAATGTGAAGAATGTTGGTCTGCGAAAAGACCCTATATAAAACATAAGGCTTTCAGGCTTCATTTTTTTTTTTAAATATATGAGGGTATTAAAGAATCTATACAAAATGCTTAAAACTTCTTTGTTAGGATCTCTTAGTTTTTTTTTTTTTTTAGTTTACCAAACACAGCTGATCATTTGATCTTGTTAGCTGTTGAACAGTAGATATCAGAATTTATAGATTTGGGATATAACAGTTTTATTAAACACTGTGCACACACTAAACACACTAAAGTTCTTTTTGAACTTTTTCCGAATCAAAACAGTATATCACTACAAAAATTTTAAACAAAACAGTAAATCAATTTGAAAGAAAAACAGTCTTTTTTCGCAGTATTAAAAATAGGGCTATTTATTTGGCTCATCTGAATCGTCTTTGTTTTCAATTAAAATTTCAGGTTACATTGGACTATCACAATCGCCTTCAATGTTACCACTTTGATTTAAGTTTTGTCCAATGTACAAGTTTTATTTACAGCAGATATGATTTGTTTTACCGACGCAGTATTTTGGGAAAAAAGCGGTATGAAGTTTTGGAATCCAACAAAATTATAATACAGCATAGATACGAACGTTATGCATTGGGAAGCCTTATTCACATTCGAATACAACCTTTTTCACATTAAATTCTTATATTTCAACAGCAGAATTCAATCCTTAAAGAAAGTTTAATTTTATTTCGATTCACTAGCGATGCAATAATTGATATTTTATTCAACAAATTAGAAAAAAAAGCATTGGAAAACGAAACGTCAGAAGAACGATAATTACGACTTGAACAATTCGAAAGCAATGCATCTACTTCAAATGAATTCAGTAAATTGACAGCAAAATCGGCGGGGTGGGTTTTCAGGTTGAACTATTTGCTATATTAGAAAAATCATAGGGGACACAGCAAAGCACGTCGGATAAACTAGTTGTACTAGATATTTCAACATTTAACGTCATATTTTTTCAAAACCCATTTGAAATTTCTTTTTATGCATTGTGTTTCTTTAAAATGCAATTAAAATGCTAAGCAATTACGCACTAGAAAGTAATACAAGTATATATAATAATGTCACTTAAAAGGACATTAGAACGCATTTTTCGATTTGCTATAGATGATCCATCAGAACATCTAATTTATCTATTTTATTTCTTTTTTAATAATGTCTATCCAATCATTCTTATTGTGTTTTCCGTTGTGCATTTAATGCAGGTTTCACTGCACTGCTGTTGCTTTCGGTCGGTCGCTATTTTTAGCGATATAGTATGAGTCATTATCGCATAAGCGCACTTTTAACTACGTACGACAACAAAACACCATCGTTGATGACTTTTGTTTGAGCTCAATGGCGCCGCTACTGCCGCCGCATCCTCCCATCCCGCTTTTTCAATTGCTGCGGGTGGCTTTGACTATGGAGCAACTTGCGGCGTTTTATTGTCTTTGCAATAGTGAGGATGGTGGTGGTGGTGGTGGCGTTGGTGGCGGTGATGTTGGTACATAGTATATAGTTCAGTGCAGGGTGCATGGGGTGGCGACTTTTCTATCATTTTCAATTTGTTTTCTTATACACTGTACTCATTGGGTAAAAGGATATATGAAGTTTTTGCAAATATGTGTAACAGCCAAAAGAAGGCGTGGCAGACATCATAAGCTATATGTATATATTTTTGATTTTAGTAACTATAGCCGAAATGATTGATACATGTATTGCCCAACTGTCTGACAGTTTCAATGAACGTCGAAATTTGGGAAACTATAAGAGATAGAGTCTTTAAACTCTCCTTATCAATAAATCAGTGCTGTACAAAAGAAAAGCAAGCCAATTACAATAACAACGCAATGTAACTAATTCAAATTTTTGTTTCTTTTTACAAACAAGTAGCGGACTTCGACAAGCGTTCGTTTTGGAGATTTTGCACGAACATTTTTTAATGGGTTGTGAAGCTAGAAACGCCAAAGATGTACTTTACGTCAATCCTAATGCATATAACATACAAGATGTAGCGTATCTCGAAGTCGAGCACAATCGACTGTAATATTCTTTATTGTTATCTTATTGAATAGTTTTTTCTTTAGTTTGTTTCCATATTCATATACATATATTGTATATCGTATCTGTATTTATAACGTTTTTAATGCTAGCTAGTTAATAAATTTCTTTTTTACAATTGACTGAGCAGCAGTTAATAAAAAATAAAAACATTTGCGGCACCCTGAAGCTTACGAGACTCTTGATGTTTTTTATTTATTGTTGTAGTTTGTTGCATGTTTATTTTTGTTGTTGTATGTAAAGAGCTTGTTGAATGTATGTCGATCTTGAATACATATTTACAGTGACATTCAAAACTGATCACGTTTTTTTTATTATTATTTAGTTATAAAATAGTTTGGATATTGTTGCTTTCCAAAAAACAAACAAACATTAATTTCTAATATAGCAAAATTATATACTATTCCAAACACTTTTGACATTTGACATTTGCCATCATACCATCCCAACTTCAATGTCGATCTCCCATGATGATTCTGCAATACTTGGCTGACATTTAAAAAATTCATACTGCCTTCTATCCGGCTCGAAGGCAAAGATTTTTTCATATTTTTTCAACATATGCTTTACCAAGATTTTAATATTCTATTCGTATGTTTTTTATTGAAATTCTAGCGCAGCTTTTGATGTCTCTTAGTAATGACACACGTATGACACACGAATACTATGAGCATATTGTTTCTCCTTAAATTTTGTTTGAGCAGATCAGAAAAATGACAAAGCAAAAATTCTACAGGTGCGAGAGGTTGAAATATAGTTTCATCAAAAAGTAAAACGAAAACCAAGAGTACAATAATGAGGAAAAATAACATATATATATGAGCATCTATGCGAATGATGAGACAACTATGGACTCAAAAATGACAAAGTACCAAAAGTTTGGCAAAAAAAGTGTATTTATCTATATTTTTATGGTGTTATGGAACAACAAATCACATCTCTACAGTTCAATACCATCACTAATGGATTTACACACATACTAAACACAACAACTAAAATATCCAAGACCACTATATAAACATTGTTTCATGTGGTGTTTTTTAGGGAAAAAATTTCGTTTCCGGTGAACGACAAGGGTGACTCTTTACACAAAATGTAAATTAGTGCACAATGAAACTAGAAAAAAATAGAGCAACAATAAATAATGCAAAGACAATTGCTTTTACATGTCATGCGCAAATGGTGAATATACTCAATGCATGCATTTTTAAAATCCTTGCCTCTATTGATTCTGTATAGTTTAATAGAAACATAAACAAAAGTCAAGTGTGACCTATACGACTCGATGTGAAAAATGTTGCTGTATGTATATATCCCCTTCGCACACTCTCTGTCGTTTCTAAAATCTCAAAACAATGAAGAGGAAACAATATGCCCCTAGTATTCGTGTGTCAAACGGCCATAAGCAATGGTTCTTCAATCTAAAACCTGCAGATCTTCAAGCTTTTTTTTGTTTCAAAAAATTATATACTTTAATTAACTTTCACTTGAAAGTTAACTTGAAATATAAAAAAGCGTGATCAATTCTGTGAATCACTGTATATAGCTATAAATATGTATACATTGTTTATGTAAGTATATATATACATGCCGTACTTATTTCAATATTTAAGAAGAAAAAAAAACTGTTTTAGATGAGCTCAGTTTAGCAATTTTCTATATGAATATATGTAGATACAAATACGCGAGTGCAGTTCAATAAGTTCAATAAAACAGTAGAATCTAGTGGATAAGTTTTTAACTTGATCTGATATACTTTGGAATATATAAAATTAATTGTGCACATTTTTGCAGTCAAAGCTTATTTCCACGCAGATTCTTCCCGGTTAGAATAGTGTTGGTATGCCAATGGCATATTTGAGATCATTTCGAACTAATTCGTGCCGTAATAAGCGAAGAGGCTATTGGCCGAGAGCGTGGGAGAAACGATTTTCTTTTCACTTGAAAAAATTATATTTTTGACTGTAGAACTAGCTCGGAAAAATGTTCGTGCTACAATTTATTATGTAGAATCGATAAAATTACTTCCACTTTTGGCGATGAATTCCCATCCTTTATCCTTTATCTAGGACCAATTTCGTGAAGATCATTCAAAATCTGTTTTTGTACCAGAAAACATTGGTGCCTAGCAAAAATTTGTAATGCAAGATAGCAATGTGATATACTCTAATATTAAGGCAACCTTAGGCATTAGTTTCAAGAACATAGATAAAATATTGCATGATCACTGAGTCGTGATAAAGATTTGTTCTCGTTGGATTCAACAAAATTTGACAAAAGCTCACAAAGACTGGTACATATCGATTGGTACAAACAAATGCTTAAGAAATACATTGGCTGTCAGATTGTGACTGTTAACGAATTATGGATCTATGTATATGAAACAAAACAGCAATCAACTGTAAGGGTGATCCAAAATTATTTGCGGTCGAAGCAAATGACCGCCTGTTTTTTTTTTTTTATTCGAAAAAACTGATCAACGGTTTCATTAGGGCAATATAGATCAATTCTGATTGGTACACAAACATTTGTTTCCCAAAAGTTATCGGAAAATTGATTGAGCACTCACACATGGTTTCGTACAAGAGAGTTTTTGTTCACTCAAAACATCGAATTTTTGAGACGTCCGCCTTAGAGCCAATTACTTCTTCTTGATTCCGCACATCAAAGACAAACTGTGTGCACAACGATTTCGTCGGTAGAAGAAGCCGTTGATACCTTCAAAAACCATGTTTTGAAGGTCTCTCAAGCGGAATGGAAAAAATGCTTTGACAAATGGTTCGAACGCATGCAAAAGTGTATAGATCATAAAGGAGAATATTTGGAATAACAATAAAGCAGCAATTTTCAATAAAAAATGTATGTGTTTTTTCTTTTACGCTCACAATATGATCTTCGTAGTGGGATTTTACAATGTGTTACAATTGCAATAAATATTATTTTAGCATTACTAAATTCCTATTTTAAATATTTACTTTTTGATTTGTTTACTTTGTTTTGTTGATTTTTATTTTTACACACTATTTTGATATTAAACAATTTTTGTATATTTATTTTTATATTTACGCACGGTTATGGCTTTTATACATATATACATATATAAACAACCTACTAACAACAGCCCTAGAATGTCTGTGAATATATTGTAGAAACATAAGTTGACGCTAAAATTAGAGTCGACTCATGATAAACTCGACTTTTTCGCTTAATTGTTAGTAAGACTTATCGAACAAACCTCATATACATATATATTGTACAATAGAAGAGTTCGTGATTTTCAATGTTTAAAAGCAAGTTAAAAAAAGTTTTAAAAAGAGAAAAAGAAAAGAAAAAACACGATTACAAGTTTGTACAACGACACGAAAATATCGCCAAATAATATATGTATGTACATATGTATACATACGTTAGTGTTAAAAGTCTATGTATGCCATCATTGACATTAGGCATAATAATTATTATATTTCAGCATCTAGTGAATTTTACAAGTATGTATGTATGAACTGGCGACGACGACGTCTCACAGTTCATAAAACTTCGAGATTTCAAAAAAACACTTAGTTAGAAACGAGTTGTTCTTGAAACTAGTTAGCGCTTCTATCTACAAAAGTTATAAAACTCAGTTTTACACACACAAATACGAACAAAAATTCCAGATAAAACCATACAGTGACGACAAAAAGTACATGTGTCAAAAAAAAAAAAAAAAAAAGAATACAAGCATATTCAGTAGATTAGTCACGTTCTTTGCTTATCCGTATTGAAATGCAAAACGAATTCCATTTAAAACTATTGCAGAAGCAAATGTTTTTACTCTATCAGTGCATTTGCAAAATATTTCAAATCTGTTTTACACACTTCTGTTTCGCTATCAGCGACTGAAGTAACTAATACGAATTTAATGGAATTTAAATTCCAATAACAAAAAAAAAAACATTTTTTATTAGAACATTGTGTATCTCTTCTTATTAATTTATTAATAATGTCGATGATAACAACTCATCGCAAACAAGATTGCCTTTGTATATCTGAGATTGTAGATGTGTGTATTTGCCAAGTAATTGGAATCGATGCATCATCATTAGCTGCGTCATACTGTACAGAAATACATACACTCTCCAACGTATGTATAAAAAAAAAAAAGTACATCCAATTATATACAAATTGTAAAATCGTAAATTCCAATGCTCGAAAGAAGGCAACGACGATAACGATAACAATGGCAACGAGAAAGTCTATGGCAAACAAGTAAATAGCGAAAAAATTTAAAATCGATGAACTCAATACGCATCGGAGGCTGTTCGTAGACATTGATTTAAGGGCGGAAGGGAATGTTGAAAGGTAGGCGTATAATATCACACCAAATCAGACACAAAACAAAATCAAGCGAAGGAAAAATATTCAGTTTTGGTAAAACCGAATCATTAATACACTTCATTAAAAAAAAAGCGAATAGAGCAATACGAGGATTGGTTTATCTATTGTCCGTCATGTGACATACCGTAAGATTAAGGCATCCTTGTGCCTTAGTGGAACCAGAATACATTCGTTATGACATGAACACTTGAACGTCTAGATAATTTCTTTTGGATACTGCATAATTTGACAATCACCGAAAAAAATGACTACTATCAATTGGTGCAGAAAAATGTTGAAGAAATACAGACAAATCATATACATATACGCATATGAGCCCGAAACAAAATAGCAATCGACAGTATTAGTGTTTCAAAATTGTTTGCGGTCGAAGCACTTCGAAGAAAATGTTCGCCTGTTAGTTCAGCAAAACCAAACATTACGCAACTGTTCCATTAGAGCAACGTAGAATGGTCAATTCTGAATGGTAAATAACCATTTTTTTTGCCAGAAGTTTACGGAGAATTGAGGCAAGCTAAACACCGAAGATAGATTATCCTCCATCAAGACAAAGCGAGCTCTCACACGTCTTACAACCCTGACTTGGCATCCAATTATTACTTGCACCCGTACATAAAAATTAAATTGTGATTTAAAGTTTCTCGACGCGTGAAGAATCTGTTGAAGCCTTTAAAAAGCTCATTATGGAGGTACCAATTTCTGAGTGAAAAATGTGCTTCGCAAATTGGAGTATATTTTGAAAAACAATAAAGCCATTTTCATTGATAAATTACCGTTTTTTCATTATTACTTCATTAGGCGTACAATATAAAAGGCAACACTTGTATCAGCAATATTGAAAAGCTTACATTCATGGTTTACCTTTCAATACGATTATTCGCCTTTATGTTGTATCTACCACATATATTCTACAATAAAATCTGAAAAAGGATCTATATTATAACAAGAAAGAACATTTTTGTGTATGGATTAAAAAGTTCTCTGGTGAATGTGCTCCGCTTATTCCGACTAATTCTTCTGTGAAACGAAAACGTCTAACTCAATTTATAAAATTTAGTTTTATAAGTGAAACTTGAGGTTTTTGAGCAGAATACTCCGCATAATCTGCTTAGAGTACATTGCAAACTAAACGCCAATACGCATAAACATTTTCTGCAAAGGGTATAAAAAAAAAATAGAAAAAATTCACGCAAACCAAAAGAACGTCGCACGGCAAATGTTGAACAATGAAGTTATATCAAGAAAAAAAAGCAACAAAAAGCCAATAATCACCTCTCAATCTCAGTCATCACCAAAAAAAAGAGAAGAAACCATATGTCGACTACTTCTCTCTAGAGTCTAGACTCACCATCAACGACAACATTTGACCAGCGTACGCAGTAAAGTTCAAATCTGTGCTTGAAGAAAAATTGTGGGCAGACAGTTTATAGACAGACACCATCAGAGTAATGCCAATTTCACTGTTGCGACTTAATTATTCATGATTAAAATTGATTCTTGACGATGATGAAGCCGATAGACCATCAAGCTTTCTTTCTCCTCAGAAGAATATCAATTGTGAAAAAGCAAAATATTACATACCTACTTTAAAAGTTCCTAAGTGGGTTTAAAGATCACAACGGGGATATGTTGGCTTTACCACTCTCCACTCTACACAAACTTAAAGTAGCTCTAAAAGTTTATAAATTTAACCTTTGGACAATTATTCATAAAATTATTGAAATCTGAACCGAAATGTGCATATAATACTAATTTTAATTGTTATACAATATTAAAATTTTCATTAGAGCATACATTTAGGTATCATTTAACAGTTTTAGATAATTTGTACTTTTTTTTGCAAACCGCTAAAAGACCACATATTAGTCATATTATATGATGTAAAATATAATATGTCATGTATAAGTCATATGTATAATACATATAAGATGTAAAGACACACCTAACAAGATAAAATCAATCCATTGAAAACATTCCTTATACCATATTTTACATTATTTTTTCATATTAAAAAGCATATCTCTCATACGACGGCGCTAACTAGAGTTTAGCTACTCATGTCTACCTTTACATACTAGTAGTAAACCTAATTGATCGAAATACGAACATTTGCTGCGATCGAATTTTTCATCTAGTTACCAAGCAACAGTATGTAGAAATTTTTAGATCATTTCACGCATAAACAATGGAATGAAATGCGCGCCAAATATCAACCAATTGAAAATAACACTTTGAACTTCCTTGTTCAAAAATATATCAAGCACAGACAATAATATACTACGGGGAACAAAGTAAATTCAAGCGGACGCAGTTCGGTATTGCCGTTTATGCTTATTTTCTTTTAATTCATATGAACGTTTTTTATGGGGGAGCAGCTACGGAGCAATCGATCGTTATGGTATTCGTATAGTGTGTTATTCTCAAACAAGACAAGATTTCAGGCTATATATCGAAATTCGATACATTAAACGAACTTTTTGACGCAGCTTTTGAAGCATGAGCCCCATTTTCGAAGATAAAGTGTTCAATTCCGCCACCACTCCAAAATCGGTCGAGCAGGATTCATGGACTAATCTACAATGGCGAGTGGATTTCCGTGCTTCAAATTCTACAGTTTTGCTTGCTGGCATAACCTCCAAGATGAAAATGCGCTTAAGCCGAAAAGAAAAGATGTCTTTCGGCAACCACAGGGCCGCATTCAAAGTAAATTTTGAGTATTTTAAAACGTCGATCCAAATTGAAGTGATGCAGTCTCCAACCGGAATGTTAAAACTAAACCACTGTCAACAATGCATGGCGCCCAAGTCAACAGCGTCATTAATAGCATGTAGTTCGTAAGTGAACATATAGATGCCCCACCCTTTATCAAAATTTGAAGGCTATATCTCTTAGTCTTAAAGTAAAGATGTCGTATATATGAAACTATATAAGGTAGAAGGATAATAATTGGTATATACCCAGAGTACATATATACACAGAGTACAAGATGAATTTACTATCTGTAGAAAAATGAGAATTATTACACATCCAAAGTAAAAACTTTTAGCACTGAAACTACTTTTTTTTTAATTCGTTTGAAAATTTTATTTCACCAAATGAAAAATATTTATGGAACATATTTTTTTTTATTTATTAAATCAATGCAGCGAAGTTTTGCTACTACACTCGTCAATGTTAATTTTCGCATGTAAAGCTTGAATATTATTTCGGAAACTGCAGAATGCTCCGACGACCTAATTTCATTGAATTGTTTCTAGCAAATATTAAATAAACTCGTATAATATTGTACGTGTTATACTATTCCGTACAATATTCGTTAATATTTCGTTTTGTGTTCTTAATGAGCGACATTTTTCGCAGTTAGTAAACAGTTTAGATATGGAATTGCGGATGCTAAGCCAATTTACGGGGTTTTTTTTTTACTCGTTTCGAGTATTTCATTTTTTATGACACATTCCACTTAGTTGATACTGAAGTCTATGTGAGAGGGGAAAAACTCCGTGTTAAAAGGGGAGAGGGGGGAACTATGGTAATAGCATTAGGGTGGCGCACGCGTTAATTAAGAAAAATATATGATACTAAGAAACAAATAAAATAAAACGAGATAGTATGCCAACTAAGGGTTAAACCGATGGTTTTTATACACTTTAAATGGCATACATTTGTATGGAATGAGATAAGTGGGATTTTTAGTATATAAACTTATACTGAAAAATATATAAGTTTAAAAATCGTACTGAGTTGTGAGTATATTGGACACATGTATCTTTAAAGCTTTTATTTAGGTTGAGTAATATGTTTTCCCTCCATTCCATTTCAAACGTATTTCAAAGAAATACTTCATAAAAGAACCTATAAGAACCAACCGAAGAGCAAATCACCTCAGAAATGAACTCGAAAACAAAGTTTGTTTCCAACTCCAAACTGTTCTGAATTTCTAAGAGTACTAAGAGTTTACACTAATATCATTATATATCATTGTGAAACATTTAAACTTCACTATTAAATATATTACACTAATTTTTTTATGCATTTTTCAAATGGGTACACTTTTTAGCCTAGTTGTAGAAGTCGGTGTAATAATTGTAATGAATAAAACGGAGGTGGTATCAAAAGCCTACAATCCTACTTCTCCAAACTATTTGAAAAGACAACTAATTTGAGTTTTGTAATGCCACAGGCAAATGATGCCTTGCATCTCGGCATACATCTCGAAAGACGACTTATCGTAAATTATTTCTTGTTAATTTGCGCCATCCTTGAAAACTACTACAGTACATTGTGTTACTTTACAGCTCACAATCAGCAATAAAGCCTATCTGAGCGCATGGCTCATAACTATGATGTAGATACTAGTGTAGATATTATTCAATGAGCTCAATCAAAAATACTTGAACCTGATATATTTGCAAAGACAATATTTACAATAAAGATAATAACACAACTGTATGATTCGAAATTTGGTCGTCTCAAATAGAACTATGCTAACTCAACTTTCATCCAACACCACACGCAAGCTTTGAACTAAGCAACGAAGAAACATAGCTCCGGAAACGTGATTGATATATTCGGGGATTGCCTATTATATTGTATGTGTGTTGTTAGGTGCCAAATGACATTTCCATTGGAAAGTTTGACATTTTGTTTAGCATAAACGTACGGAGAACGTTTTGATGTACGAGAAAAAATCATCTCAACAAAAAAATGGAATTATTGTAATACGAGAAAATATTCGTGCTATGGTTTACTATGACTTTCGACGTGGATTATCTCAAGAGTGCATCAATCAACTTACTTCAACTTTTGGCGATGAATCGCTATTTCTGACAGAATTCGCTTAAAAACGAATCTAGAGAAGCTCGTTCAAAAACATCTGTTGTCCCTGTCGTTGCTGATAAGACAAGACCATCATAGGACATACCGTGCGATTAGGTCATGCTTGGGCATTAGCGGGACTAGAATACATTCGATACTATTGCACATGAACATTTGATTATTAAGTTTTCTTCGCGTTCGATACGGTAAATAATAAATGGTGCCTGGAAATTTTTAAGTAATACAGTCGCGGTGGCTCAAAACACGTCTATGACATTGTAATCATGGAACTATGCATATGAGTCCGAAACAAAACCGAAATCAACTGTATTCGTGTTCCAAAGTTGTTCGTGGACGTAGCAAATATTTGCCAGCTAAATTTTCTGCGTACATTTATACTAAAAAATTTAAAAATTTTCAAATGAAACATCACTTAGGGTTGCAAACGCGCACAATACAATAGCCATTACGTGCCGAAAGTTTATTAATTGTTATTTGACAGCGTTTTTTTTTATATGAAGTTTTTTCGGTAACAAAAATTTTCATCGATTCCAGTATTGAGCTTTAAAGTATGTTTTCTATATTAACTCGTGCTTAGCACAGACTGAGTATTTAGATGTGTCACTGCCAATCAATAGAAACAAGATTTTCATATAAAATTTCAACTCTATTTCTTTATAGGATCACAGTTCAATATAGTCTACTTCAATGTGTTACAAACCTAGCTAAAAAATGTATTAGACATTGTGTTTTTGTACGTTTTGTAAAGCGTATATGCATTTTCAACTCTATTTCTTTATAGGATCACAGTTCAATATAGTCTACTTCAATGTGTTACAAACCTAGCTAAAAAATGTATTAGACATTGTGTTTTTGTACGTTTTGTAAAGCGTATATGCAAAAAAAAAAAAAATGTGTTACTATTATAGCAGAGATAGAGAACGAAGCAAGCGAGCGGTTGTTAAGTGCTGCAGGGTGGGAGGAATAACAGAAGTTGAGTGATATGAGTCAGCTCAGTCAGTGTAAAAAAAATATATAAACTAAATAAATAAAAGCAATATAAGAATTAAAGAAAACAGTGGCCACACGCATGACTAGAGCGGATGATAATAAGAATTTACACACAGCCGGTCAAACAGTTGGCATTGCAGAACGGAGTATTGCATTAGCTAGCGTTGGAAACGGAAGGGAGGGAGTGGCAAAACTTGACCAAAAACAAGAGATAACACCAACGAACGAAGAAGTAATAGAATACAAAAAATAAGAATAGAATAAATAAATAAAGAGGGTGGATCAAGCAGTGATCCGGCAGCGTTACGCGTTTTTTGTTGTTGTTGTTATTAATGAGAGTAGCAGCTCAAGCGACGTCAACGTCAGCGTCAAAAATAAATGAATGAACAATGTAGGAAATGAAATGAAACTAGCAAAAAAAAAAGCAAATAAAACATTTAATTAAAAAAAAAAATGCGAAAAATTCAATCACGCATTCACATGGAGCGCCTGCTGCTGCTGCTTATTCTTCTTCAGCTGCTGTTTTATTGTCGTCGCAAAGAGAGAGTGAGAGAGAAATGCAAATTGGAGGCAGCAGCAGCAGCAGCGAGAATTAAAAAGAAGAATCAGCAGCGAAATTTCACTTTTTTATCTATTTATTACTTTTTCCTTTTCTTTAGATTTTTTTGTTTAGCTCCTTTTGCTTTAAACGGTATTTTTCTTTTGTATTGTTTTTGCCACTTACATTTGCCTTTTATTTTCTTTGATTGAATTTCGAATATTGATAACTTCTTCTATTTTTT
>JAWNNQ010000373.1:0-17912 GCA_035044765.1 Leucophenga montana | reverse complement strand
GTGCTCAGCCTACTGGTTGGTTCGTATTGCTGGCAATTCAGCGACTGTAGCGCGTAGAAAATTCTGCAGTATTCGACATGTTCGTCATTTAAATGATGCGCCAAGCCCTCAGCTCATTGGAAAATGGGTCGAGAAGTTTGAAGAGACCGGTGCAACGCTGGAAAAATCAAAATCCGGGCGTCCAAGGTCTTTGAGAACGTTCGAAAACGTAGACAGTGTTACTCAGTCTGTTCGTGACAACCCGGACCTTTCGATTCGGAAGCGTGCATAGATCATCATTGTTCCGCATTTTTAGCAACTTCACACACGTGCAACAGGTCTCTACCACGAGTTCATGAAATTTTTCCTGGCAAATTGATCTCCAGGAGAGGTGACATAAATTGGCCTCCACGAAGTCCCGATTTAACTTCTATGGACTTTTTCCTGTGGGGTTACGTCAAATATAAAGTTCACGGCAACAAACCGACTTCCCTGGCACAATTAAAAGCAAATATTCATCACGAAATGGCAGCCATCACGGAGAATACCTGCCGAGCCGTCATAGGAAATTTTATTGCTCGATTAAATGAATGCCGTGAACGCAACGGTTTACATTTGGACAATATCATTTTTAAGAAATAAATTCCCAAAGTGTGTATTTTATTACGTAATAAACATTTTTTTCAATAAACTTCTTATTCTTTTTTTTATCGATATTTTAAATGTGAACGTTTTTTTTATATAAAAATTGATTGTTGTTTTATCTATACATATACAAGTTGAAGTTCCCTACCATTCGTAACTGTACGTTAACTTCAATCTTAGTAACTACTGCAACGATTTTCAATTGGTTTTCACAAATAGAAAACCGGCAGGTTCCCGCATGAGAAACAAGACTTAAAGTCAATAATTATTTTAGGTGATACCACGCCCCCTATATGAGAAAAACTAAATGCGATATATCTTAGCAACTATTTGACCCAGATTGATGAGATTTAGTACATATGTATATAAAATGTACCGGAACAAAAAAGGTACACTGGAAAAACAATTGCTCTGTCTCACATACTAGTATTGTAAGCAGCTGTATGGAATTTCCTACATACTTAAAGGGACCAGTGAAAAAATGAGCGGTGCCACACCCTCGTATAAATAAAAAACTAAATTCGTTATATATCATTAACTATATTACACAGATAGATGAGGCTTGCTTCAAATGTAAAGCGCATCCAGTTCATAAGAGAAATACCAAATTCGTTATATTTCAGCAACTTTTAACTACTAAGATAAATGAGATTTGATGCTAATGTAAAAGACACCGTAACAACCTGGAAAGGACGTAGCAACGCAAAACTGGTACGCTAGTTCAATTATAAAATGTGACGGGCAATTTGAAACTTTCAAAAGTACTTGTTTTTTTTTTTGCGTCTTTATTATCGAAACTAAAAACTTCAATTTTGGTATGTATCTTAACAAATATCAATCACCATGAAATATAGATTCTATACAGACTTACGCATCAGATACAATGTCTATATGCCTCATTTTAGTATATTTATGCTCAAATAAGCAAATGTGTGCTTTAGATAAAACAATTTCAGCTGGCAAACAACTCGGAAAGGATATTAAAGAGTCGGTACCACTTTACTATACTATGCACTCATAGTGTGAAATGTTATTATCAGTTTGTCTGAAGGTTTGTAACGCATTAAAAGGAGGCATCGTAGACCCTATAAAGTATATATATTCTTGACGCGACGAATCGTTCTAGCCATGTCCGTCTGGCCGTCCGTATGTCCGTGTGTATGTACGTCTGTCTGTCCATCTGTCCGTCTGTCTGTATGTTGCGCATTTTTTGGGGACCAAGTTTTATGCTATCCAGTTGAAATTTTGCACATACACTTATTTTTATTGCAGTTTAATAGTGTATCAAGATTAAGCCGCCACGCCCACTTTTTGGGGTAGCATACAATACAAACCCACCGCAAACTTTGGACTTTTTGTATGATAATCGTTTTTATTCAAGTCAATATCAAATTAATAATTGATATGGTAACTTCTATTAGAAGGATGCTTGACCTATACCATAATGGGCAGGATCCGCCCACTGTTTTGGGTAGCCACCATACAAAAATACTGACCACTTTTGTGTTTTTGTAAAAAAAACTTCTTTATTAAAGTCAATATTAGGTTGAAGTGCGATGTGGTGGCTTTTTATGGATAGCCGTTTTACATACATAGACTAATGGGCGTGTCCCGCTTCATACACATCTACCAGTGGGCGTGTACCGCCCACATTTTTTGGGTAGCCCCTATTTAAACCCCCACTTTTATGTTTTACAATACGATTTAAAAGTTCGTGTGAATGGCATCACAGCTTCGGTTAACGTTTTTTCTTATTTTTTTTTTTGTGTTTATATAAAATCTTAAATTCCGACCTGTGTGTATTGTATTTAGACGTAAAAATATTTAATAGGAATGAATTTCATTTAAAATTAATTATCAAAAAAATTCATAATGCTTATCTGCTAAGTTCAAATATAATCACCATTCTTTATATTTACATACATACATACACATATTTACAGGTACAGAAATAAGTACATTTTTTTTTTTTTTTAATATTAATTTTTTAATTACATCTGGCATTATTTGTTTATATAGTATTCTTTGTTATAATTCAACTGCATTTTGTACTGGTTTTGTATTTTGTATTCTCATCAAAATTTCATAATAGCTTACTAACCTCATTTTCCATTTTACTCACATTTTACTGTGCTGTCAGCTTAAATGATACTCAAGAATTGCAATTTCCTCTAAACGTGTGTCAATGAATTATTTATGCTGTATTTAATGCAATCTCTACCACCAACTTACATAACATAATTGTGTTTCCATTTTATGGTAAATATTTACATACAAAAGCTTATTTCAATTCAATTTACCTGTTGCCATTGATCCTCGATCGATTGCTGCGATGAAAAATAGCCTGTAGTGCAAATGCGCTCCAGTTCGCTAAATATATTTCCACTCGGTAGTATATCCATATTGAGATCCATGTTGCAATCAAAATTCGTTAAATCCGTGCTTGAAGCTTACTAGCGAAAATGTTGTTTTTACTTTTATAAAATGCTAAACGAAGAAAATCGTTGCGAAATTTTAGCCAAAATATTCGGGGGAGGGGGTTTTTTTTTTTTTTGATAATTAATATGTTATATTTTTTTTATATTTTTTTAAATGACGTACTATTTCAATTAGCTGTTATAACTTTATTTATTTTACATTTAATAATTTTTTTAATAATTTTATTTTTTATTTTTACTCTGCACTTTGATTTCAATAATTTATGTATACATTTATTGCACTAAAACACTTATTAAACACAAAATACACTTTTGCACATTTAATTGAATATTTTATTAATTATGCTAATATTTAGTTATATTGATTTTAATTAATTTAAAACATTTATTTACTTTATGTTTATAGCTGGTTTTAATTGCTGATCCGCTTCTTTTGCTTTATGTACTAGTAGCTTGGTTTGCCTTAATTTCTGTTGAAAGCTGGAAGGAAGAAAAGAAAAAACAAAAGTTACTAAATTTGGCTCATTAAATTCCGAAATAAAAAGAAAATAAATAAGTTTTTGTCTCGTGTTTTTATTTAAATTTTTTCGCCTATTCATCACAAGACAATTTCCATTTGAGCGCGACTATTAATTATGCTGCCACAATTTTTCCCACATACTTTATCTTCATTTCATTTTGGTTTACACTTCTCGCATAGTGTAAAAAAAAAGAGTATTATAAGTTTATGGAAAAGTTTGCAACGCAGTTGAATAGAAAGCAGAAATAGAAACATATAGAATCTTAACTGGCATGAGAAAAATTTTTTGCTGGGGAAAATTGCTAATGTAAATCAAAGAATATTTTTAAAATTTTAATGGTTTATTCTGTGAAATTGCTGATATTTTACGATGAAGCACTGTTAATTCACTACTACAATGTAATCACTGATATTTTCCGTTAAAACACTTCTGTTTGCTGTTAAATCTCTACTAGTTTCGGTAAAAAGCACTGATGATATAAACAGTGCCAAAAATCATTAAAAGAAATATCAGTGATTTAAATTAAAAAAGTAGTCATTTACAACAGCAGCTATCACTGTGCACTGATATATGTATCTGTTAATATTAAAACAGTGCCAAAAATCATTAAAAGAAATAGCAGTGATTTTAACAGAAATATCAGTGATTTACATTAAAATAGCAGTAATTTACAACAGCAGCTATCACAGTGTTTGAAAATCACTTATGCTTACACATATTGATTCACCGATCTAATCATTTTAGTATTGAATATTCAATTGAATATAAAATAGCAATTACCGATAGTTATTATTTGGCTCGAAAAAGACTTCATAATCAAGTTAAAGACATAAAGTTATGTGCAAGCAACTTTGCTCATATATCTCCATTATTGAAAATAAATATTTTACTGATTATGGAGTTTTATGTAGTCATTGGCGGGTCCAAGGGGGGGGGGGGGGTGACTAAACAACGTTTCCCCCACAGAATGTTTGTTCAGTACACTTAAAAAAGTTTTCCGCTTCATTTTCACAAAATAAATTTTTTTTTTTTTAGTAGAGTTTGCCCCCTCCCCAAGAGAGCGTTCCTTCAATTAGTGAATGCTTTGTTACGTAACCACACATGCAAATTTTTATTATATTATAAATTAGGCGTTTTATGACATACAAGTATGTCATATAGAGTATATTTCAAATCTGAATACAAATTCGAAAGTTATTTCAATAAAATGGTTTATTTTTGAAGTCATAACGTCTATTAAATCGGTTGGTTTAGCGCAGAAGCATGAAGCATTGGCTTGTTGAAAGCTATAGTTATGTGTGTGTGCGTTTGCGAATTAGTGTTATCTAGCGCGCGGTGGGGTGCGGTATGCACATGGTAGAATGTATGAATAATAACATTGTCAGTGTATAATAAATTTTGTTTCAAATAAAATACATGTACAAAGTAAACAAAGCACGCACACCATAGATCAAGGAAGACGACAATAACAGTTAATTTTGCATTTGAGTACCAAAAACAACAACAAAAGGCTTTTAAAGATGCTGGTGGTCAGTCGAAGAGAGAGAGAGAGAGAGTGCGAGAGAGAGAGAGAGAGAGAGAGAGAGAGAGAGAGAGAGAGAGAGAGAGAGAGAGAGAGAGCGTATTATTCACTCTTTGTTGTCGACTTTACAGACAACCATTTTTTACAAAATCACTTCCGAACAAAATCCGGAGCACGGGGGTTAGAAGATATTTATACTCATGTATGCTGAGTTATAATTTTTGCAATTTGATTGCATTAAACATCAAATATCGAAAATTTTTGGATGGGCATTAATATACAAACTTTCACTTTGGGTATTCTAGCACTCTATTGGTTGTTTGGAAATTTATGTTCCGATTAAGAATTTCCTTCTTCCATTAAGATCTAAATAAGGCATGATCTGCCAGTTTGTTCGCCGAATTACGACGTTAATTGTTTTTTTACTCGATTTAACAATGTATTTACTTGATCCTACAGCTTAATCCATGGCGTGATACCTCGTTCTAATGACTGGCCGGGCACAGTAGCATGAACATATACAAATTTTACAATGTTCTATAGTTAGCCTGGTCAAAAATAATTTTTTATCTAAATAAACAATATTCGAGAATCGCTTGAGAAGAGTATAAAACATTCGGCATTTTCCGCAATTAACATTTTTGTTGTTATTTATTTATATTTTTTCGACTACTTATCTTATTGCTGCATTTTCGTCTCGTATTCGTTTCAGTCATGCTCAACACTTTTCACTAACAGAAAACTGAATTTTAGGTCAGTAACCCCTTTCGGCGGGAGTTGAAGAGGAAGACAGCAAGTGACAGAAAAGAGTGAGAGTGAGAGAGAGAGATATATATAAAGTTCCCCCTTTCAGAATATGCTGTCTGACTTACGTGAAGTTTAGTTCAGTTTGGTTTATTTCACTTTTGGCCCTGGCTCGGCTGCGCATCGTTTTAGACTTATTTCAGATTCTTTTGTCAGCGTATTCGTTTTATATTGCTTTTATATCCAACTGTGGACTACCAACTATCTATATCTACCTCTCTTGTTGTGTTTTTCTTAAATTTCTTTCGTGTTTGTTGCTTTATTTAACAACCCCAAACGAATTTTATATTTTCTACTACCTGTTTTTGTTGGCCATCCGACTATCTCTTTCTCTCTCTCTCTCTCTCTCTCTCTCTCTCTCTCTCTCCATCTCTCACTCTTACTCTTTTATTCTCTGTCTCTTTATTTCGCTTCTTTGTCGTTCTTTTGATTCATGTTTCAAAACATTTTATTTTAACTGAAATACAAACCAAACAAAAATAGAGGAACCAACGAACCAGCCATTGAAAAAGCCGTCCGCTTTGTTCATTTGCTTTTTGGTTTAAATTTAGTACAGTTTATTTTTTGTTTTCATTTTTTGTCTACTTTTCCTCGCTCATTTTCATTGCAGCTTTTGTCACAGCGAAATTAGAACTAAATGCATTGTCTTGGCATTACAATAATAATAATAATAATAATAATACTAAGAATAATAATAATAATAATATGCTCTAAGTTAGTCAGCCACAAACGTTAGCCAACTTTCATTTCACAAAACAAAAAACCAAAAAATTAAAAGAAAATATGGAAAGCAAACAGAAAATAGCACAGGAGAAAGGCATGAATTATATTGAAGCGAATAATGCTGAAAGCAGTCTCAGCTCAGCTCAACTCAACTCAGCTCAGCTCAACTCTGTTTAGTTTGGTTACATTCGGCTACTTTTAAGTTCTATGCTGCATTTAACCCCTACACACGTTCAGCATGAGTGCACACAAGCATAGATACACAGATACACTTATACATACTCGTATATGTATGTAGAAACATTCGAATTTTTACAATGTGCCCACATGTGCCTCAAATTTGTTGCGCAGAAATGAAAGAAATAAAAAAAAGGGAAAAGATACGAAAATTGTACAAAAATAAAAAATCCCATAAGATATCATAGAAAATTAGTGGCCAGTCTGGCCTTTGTAAACATCATTGCCCAATGACATTTTTATGTTGGTCCGTTGTATCTGCGCTCGCTCTATCTTTAGACCAACTTTACAATCAATTGCCATTGATTTTTCTCTTCGCGTTGTCGTCGTTGAAGTTTTTTTTTTTTAGGTTTTGTATAATGTTCTATCCTTCTACGTTCTCTTCCTGTTCATTGTTGTTGTATATACCCTTCACAGTAACAGTATTATGAGTTTGTCCTTCTACTTGCACTTTGCTATTTTTCGGTTATTTCGTACAAACCTACTCACTTACTTAGGTGGCTCTACAACCGTCTATCGGTCAAGGCCGCACGTAGGAAAGCGCACCATTCGGTGTGGTTTAGTGCGCGCCGGCGCCAGTCGCTGGCAATCTGAAGATTCTTCAGGTCATCATATACCTGATCTTGCCATCTTAAGCTCGGACGTCGTTTAACACCGTCCACCAATCAAGTTCAGCTTTCCGTCGTAAACCTTTAGTGCTGGAGTTTCGGGGTTCATCCGGATCAGATAACCAGCACAGTGCAGCCGCTGAAATTGAATGCACTATGGACTATGTCAACCTCATAATACAGCTCATACAGCTCGTGATTCATACGGGTCCTAAACTCGACGCCAACTAATAAGACGACCAAAAGTCCTACGAAGAATCTTTCTCTCGAACACTCTAAAAGACGCTGTATCCATTGATGTCAGGGTCCATGCTTCTGCGCCATACAGCAGGACCGGGATTATCAGTGTCATAGATTTTTATCTTCGTACTTCAAGAGAGCGCTCTACTTCTACTTCTTGCTCAGCAAGCAAGCCCAAAGTAGCACTGATGTTTCGTTTAATCTCTCGGCTTACGTTGTTGTCGCTAGTAATATCTGTTCCCAGATAGACAAAGTTTTCTACAACATTGAAGTTAAAATTATCCACACTCACAGACCGTCCGATGATGGTCTACGAGTGGACACCAAGTACTTGACCAAGTATTGTCTTCGTTCACCGCTAGGCCCATGAGACGTGACTGTTTCTCAATCTCCGAGAACGCCCTGCTAACTCGCCGTTCGTTGGTGCCGATGTTGTCAATATCATAAGCATATGCGAATAGTACCACTTCTTTATGGAAGATCGTGCCCGACCAGAGACTTATGGACAGTGGAGTAGAATGTACTACATCAAGAGATTAAACAAATCGCACGATAAAGCATCACTCTGCCTGAAACCTCTATTGGTATCCAAGGGTTCGGAGAGGTTCTTTCCTACTCTGACGACGCTTTGGGTGTGTGATAGCGTCATCATGCAAAGACGAACGATCTTTGCTGGGATACCAAGTTCTTATCGTTCTTATTAGTTATTATCGGAGTGTCGAAAGCGGCCTTATAATCGACAAAAAAAAAAGTGGTGTGTGTCTATGAAATGCTTTCTTGATTTAATATTTATTAGTACCCAAATAATTAGTATGCACTAATTCATTATTAATCAATAGTTTAGATAGCTTTTAATAATGGAAAAATGTTTTTATTACTCAAGCTTAAGTAACAAAGTTAAGCTACACATACAAGTAAGAACAAGCTAAACTTTTATCTATTTGAAGCGTACATGAAGGGTACGAAGTATGCGGTTTTACCAAACTTAATGCAGCAATTTTTTGTCGGATTTTTTTTAAGTCAATTTCTTTTTAGATGCTCTACGCTTTCGTTTAGTTATCTAAATTTTTATCGCTTCACATTTTACAAGTTTGAACCCTTGAGAAATAAGAATCCTGACTTCAGTTCAAGAATGTGCCATACTAAATGAGCATGCCTTAATATTGCGGTACAGTTTGTTTAAACTTGGCAGCAAAACTTCACTTCAACAACTTGTTTATGTTTTCAATGCTGTATCCCCCTCAATACATACATATGGCTTGCTTTATATGTTTGTTGCTGTTAAATCAATGATGGAGCGAGCAAAAGGCTACATTGACAGTATTTTTTTTTTTTTTTTTTTTGTTTTCATTGGTTTGTATAGAATATCTTAAAGGAATTTTCGTTTTTCTTTATTTTTGGTTTTCTTCCATTGAGCTTTTCTGTTTGAAAACTGATATCCTTGGCGGTGTTTTGAAGTGAAGTGTTTGACTGCTTGAAAGTGTGTGTTGACAGATACACTTAACTGTTAACCTACATTAAAAGTGGTTTCATATTTAATTTAGTTTAAAAGAATCAAAACAAAGCTACATTTTTATAAACTCGAGTGCAATATGGTTCGAAATGCTGTTGAAATCTGTTTAATTAATTATTTCTATATATAACAAAATATTTTACCGAGTTAGCCATAAACTTAAAATTGTATTATAAATTATATTTAGCGGCTTATATAAAGAAAATTAGATATGAATTTAAACTGGCAATGATGCTTTTCAGAAACATTTACAACGTCATAGTCAACGGAACGTAGCAGATTCGTAGCTGAACATGAAACAATTGTTACCGTAGCTTAACATTTTTTATGTTATTGCTCTCTCTTCATACTGAAAATTATGTATATATCTTAAGCCAGCTAAAATTCGTATCACATTTGAAATGTCGAAAAGACGCTAATTTCATTAAGCCTAGTGTATTCAGCGATGTAATTAGGCAGCTGAACTTAAAAAATTGGGTACGAGAAACAAACAAAAAAAATGATTTTAATTACATTTATGTATTTAAAAAGCTTAAAGCTATTTTGGTTGATTAAAGAAGTTAATCTTCACTATAAAATCGATTAAGCACAAAGAGCATGAAAATGTACTTCCTCATACGTGTACAACAAAAATTAATACAAATTATATTATTAATAAAGTTCATACTCTTTGGATACGGATAACGATATCAGTTAACTGAAATCAAACAAGTGGTAAAAAGCGCAATGAGATACAATATCTCATTACCGAAAAACCTACGCAAGAGCATAAACCACAGGAAAAAACATCAACAGATATACGCCTAAACAGGCCTGATAGAGTGGCAGATAGATAATCAAGGACCTAAATAAAATAAGTTTGTATGTTTGTAATAATTTTTTAGTGAAGTATGCAACTTGCAGCTTGTATCTTGCTGCATAGATACTTGAGGCGTCGTGCCTTTGAGCAAATATGCTTCAATCAACAGCTTAACGCAGCAAAGAGTTACTCGAACTTTAGATACAGCCTACGTGCGTTTTAATTTTTTACTTAAATTTTTTATTTTTTCGATTTTCTTTATGTGCTGCTTCGATGCGAATGTGTGGTGAAAACAAAGAGCACTAAAAGATACTAAAAGTATCTGTGCACAGGCACATTTTTCATGCATTCGTTGCGGTCTTACTAATAGCTCCACTAGTCCCCTTACCCTGTGGAGCACTCCAATGAGCGTTTCAGCGGCAGCAGCAACCAATTCGAATTTGTGAAGCAGGCGCGCGCCGCTTGACTTTTCCCTTTTTGACTCTTGTAACACGTATTTTTCTTTCATTTAGTTGTTTGCTGCATCTCGCTTGCTCTCATACTTAGCATACAGCATGTGTAACGTTTTGTTTATTGGCGTGATACTGTATGGTACTGTGCTATGCTATGGCACCGCACCAGCATCATCCGCAGCAGCATCGTCGTCATCATCATCATCATCATCCGCATTAACAAATATCACAAATATCGACTGCTGTGGCAGTCAGCGAGGGACAAGGCGCATAAGCCGTGCTGTTGTTGCCTTTTTTATTAAAAGCTAACGCTCAACCGGCATCAAAGACGTCAACAACAACAGCAACAGATTCAGCGTCAGCGTCTCTCATTCAACGGTATTGTATCTTGCGCATCTTGTCTCATGTTTGCTCAACTCAGCTCAGCTCGGTTTTATATGCGCTACTCGCTCATGTATTGCAATGGAGATTCTTTTTTTGCTTGATTTTCAGACAAGCATCACTAATAAAAAGAAAGATAACAAAATTTAAGAAAGTCGAGCCGTTTATATATATAAACTCAACTTGCATTTGGAACTAGAAAATATAAAATCAATTATTTAAGATTCGAACTAATATAATATTGTAGAAATTACAAAGTTGAAAATATGTATCGTATATCGTACGATACCATCATCAGAGTTCTTTCAAGTTACCACTTGCTTCAAAGATACCTATACTAAGCAGTAACAAAACAATGAGTAAATTTTTACAGAACTGCCAAAATTCAATCTAGATATTACGAGTAATAGTTTTATCGATATTCAAGAGCACTACACGAAAACAAAAGTGATTTGCACTATTTGGATGTTGGGAATAACAACAGCTCATGGATTACGACACTGCTAAGCAGCTGGAGATAATTGCTGAGCACAGACTCTGCCCAAAGAGGAGTATTTTCCCTGTTGTTGGATATTCTGCACAACCTCTAGTTATCTCGAAGTCCACATCAATGTGACAAGATTGAATGGTCAGCAACCAACACCATCTGCGAGGGTAAAGTTTCCGAGAAACCTGCTGGACCCTAAGCTGAATTGAAGAGAGAGAAAATATTGACTAGCGAATAAAAAGGCGAGAGTCTCATTTTGCACATGGAAACGGATATTCGGAAAGACATGAGAAATTCACTCTAAAATAGTAACATGGATATACACAGCTATAGTAAGGCCAATATTATGCTGCTCAGACTGATAGCGGCTAAGAGCTGGAAAACAAGACTCAAAGAACACAGTATAACAACATAAGAAACTCATTACTTCTTGGTATCGTTACAAGCGGAGATCTTCGAAATAATTGCAATTGGCCTGCTACTGGAAAATAACACAACAACAGTAAAACTTCGTTCCAAACTGGTGACACAGAACTGCTCAATCCTGACGAGAGACAATGCAACTCTATAGTTAGTATCACAGAATACGGCTGCATCCAAGAAGGTCTCCGCACTCCAAACAAACCCAGAAAACATAATCCCTCTTGTTAGATTCATGTACATTACTAACAATAACAACTGAATACGACGAACCAAATACAAGGAGATTATTAATGAAAAATTGTCTGTAAATATGAAGGCTAACCTTAGTTTTAATTTAACACTGCTTGAAATATTAGGTATACCCTTCAACCAATGTAGCAAAACGACACTTACATAAAATCTAATTGGGTAGCGACCAGCAAAGTCCAAACTAATAATGCCATTGGTGAACATACATGATAGATATTTTTAAAATTTTTTTGTCATTTAACTTATTTCACGTCTGTCTCGATTTCATATTTCTCAAGCTATTTTTCTTTATAATGAGAGTCTACCAAAGAAATGTTTCGTAAAGCGCTGAGATCGTTGAAAATTTTTGCTATCGAAATTCTAAATTATTAAAAAATAAGCAAAAAAAAAAAAATGTCTCCTAAATCAACATGAAATTCTAAAATCAGATATTTATTAGGTGAAGAGTCCACACATACTGATTTTTCTTTGGTTTTTTTCTGACGGCAATGCAAAAGGTAAAACTTTTTGTTACCTATTTTTTGAATATATGAAGTATTTTCGGTAGCAAACATTTTTGTTATCTGCGTACTTGATGAAAAACAGTTCGTGCCGAAAATTTTTGTTTGTTGTTATTTTCAAAGAAACTTTTTCGGTAACAAAAATTTTCATCGATCTTAAAAGTCAAAGTCTTCTAAACAAATTCAAATCTTAAAAAATTAACTTGGTGCAAAACCCTAAAAAAAGTTATCAAAAGTACTATCACATAGGACTCAATTCTAAGTTGTAATAACTAATATAATGCCAAGATTTATTAAAAAAAAAGAGTAATTATTAATATGGTGCATATTAATGTTGTTGTTTTTTATAGTAATTTTAAAGAAAAAATAAATAATAACGTTAATGTTGCATAATTTATTCCATATTTCTATTTACTGGATAACAAACTATTCGTTAAATGAATAATACACTCATAAATTTCGTAAAGGGTATTTGGGGAAAAATAAGAAAGGAACAACAAAAGATGTTACTCAAATTCCCTGAACTTGATTTTGGATTGCGCTGCAACAGCATTTTCTTGCTCTTTCTCTCCCTCACTCACTTCTGGCTTATTCACCCGCACAAAAAAAAAGAAGAGAAAAAATAAAGAAAACAAGAATAAAAACAACTCTTTCGTTTTCGAATTTGTTTATCTTACTGTGTAATGTTTCCTGTTCCTCTTTTGTACGCTTACGCCTTCTATGGACTCTAAACTCTCACACGTGAAATGTTATAATGAAAATTTTCGAAAATTTTTGTTTTCTCTTATCTATTTACCTATTTTTTTTTTTTTTCATTTTCAATTCTATTTTAAAATTTGCTGCACTGTTTCAACTTCAAATTGGATTTTATTGTTGTTATTTACAGTGTTGTAACGTAAATACATATTTTCCCCTACCCAAACCACACACACACACACACACACACAATTTTAGTCAAGTGGAAATGTGTATAGTACAAAAAAAACAACAAAACTTTCTGCACTAAATACTACAGCCTCTGGGAAAAAAGGCATAGTGAAAATCAGCCTGAAACAAAAGCAAATTGTGTGCATTTACTGATTGAGTGTGTGTGTGTGTGTGTTTTCTGTGGTTTACATTGACATTGAAAACATTTTACTCAGCGCTTGGTTTATTTGAAATTGGCTGGGATTGTGGAATATTAACCTCCTACGCTGCCACCACTAGCGCCACGAAGATGCCTTTACCTGTGCTGTTACAAAGGTGACACTATGCGGAGAAAAAAGCCTTGCTCTAGAAATTGTATCTAATTTAAATGCGGTTAATCAATTCATTTGTGTGCAGTCAAATAGAAATGTTTGCTTTTATATTGTTAATGAAAAGTATCTACATAAAAATGTAGTAGTATCTTATTTTGGTTGACAGCAACGAAATTAAGATACTTACTTAGAAAGTAATGCTATTGAGATACGAAATATAATAAGATATTTTCTTTTCTTTTCTTTTTATTTATTTATATTTATTTTTAGTGACCAAATGTTTATAAACAAATGTACAATATATTTATGTCTGGAGCACGTATTTCTTTCTATTTTTATTGCTGTTAATAAATTATATTAAAGACCAACGTAAATTAGACGCACATTTTTGGAACTGTCAACTTTCCCGCATTTATTTTTGAGGGGAAAGACAGAAATGTTTGCGGTGTAGCGCATCGTCTAAGAGCAATATAGCAGTATATGTACATATGTATGTATTTAAATATAAAAGTCGGAAGTCATTAGTGTTCATGTAGTGGCTTACAAACAAATTAGATGTACAAATACAATACAAATAATCTGGAAACTATTAAAATATTTTCAATTTTTTTTTTTTTTTTTTTTTGAAAAACTTTATAATTCAAAAGTGGTATTAAATACTCTTCATCCTTAGTATGAATAATATTATAATTTTGTCACGGTATATACATAAAGTATATACATAACTATATTCTGGATCAGCTCGACGAGACCAATCGAACTAGCCATGTCCGTCTGTCTGTCCCCTGTCGAATTAAAACTAGTCGCTCGATTTTTAAGATATTGAACTTGTCTAGCAGGGCAGGGTATAATTAAAAGCCTGTCAGTGTTTGTACTATTGGACTGTTCCAATATAGTGTGAAGGATATTAAAGTTTTATAATTGTGATTGAAAAACCTTAAAAGCAGCAGAAAATTCCATAAAATAGATATATTCTCCATCAGCGCGTCGAGTCGTTCTAGCTGTGTCCGTCTCTCTGTCCGTAACATCGGGAACTAAATCCTAATTTTTAATATGTATTTGAAGCTTGTAATAGAGATTTTATTTAAAAAAAACGTATGATGATCGAAACGAGCTAACCATGTAAAACCTGTTTATTCGTTTTTCCTTTTTTTTTTTTTAATTTAGTTAAATTTAAGTTACTCTTATGAAAAATATTAGAATATGCTTAAAAAATGTATATGCATAATAAGCCTAGGAACATACATATATTGAAGACCTCTTACTACATTGATACATTTTTTTATATCGCATCAGTTCGATGAGATATGATTTAACTACTACCTCTCAGTTTTGGGTATACAACTTTGCTATTGCCGTTTTGTTTTCAAAATTCAAGCCTTTATTATAAAGAACTGAACATACATTTATGATTGAAAGTATTGTTCAATTATTCGCTACTGCCTTCTCCCATCTGGCAGCATACAGAAGAACGACTCGTGTTCAGAAGCAATCGAAGAATCAACCAAATTTTTGGTTTCCTCGTAATTACGAGAGTGCTGCACAGCCAGGCCAAAACTATTCCATCGCAGCAAGTAGTAATCGGAAAGAGTATATACATCAAGTGGCGTAGGACTTTCCATTTGAGCGATTCTAACTTATTTTTAAATGATTTTGCAGCATGGGGAGTTGTCGTGCTGAAAATGAAAACTTTATCGTGTCGTCTCTGCTCGAATTGCGACCGTTTTTTTTTTTTTTTATTTTCTGCAATGCTCAGCTTAAACGCATGAATTAGTTTCATTGGTTTCATTGATTAACTTATAGTGGATTACACTCAGCTCATTTTACAAAATATAGAGCATAGGCTTGGATCCATGTATATTCGGCTTCGTCGTTGATGTTGATGGTAGGCCGGGCTTTATTTATGACTCCTTGCGTTTGGGATCCACTTTTCATTCTCTTGCTTTTCTCTGTTTTTCGACCTTTCAAGCAGCTGTTTACAAAACATATTTGCAATTCATGTAGCACTGAATAACCTTGCTTCTGGATCTTTACCAGGACTTTGAGGCGTTTTAAAATGGTTTGTTGATTCACTCCCAATGATCTTGACAATACTTCTTGACTTTGGAACGAGTCTTCATCTAATTCTTTGTCTTCAAAATGTTCACTCTACTAATCTACTCTATACTGCTACTCTATTCATAGCGGTCTCACCATAAGTTTACGAGAACATATGTACTTTTATAGCCATCGATTTTAGGGATTAAGGAATTTAAAAGAAATTAAATATTTATTAAAAATTTATAGTGTGTGTTTTTAGTAAAGAATACACATTTTTTTTAGCAATCATCTCAGTGTGCAAACTATATAAACATGTATATATGTATGTACTATGTACATATCAATTAAAATTGTATGCATTTGCACGCGCCGACCTTTCAAATCTTATCAATATATACGTTGCCAAGGCTCTAATGCAGTGAAATCATATTTAAATATACCACTATATTACTAAATATAATTCTAATAAACCGCAACGAAATTGCTGATTTAAAATATATATATATATATATATATATATATATATATATATATATATATATATATATTTTTTTTTGTGTAAATAGCGCAGCTATGAATCAACCGGTAGTTGAGCTATAAAGCAATCAAACACGCTGTGGGACGTGATTGCCAAGCAAAACTACGATACAAAAAAAAAAAAAATAATAATAAATGTTTAATATTTTCCTCGCCATAACATAAAGATGCATGCTAAATTAAAAAAAAAAAATGACTTTGTTACGGATGTGAATTTAGAGCATTACAAGTACTACGTATATAAATAACAACATACTACCTTGTGATCAAAAAATACCCGAAATTTCTTATTTAAACCAAACTCACTTGAAATATTCTGAGATCTATTCGCGTGGTTGATACAATTTTTCATGTAGAAATGAACGTCAGATGGTTCGTGCAAAATAACTTGGTAAAGAAGTTATTCTTTGCTACGTTTAGCGAAGTTTTTTTTTTATTTTTTATTATTGGAGAAGTTTTTATAAAATTGTGTTAAAAATTTTAAAGAAAGCCTACGGAGCATCGACTATGCCAGAAACACAGATATACAAATGGTACGGAGAGTTAAGAGCCTCGTTCTGCGCGTCTATTCTGACTGAACAACAAAACGTCAAAAAAAAAAAAAAAATAAATAAAAAAATTAAAAATTAAAAACATGTTTGAAACTCGTCAGGGAGATAGTTCGCAAACGACCTTGGGTAACGTTTTGAACAATGCAGAGCATTATGCGAGATACTTTGTGCATGAGACTAATTTTAATTGGAACTTCTGCTATGATTGCCTAATTTTTTGCAGATATTGTCATCTATTTGAACAAAAACAACGTATTGAACTGACATGGGCTTGTGGGAATTTTTTTTTCTGCTACCACGACTCCGCGGAATACGTTTTGAACCAATTGTGCAGAGAAAAAAAAAAAGAAACAAAATTCGCGGAGAGCTCTGTAAGTTCTGTCAAAAAGCGGGCTATAAAAATTGTTTTGAAGATTGATTGTATTTCATTCAGAGATTTCGGTGAATTACTTTCAAAGCGACAAAATAACTATTAAAGAATAATTAAACCGTTCTCATTTTATTGATAATTTCCTGGTACTTTTTGATCAGCCGGTATGTATGTATGTATGTATGTATGTATGTATGTATGTTTATATGACTATATTGAAAAATTCTACAAACCATATGGAACATGTCTGGCTGCAAAATTATTGCAAAATAAAATAAAATAAAGCGCAATTCTATAGAATTCGATACACTCACGGCGTGTTACAGTCATTGCATGAGTAACTTAAGACTTTATAAACGCTTAAGTTTCTTCGGTGCTAGATACGGTACGATATGGCACAGTTATCAATAAAGTAAATTAATATTTTTCTACATGTGTTTTTGCTGCTAAAGAAAATTCAAACTATGTCTAATAAGCGAGTCAGACTACAACTGCTACAATTTGTGGCAGCATTATTATCTTTACCTTGTAAAACAATTGGTAGAGCTGTGTGGTGATATGAGTTTGCTTTGTTTGTTTTTCGTATTATTAAATGTGTTTATTTTATTATCAGCAAGCAATACGAACCTGAACGAAGTAACTGTAATAAAAAAAA
>JAWNNQ010000372.1:0-32357 GCA_035044765.1 Leucophenga montana | reverse complement strand
TTGTTCATATATTAAGAACTTTATAAACAATATAATGTATCAACCGCAACATTTAATTATACATTATATTGCTTATATGTATACATATAGTATAGTGTGTGTATCTTAAAAGTAATATTGTTTCATTGTTTTCCGTTTAACTGCGCTTCTATATCTGCATTTGCTTGCTACAACAATATATATAATCGAATGTATTCGATTAAATTTTTTTCAACTACAATAATTTCTATATTGTAATTAAAAGTTTGCTTTTGTTTTTTTTTAGACATCCTGAACTTAAACGACATCACCACAATCAGTAATGGTCAATTTGTCGTTCGGTTTGCCCGATTTTGTGCCCAAACCTTCCATTTTCTTGACTACTTCCATACCTTCGACTACACGTCCAAACACGACATGATTATTGTCCAGCCAGTCTGTCTTCTCGGTACATATGAAGAATTGCGAGCCATTGGAATTCGGACCCGCATTAGCCATCGACAGTACACCGGGTCCGGTGTGCTTCAAATGGAAGTTTTCGTCGGCAAATTGTTTGCCGTAGATGGACTTACCGCCGGAGCCATCGTTGTTAGTAAAGTCGCCACCCTGGCACATAAATTTTGGTATGATGCGATGAAAAATGGATCCCTTATAGCCAAATCCCTTCTCGCCGGTGCACAAAGCGCGAAAATTCTCGGCGGTCTTTGGGACAACATCTGAGCGTAACTCCATGACAATGCGTCCCAAGGGCTTCTCGCCACAAGCGACGTCCATAAATACACGTGGCAGCGATGACATTGTGTTTGTCGGCGTGGAAAAAGTGCGCCTGCAATGACGAAACATAACAAGAATATAGGCATAGGTTGTAGCTTGTACTTTAATTTGTAAAACTTTTTATTTTTTTTTTTAGTTTTTATGATTTATAATATTTTATTTACCGAAATTTTTCACAAAGTCGTAGAGATTTTTTCCGATACGTCCGCCTCAGCCGATTGCCAGAAAAAAAAGAAAGACAGTTTTGTGTATAGCTGCCAACTTTATTTTTGACGTTATAAGAAAAGGTATGTTCTCTAGTATTTTAAGTATTTCGGGCGGCCAACTTTATTATTTTGATGTTACAAATTATTTGTTTGTCTTTTGGAACGGTTGAATAACTGAAACATGTTCAAACCAATATATAAATATGACCAACATATATTGTTCATATTATAGACATTAGACAGACGGGCATGGCTAATATTAATTGTATATATATGTATACTATACAGGGGTCGGCGCACCAATTAAAAATGCTGTAATTTTGTGAATTTTTATTTTTTTATTTAAAAACTTCAGAACATCATAAAAACATATCAAATTTGAAGAAAAATATGTTATTATTGGGTGTAGCCACATTTCGTGCGGATAATAGCATGGAGTTTGTCCGGGAAAGCTTTACACGCTGCACGAATGTTGTACGATGGTATTTTGTCCCATTCTCGGCTAAGAGCAATCTCATATTTTTAGTTGGTATATTGACCTTCAGAAGTTTAAGTCTGAGGAATACTCCCATTTCCCATTTTCACTTACTTTTCCGTTTTGCGTTTTCAGTAAAGATTCAATCAGATTAATTTAATTTCATTGCGTTTGTTGTCACTATCAGTGGAAGTTGGATTAGTTTTGAAGTAAGATTCAAAGATAACATGATACACTTGCGCATTAAATTGCAAAACGCAAAAGTACTTGAAATTGAAATTGGGAGCATGGCTGATATTCTTGATTCGCTCAACGATACAATTCATTTTAGTCATGCCCATCTGTCTAATGTCTATAATATCTACAATATATGTTGGTCATATTTATATATTGGTTTGAACATGTTTCAGTTATTCAACCGTTCCAAAACACAAACAAATAATTTGTAACATCAAAATAATAAAGTTGGCCGCCCGAAATACTTAAAATACTAGAGAACATACCTTTTCTTATAACGTCAAAAATAAAGTTGGCAGCTATACACGAAACTGTCTTTCTTTTTTTTCTGGCAATCGGCTGAGGCGGACGTAGCGGAAAAAAATCTCTACGACTTTGTGAAAAATTTCGGTAAATAAAATTTTATAAATCATAAAAACTAAAAAAAAAAAAAAAAAGTTTTACAAATTAAAGTACAAGTTACAACCTATGCCTATATTCTTGTTATGTTTCGTCATTGCAGGCGCACTTTTTCCACGCCGACAAACACAATGTCATCGCTGCCACGTGTATTTATGGACGTCACTTGTGGCGAGAAGCCCTTGGGACGCATTGTCATGGAGCTACGCTCAGATGTTGTCCCAAAGACCGCCGAGAATTTTCGCGCTTTGTGCACCGGCGAGAAGGGATTTGGCTATAAGGGATCCATTTTTCATCGCATCATACCAAAATTTATGTGCCAGGGTGGCGACTTTACTAACAACGATGGCTCCGGCGGTAAGTCCATCTACGGCAAACAATTTGCCGACGAAAACTTCCATTTGAAGCACACCGGACCCGGTGTACTGTCGATGGCTAATGCGGGTCCGAATTCCAATGGCTCGCAATTCTTCATATGTACCGAGAAGACAGACTGGCTGGACAATAATCATGTCGTGTTTGGACGTGTAGTTGAAGGTATGGAAGTAGTCAAGAAAATGGAAGGTTTGGGCACAAAATCGGGCAAACCGAACGACAAATTGACCATTACTGATTGTGGTGATGTCGTTTAAGTTCAGGATGTCTAAAAAAAAACAAAAGCAAACTTTTAATTACAATATACATATTATTGTAGTTGAAAAAAATTTAATCGAGATACATTCGATTATATATATTGTTGTAGCAAACAAATGCAGATATAGAAGCGCAGTTAAACGGAAAACAATGAAACAATTTTACTTTTAAGATACACACACTATACTATATGTATACATATAAGCAATATAATGTATAATTAAATGTTGCGGTTGATACATTATATTGTTTATAAAGTTCTTAATATATGAACAA
Source organism: Leucophenga montana (assembly GCA_035044765.1). NCBI lineage: Eukaryota > Metazoa > Arthropoda > Insecta > Diptera > Drosophilidae > Leucophenga > Leucophenga montana. The sequence continues at coordinate 29,378 of JAWNNQ010000372.1, read as the reverse complement.
ATAAATGCACCACCAAAAAAATGTTGTGGCTGAAAATTATTAATAATAATTGACGTAATACAAAAATAATAAATTGGCGTACTCCAATTTCATTTACTAATTAAATTATTTTTACTATGATTTTAGATAAGTAGTTTTTGATTTTTCCATTAAAATTTTATCGGAAATAACTCGAAATTGGTCAACTCGTAGTTAAATAAAAGTGCTAAATTCATAGACAGTGTTATTATATATTGTAGGGTTGTATTTAGATATGAATTTTAGCTGGCTCAAGTCCGTTTCTACATTGAGACATATTTTTGACATAGTTTTCGCATTGCGAAGAGAGAATATTTAGGTATATTTGAAATAGTTACACCCTATACCCAAAGAGTATAATAAGTTTGTATGTATAAAGTGTATATATGTTCTTCATCAGCATTTGAAACCATCGATTTAGCTATGACCGTCTATCCGTCAGGATGTATGAGACAACAGATCTCAGGAACTACAAAGGTTAGACTTCAAACTTAGATATATAGAATTTCCATGGCCATATGAAGTTGTCTTATATTAAATTTTTTGGATGCCATGTCCACCATACGCCTTACCACACTTCAAGGCTGCATAGGCGGAATCAGCGCGACAAGGCGGGTCAATATAGTCATGCCCATCGGTCCGTATGTCTGTCTAAGCGGAAAGATCTCCGCCTAAGAGAAGACTTAGACAAACAAAACACGGTATATGCTCTCTAGGTGCCGCACTGCTACAAGATTAACTTGAAATTTCATAACTCGCCACCGTTTTACCACAGCTGTAAAAAACATTTTCAGTTGCCAACTTTTTTCGAATTATTCGTTAAAATTTTGTAGTAAGCCAAGACTTTTTATATATGTAGATTATGTTTGAACAATTTTGTAGAAAAAAGTAAGCTTTAGTGCCTGTTTACGCTATGAAATGTATCATCTTTGAAACTCAACAAATTTCCACGAAAAGAGACAGCAAACGCAATAAAATCGGATTCATTTGAACAAATATGTCATTATTGTAAAGGCAGTGACGACGTCTTTGCCTTTGTTCCATTCGGGAGACTATCAAGGAACACTATAAATGACTAAATCCATTAAATTAATATATATTCTTGATCAGCATCACAAGTCTAGACGATATAGCCATTTCGAATTTTCTCGTAACGTCTAGATCTCGAAGACTTTAATAGATAAAGCCAGCAAACATGCAAATTTTGACACTTCGTATAGAGTGTAAGAAATAAATTTGTCAACCCTACTATAAGCAGTAGCCCAATACAAACCAACCTCTTATTTTTAAGTCGTTGTATACAACATTTTTCCCTATTCAAGCGATAAACATAAAATTCTACAAATTCGACATCTTTAGATTATAGCCTCCATACAAATTTATGTTTCAAATCAAGATCCTTAGACTGGCGGCAGGATAACTGATGGAGTTATGGTTGATAATGTTTGCACTAAGCAAACGGAAACCAGTACGAATGAAACAGCAGCATGTTCACGGGTACGAAATACCCAGGACCCTTGCTAATTTTGACCTATGCAATTTTAGATTACAAAAAAAAATTGTTTTTGTTTATAACAAAAAAAGATCTGTTGTCTTATACATCCAGACGGACATATATGTATGAGGAATATTTACCATGTCTCTACCACGCCTGCTTGTAATGCAAAACATTTACAATACATTTACAAACAAATGCTAGAAATATTAATATCCGCCGCGTCCTGCCGGTTCATTTAATCCCACAAAATTCTCAGTAGCAGCCGCATAAAACTACAAAATATGTTTGTATTTGTATCATTGGATCAGCATTTTGTATTTAACTTCTGTGCAGCTTCTGTGTTGGCTCTAAAATCTACATAACATCAAACTCTGGCGCCGGCCGCACACATCTGGAAACTATTCGCCTTGATGCCATACAGCGCAGCGCGGTGCGTTTAATTACAACTCATCATCGTTTAAAAATAATATTGTTTTACATACATACATAGTTTGTTTGTTGATCGTATACGCGATGACATACAAGTAAATACACCCGTATGCTTGTATGTAGAATATGTATTTATAAATGATTGCATTTTTGCACGCAAACCAAGTCAATCTTGAAGTAGTCTCAATTCGAGCTGAGTAAAGCAAGTATGTATGCAAGCAAAACAAAACTCCTTTTGAGTTTAATTTCTCCATTCTGATGCTCTAAACATACCTCGCATGTGTGTCCTGGGTATAATGGCTTAAAAATAATAGAGCTTTCACATCAGGTAAATAAATGTCTAATTTAACCCTTTAGCACCACAGTAAAATAAGACTGCATCACTTTCAGAATTTGGACGATAAAACCTTTCATCCAAAAACTGACATTTGCTATCGATGCGCTGAACTGTAATTCTTGAAATTATTCTTGTGTATAAATAAAAATAAATTAAAAGTACATTCATTGCCATATTTTATTTTCTTATAGTTTTTGATCTGCCGAACCCAAAAATAGTATTAAAGATTAAATGTTGAATGAATATGTTTCGCGTTATTTCGGGTTAGAAGCGAACAAACTAACTGTGACTTAAGTCAAAATAAACATATGAAATAACTGGTTTTCAGTTTTCTAATAACGGTTGAATAGTTTGAGGGTTATGAGCTGAATTATTTTAAAAGTGTCGTTTTTTTTTTTTAATAAAAATGAGGGCAATAAACTTACTTCTATAGTAGGGAATACAAAGAGTAGAATTCGTTTCAGTTCGTCCAGTTTTGTATTTTTTGTGTAAATAACGAACATTTATGAAGAAAATTAAATGCATCGGACAAAATGTATAAAAAGGTTTCGGTAAAAATTGTAGCGATTTTAAAACAAAATTTAATATTGGTTCTTTTTCGATGCTCATATTCCAGTGAGCTAACTGACATGAAATTTTTGGCTGGAAATTGGAAAAGCATGTACCATTCCAATCCACCGAGTAACATATAGGTGGCATCAGCAGAAAAATATAGTTACAATATACAACAATGTACATTACGGTCCCGAAACAACTTCGAACAACTCCATTATACTTTTGTCTGAATTCAGGCTTCAGCTGAACTTGCAACAATCAAAATGCAGTAACAAAAAAAAAAAAAGAAAAAACAATAACAACAGACTGAATGAAACCTTCAGACATAATCTCCCTATAATTACCAACACCCTGAACACTATAAATGCATCAAAATTGAACCGCCCCTTACGGCGCTACACTACTACATACATAGGTACAAATTGTATATCATAAAGTACTATATAAAAGAAACAAAGAAAATGAAGCGCAGAGAAGACCTCTGACAGTGAAGTGAAGAAAAGTTAAATGTGCCTTAATTTTTTTGTCTGCTTGGTTTATCTCCATGCGATTGCGCATCGCTTTTGAGGCTGTGCAGATCGATTATTGCTCCATGTTACATTGCATGCTGTGCATCATTTGCAGCTTCTTCGCTTGAACAACATTTTCATCTGCTATATTAAATGTTATGAATAATACTTACGAATGTATTATGTTGCAGTGAAGTATTTAAAAACGTATTCGATATAAATACAAAATCGAAAAATTCTATCATCAAATTGCAATCAAGAATCAGCTTAGACTTTCTGTAGTCTTATAAACCATTGCCTAACATCAGTTGAACCACTCAATCTCCATAAAAATATGTACTACAAATATACTCGTAGAACATTAGACTGGATACAAGAAATCTCCTAATCGAGCACACTTGAGTAAAGAGTTAGAACTTCATCTGAACCATCATTGCGTCTTTTAAGGTTGGCTGCAAAAATAAGTAAAATTTACGTACGAAACTCACAAAATAAGTGGCATACTTAATGGAGTCTTTAATGCCTGCTTCTAGGTGTTACAAATTTCGGTCTTATTTTTTCGTTAAGCATCATAATAGTTGTTTCTACAGCAATCACAATTAAATGCACAATAAGAGCTATCTACACTTTATTTTAAATTTTGGAACAAATAATATGATCGAAATGCGGTCGCAATTCTCCAAAAAGTAGACGGAAATATGGCGATGAGTTACTACGGGGCAGTCGCGGTGAACACATCTGGTAAATAATTTTCCATGAAACAGCCTTTCGAATGCAAAAAAATATTTGAAAATATCGAACCATACGTCTAAATGAAAAGTTGTAAATGAATTTTAAATAAATAGCAATGTGACTGATTGTAAAAAGGTTTTCAATATGTATGTTCAAACTTTGATAGCTTATTGCTATGATGTTTCAGGTGACAACACTGCCATTTATCGACGTCTGTGTTCTGTCAGAGTCAACATTTTACCATTTTTACATTTACGTTGGAAAACATTAAACTTAGTGATGAAGTGCATTTTTGGTTGAACGGCTTCGTGTACAAGCAATATTCATTCAGCAAGATTCATATTTTCGCAGAACTGCAAAGTATAATTGCAACAGATTGCGAGGTGAACGATTTTTGTGTATGTTACAGCGACCCCTATACATGCAATTGAAATTGAAGTAAGGGTGTGAGCTATGTATAAGTCTGAAGCGCAGAAACCCCTTAACAATCTGGTTGAATACTTTGATATGCAATATGCATTTTTCTACATCTCTATTTCGTAGAAACTAAAAAAAAAAATTAAAAGGAAAAAATAAGTTTTATGCTAAGTCAAAAAGGCGTATTCAAGTCAAGTCATAAAATTCATAAATATATGTCTTGTGCTGCAGATGCATGAAACGCAATTCAGACTTTCAATATGTGGATGCAATAAATGCTTTACTTGCCTCAGCGTTTCAAGCTGCGATTCTGCTACATTGACGGACTCGCTTCGACTTGCGATAAGTCCATTAGGGGACAGCAACATTTTATATGTACTGTAATGTAAAATCAATATACCACTAATATACACAGAATCTAATAGTAGTATTATTTAGTCAAAATGTTTGCAACGCCTTAAAGAAAGCATCGTAGACTCCATAACATATATATTATGATATATATATGATATATATATATATATGTATATATATATATATATATATATATATATATATATGATATATATATATATATATATATATATATATATATATATATATATATATATATTATATATAATATATGATATATATTATATATTATATATATATTATATACTAGTTAGGACCTGGCGCGTTGTTGCCCTTCTCCCTGCCCCACATTACTCCACTTCGCCCTTGTTCATTAAAAAATCATAGGAGGGTGAACAATACTTACGCGTATTATCATATTGTAAACATAAATGTTAGTATGTCGGCTCATATATTGTACTAGGGTTAAGCATGATATATTGTATTAGGGTTATATATATACCGATAAGATGGTAACCGATCGAGATATGATCAGATACGCCTATTCTGATATGTTTGAGCTGATTATGTTATAAATTATATTAAATAAATGCGGTATATATATATCTTATATTATATTAAATATATAGCCTATGTGTATATATCTGATATATGAGCTATATTATTATATTATTATTTGCATTAAGATCCATTCAGTAGTCAGACACAAGCTTTCGCGTTTATGATATTAGTAGGATATTCTTGATCAGCTCGACGAGTTGATATAGCTATGTCCGTCTGGATGTAGACGGCACCTAGACTTATTTTTATTGCAGTCAAGTAAAGTATCCACATTGGCAAGTCACCATACAAACCCCTAGCGGATAGTACCCATACAAACCCACCACCAACTTTTGTGGTTTTGTATGCAGAAAATTATTATCAACTTCACCAAATGTACGAACGCTTGACATTAAATATCGAGTGTATATATATGCCGCACACATTAAATGATAGTACCCATACAAACCCACCACCAACTTTTGTGGTTTTGTATGAAAAAATTATTTACTACACCGAATTCACGTTTAAATTTGATATCGCGGGCTGTTAACGACGGATGTATATAAATGGCGTAGACTCACCCTCCCATTTATGGGATTGTGCAAGAAAACTTTTTCATTACAGGCAAAATCAAATGAATATTTTATATGGTTCCCATTTGGAATATCCCCTACAAGTGGGCGTATCTCGCACCAGCAAACTTTCCACCCACCTTTAGATTATTACGTTATACAATTATATGTTTTCCGTTGTACCTGCTAAATACACAGCTTGAAACTTGAATGTTATTATATAAAAAAGTAAACAGAAGTTAACTTTATTCTTGTTACATTCTTCACACGTAGTCTGAATGGTATTATAATTTTGCCACGGAGTTTTTAACGCATTAAAATAAGCTTCGGAGACCCAACAAATTATATACAATACATACACACGTATTCTTGATCAGTTCGACGAGACGAATTGAACTAGCCATGTCTGTCGGTCTGCCCCATCTGTGTAAATCAAAATTAAACTCCCAGTTTTTAAGATCGATCTGAAATCGGGCATGTAGACTTCTTCTGTGTAAATCAAAATTAAACTCCCAGTTTTTAAGATCGATCTGAAATCGGGCATGTAGACTTCTTATGGTCTTATGCTGAAGTCAGAATGACCATGCCAAGCTCACTTTTATGTGTAGCCCCATACAAATCCACTGTCAACTTTTCGGTTTTTGCTTGAAAAACTTATTTCTTACATCCAATATCAACTTGAAATTCGTTATGATGCCTTCTTATGAACGGAAGCTATATGTGTATATATGTATATATAAATGTGCTTGTGCCATCCACTTTTAGAGGCAGTTCCAATGGTCAATCGTCCACTTTGTGATTTCTTATGTAAAATGTTCTTTGTTTTTCGAGCTAACCACCTTAAAAATGTAATAAAGGCTTTAAATTATCACTCTAGCATTGAAAGACTTGGCAGTAATTACTTACATGCTTGTAAAGAGTATTGAAGCTTCGGTTTTAGTGAAGTTAACCTTTTCTCTTGTTTTCACTTTACCTTCACTTCAATTCCTGGAAAGCCAAACGAAAGCGGCGGCGGTGGCGACGGTGGCAATTCGTTCAATTCAAGCATCACCATGTAGTTTAATAGTTTTTATTTTTTCTTTTGTAGTCATTAAATGTGGCTCAAATGAATTGAAATGAAAATTTTTTTTGGCAGTTTGAAAATGTTTTTGTCGTTCTTATGCACAAATGATACCGACATTAGCTACTACGCCAGCGCTATGGTCAATGCCAATGCGTCGTCGCTAGCTCCTTTGATTCCAATTACTCCATCGTTGCGTCGCACCACTTTAAAAGACAGCAATAAGGCAGCTGCCCATTATTATTATTTCATCTCTTCCGCCGCACTCTGTTTCTGCAACAATATGAGTATAGATATAAATGTATATATATGTATGTATGTATGTATGTATATAATTTCAAACAAATTAGTTGCGCATCCCTCTGCTTCAATCAATATCTTTCACTTCAACTTCTCAGGATCGAACGATCGATTCTCGATCGCGCGAAAATTACTTTGCTGCTTGAAGCTAAAAATTCAAGCAGATAGTTACATCTTTCTTCCATACGAGTACATGCGGACATTCAAGTGTTGCTTCGATGCTGCAGCATCGATCGTGTCCAAGCCGTGCCCGGCTACCACTTAAACACTGTCCCATCGTTGACTGTGCGTGCTGCGCGCTTGCTTGATAAGCTGCTGCATATTTAAGTAAAAGGGTTTATTAGCTTGAATTAGATACTGCAAACGAATGACGCTCCAGATATACATAATACTTACTATATACAGTACCTTTCGGCGTCGCGTTGCGTTGCGTCGCCTCGCAAAAGTAATTCAGTTTGAGTCGGTTATCAGTTAATAGTTGCAATGCTGGCTTTAAGAGTGCAACACAGACAGTCATCGACTCCGGCAACCACTACTACTACTACACTGCCACGTGTGTTATCTAAAGCTACAAAACCAACGAAGCGTGCATTGTTGGTATCCCAACTTGGCTCAATCCAAGACTGCACACTGGCATTGGGTTGAGAAGAAAAAAGCCAACGCCGCGCCATGTTAATATAGCGATAATCGTGGTTCCATCTACTAATTAATTGACTCTTTGTGTATGTTGCCGCTTGCTCTCCATATCCACACCAACAACGTTATCCGTTGTGGTTATTCGCGGTCCCATTTCGTATAGTAGTAGTATGTATAGTAGTAGTATGTATAGTAGTATGTATGCCGTTGCCGCCGCTCTATATCTGAATTTGTCTGTCTGACTGTAGCTGCTGCCTCTTCCTGTTCAGTACCGCTTGCGTTGTTATTAAAAGCCAGTTTCAATTTTCTGCATTTAGTGGCTGATGCACTTTGGCATTTTGTTGCTGTGTGTGAATGGATTGAATGCTGAAGAATAAGAGAAGATAGTTATGTATTGTGTGTGTGTATGTAGTTTCAATATGTATGTAGGTACATAAAGCTGTACATACATATGTATGTATGTACATAAGAGGGCTGTATGTTTTTAGTTTTAGTTTTTATTTATTAATAGACAACTTTTCAACTAATTCTTCTAATTCTAGCGAGCCAAGGGTATATTAAATTTTCGATATCATGCCCACAAAGTTAAAAATTGGGCTATAGACATACATATGTATGTATTCTCTAAATTTAAGTTTAGAAAAACAAATCATGACTGCACCATGCTTCCTTTGTTACGTTTTGTGCTAACAGCTGTGATAACAGCTGTTTGAGTGAAATTATGCGGCAATCAGCTTTTATATGAAATAACAGTCTGCTTAACCACTAACCATACAATATTGTCTATTTAGTGATACAATATATTGTATGGTTAGTGGCTTAACTCAATTTATGAAAAAAAAGTATATCAAATAATTGCATTGAACTATTAACATCCGTATATCAGTTTAAATTGTAAATCGTATTGTAAAACATTAACATGTGGGGATGGGTTTGTATAGGAGCTACACTAGAAAGTGGGTGTGGCTACTCAATATCGATACTCTATTGACTGATATAAAAAAGACTATGCCAATTTGTATAAAAATGTATCCTTAAAAAATGTGCAACAACTTCCAGACGCGCAGACGGACATAGATAGATCGACTCTTCTCGTCAGACTGATCAAGAATATACAGGGTAGGCGCTCAAAATGTTACCAACTTCACGCTGCTGTACCAATCAATCAGTGTTATTGCTTAATTAATTCTGTACGACCGGAATATTGTTAAAATATAAATGCCTTACATTTTTTTTAAATTTTCCTGCAAACATGAAATCAGCAATGACAAAACACTTAAATTCCTTGACACCACCAAATGATAAATATATGCTAGTTTTTTAATACCATTCACACATAGTGTGAAATGGTATTAGCAGTTTGTCTGAAAGTTTGTAACGCATTAACGAAGGCATCGTAGACCCCATAAAAAATATATATATTCTTGCTCAACTCGACGAGACGAGTCGATCTAGCCCTGTCCGTTTGTCTGTATGTTGTTGCGCATTTTTTTGGGGACCAATTTTATGCTATCCAGTTGAAATTTTGCTCATATACTTATTTTTATTGCGGTTTAATAGAGTATCAATATTTACCCGCCACGCCCACTTTTTGGGGTAGCTCCCATACAAACCCACCGCCCACTTTTGACTTTTTGTATGAAAAACTTGTTTATTGTAGTCAATATCAACTTAATAATTGATATGGTAATTTGTAGTGAACGGATGCTTGACATATATATTTATGGGTGGGACCAGCCCAATGTCTGGGATAGCCCTCATACAAACCTACTGCCCACTTTTAACTTTTTGTATGAAAAACTTTATTAAAGTCAATATTAGGTTGAAAAGCAATGTGGTGCCTTTTTTGGTCAGCCGCTTAACATAGATAGACGAATGGGAGTGGCCCGCCCACTTTTTGGGGTAGATCCCTTACAAACATACTGCCCACTTTTGTGTTTTTGTTAGAAAAGCTTCTTTATTAAAGTCAATATTAGGTTGAAATGCGATATGGTGCCTTTTTATAGACAGCCGCTTAACATACATAGACTAATGGGCGTGGCCCGCCTACATTTTGAAGTAGCCCCCATACAAACCAACAGTGCAAATCTGTATTTTTTATAAAAAAAGTCTTTATTTAAATCAAAATTAGCTTGAAATTTGATTTGGTGGATTTTAGTGGACAACCGCTTCATATAGATATACAAATGGGCATGTCCCGCCCACATTTTGGATAGCCCCCACACAAATCCACACCTCACTATTATGCATTTCTATGGAAAACGTCAATATCAACTTGAAATTCGATATGGTGGAATATTATAGATGGTCGCTTCATACACATCTACTAGTGGTCGTAGAACCCCAACCCTCGCTCCCCGTGTGAATTGTATAAGCTTTAAACAAAGTTAACATTTTTTCTTGTTTTAATATTATATATTTAATATGGATTAGGAACATTATTGCCATGGAATATGTTTATAACAGCAAAAGATTATTTTGTTGACTTTAAACTAGATGCTAATGATACAACTGGTGGAGATACAAGCTATGCAACGAATTTCCTGCAGTACATTGGATTCGCTTCACAAATACTAAATTTGTTATTTAATCTTTGTGAATATGGGGGGAGACCTTACTAAAAGTATTGTTTATAGCATTCTGGTTGAAATAGTAATATTTATAATAACTCTATAGCACTTGCAATGCTTGATTCAACAGATTGGCCTCAATATGGCTAACGGGATATATAAAAACACTATTTGACACTATATAAAATATACTGTATCAGTGGTTATGGGATCAAATATTTGCGGATTGTTAACATCTATTATATCAATCTTCAGCTCATACTTATTCAGTTCAAAAAGACCATCAGTATTGTTGATGTTTTGATAAGTAAAGTGCTTATAAATGTTAAAACGCCATATTTTAACGTGTTTAAGAAAGCTGCTCCTCAACTGTCCAACATTTATTTTTACTTTCTTTTTAACATTATCTATATTTCCTGCAGTTCATGCGGATATTAAACCAAGGAAAAATTCGAATTTCTTTATTACATCAGATCTTTTTACAAGCATTACATGTTTTTTTAATGTTTAATCTTTTCGGTATGGTGGGCAACCTTACAACTTCATGGATACAATGGCCAAAACCAAAATTCCTAGTGATACACGTCCTGATGAGAGATTTGTTGTACCTTTTTTTGGGTTTTTTGCAACTACTTCCCAAAAAACATATCGAAAAGAAAAGGGAAACCGTCCAACCGTATATGTAGGTGAACCGTTCGTCCGTAAGAAGCCACCATAGCGTATTTCAGGCTGATATTAATTTAAATAAAAATATTTTTCATACAAAAAAACAGAAGTGGGCTGTGGATTTGTATGGGAGCTAGCCCAAAAAGTAGGCGGACACGTCCTTTAGTGTATGGTTGCGAAGCGGTCGTCCATAAAAAGTCACCACATAGAATTCTATTGTCTTAAAAAGTGAGCGTGAAATATCAATATAGTTACTCTAAAAACTTGGGACCAAAAGATTCTAAAATACCTACCTTGAGTCAGATATCTAAAACATTTATTAAAAAAAAAAAATGCGCAGCATTCGGACAGACCCACGGACATACCTGATGATAAAGAATATATGTAGAAGTATATACTTTATGGGGTCTTTACAGTGTTTCTTTTCATGCTTTATAAACTTTCTGGCAAACTTATAATACGTGTGAATGGTGTAAGAAGAAAAACAGCTTCAGGTCTTTGAATCGAAATAATTTAGAAAGCCACTCCACTTTAGTTGAAATTATTCATTCCCCGCAAGTCTTTAATATAATTATTGTTTCTTTCAAACATATTTACCTACAGAGTGAGCCAGCCTAACCTGACACATCCAGGGTGTAGTACATGCCCCAGAATTTAGTTTTTGCTCGCCCGATTTGGCAACTCCAGATATTTTCTTGTTTTGTTTCTTGAAGTCCAAAATTTATGTGAACAAGCTGCGGACACTTGCAAAGCGGGTGATATAGGTATTACGATGGGAGCACTATAGGAATTAGTTATTCAATACAAATCTATGGTTTAAATAGGAATGCGTACAGGGCATTTCGTAGTGGAACACACTTGACTACAGCACCCTTCTTGTTTTCATTAATTATCTAAGTGTACTAATTTAAAACTTGGTATGGAATTTTATTTTTTTAGTTTGAATTTCATTATCCATTAATTCATATCAAATTAATTTAAAATCGTCAACCGAGAAAAAAAAATAAAAAAAAGTTTCAACCTATTCCGGTTATTTTACATTTTAGTAAACAAAAACAAAATTCATCGTACGACCCTCTCGTTTAAGAACTCTCTACTTCCCTTTCTCTGCCTAGCCTCTGTTTCAGTACGGTAACATATATTTGCACTTTGGCTCAAATGGAGTCTTTGAAGGCGGCGAGTATCGTCTTCATTGGCGCATTTCGTTTTCCTGTCTGCCGTCGACTGTATGGTATGCCTGCCTACCCGACCGATCGGCATCCTTTCCACACATCACTTATTCACATAAGATCGGCCTGATGAGTTCGTTCGGTTGGGTTCGGTTCGGTTCATTCCGCCTGTAACTTTGCTCAGGCAGTCCGGCTTTTGATTTGACTTGGCTAAATGCGTTCAATTCAAGTGTGTAGATAATTTTGACATTTAGTTTTCTTATCTGAAGTTTATTTCTTTTGAAAATGCAAATCTCTGACACGGACTTTGTTCCGTTCTTTTTTTTCTTTCGTAGTTAGTTTGATATTGCTGTTCTGTGGTTGCTGTTGTTGTTGTCAGGTCAACTCAGCTCATCTCTGGCTGCGGCTGATAATGCTGATGATTGGCTACGCGTCCACTTTCTGCTCCATATCCACATCTCTGACTGACATCATCAGCATCATCACCCGTCGCCTTTTGCCTTATGTGGCTTTTACATTTTCATTTTTACTGCCTCTTAAATGATTTCTTGAAATGTTTCTCGTTGTCGTCGCAGCGGTCTCGTAAATAATTAATTTTGATTAAACTACCTACTGTATAAATAAGTATGCAGTGGTAAATGTGGTTTACAGAATCGTCATCTCTCTTTTTTACTTTATAACTATGTGTGGTCCAGCAGTATTCAATCTTTTGTCTCTTTTTTATTCTGTATAGTTAAATTATACTCCGTGCTTTGGTTTTCGAAAGCGAATAGTTTGTTCGAAATTGATTACATTAAAATGGTACGTTTTTCACTTATAGAAAAATTTCGCCATTTGAATTCACTTGGAATTGGCAACATGAATTTCATATTCTCAAGGTCTGGTGAAATCAAATAACGAAGTTCATCTAAAGGTGATTCGAAAACCAGAGTTACTGTACTCGGTACGGGGGTAATACTATTAATAAACTGTTACTAAATTAACAACTACAGAAACACATACAGACAAATTCTTGCACGGCACTCCCACATGGCAAACAATTACGTACAGCTTTATTAGTGTCTTCGTTGCGCTTCGTCACCACCTTTGAATACGCTACCCTAAGTTCTTTGATCTTTCGCCGACAAAGAGCAAACAAATACTCGTACATACATATATTGTATCCGAAAGGCGCTAAACTCCAACAAACAAATCGGAGTTTGTGTGTATTTGGCAGGCCGGACGACATTTGATTTGAGGTTTTGGCAAATTGTTCGCCAATTTCGTTTTATTTGTAGACAGTAAGAACTCTTACAAGTGAACAACATAAATTTTAAGACACGAAAATATATTTAAAGGTAGTTCATATGCTTTCGCAACTGTATACCGACAATATGCGTAGTGGGAATATTTACGCAGTTTTTCAAAGCCATTTTAGCTGCCCTTATCAAAAAGCTTCGCATGCCGTCCATAAGCTACCTAATGCTAGATAAGAAATTAATGAAGCCACCAATTGATTGTCCTACTCGTTGGAGCACGACCTATGCTGGCGAAGAACGTGTACGACTTCTGCGCCAACTTTGCGGTAGCAATTACTGATTTTTTTTTTTTATAGAAATAAATGTCTGGGTTTACTATTAATGCAATTGTTAGCGTTCACGAACCAGCTAAAATTGCAACGACTAAACTTCAAAGTGAATAGTTAGTTTTGGACGTTTTTTACGCTATTTGGCTTTATTGTAAAACTCAAAATTTTACTCTGAATTAGTATACTCTATTCGAGATTATTGCCTTTTTATGTGCCATATCTTTAGACCCTCGACATAATGTAAATCTGATTTCTGAACAGAAAAGTGTTTGTATAGCAGCTTTGACAGATTTATACTCTTCACATACGCAATAAATATATGATGCTTCTGTCCATAAAAAACCTCTATATAGAGTATCAAGTTGATAACCCCGTGAACAAAATTATAATACTATTCACACTATGTGTGAAGAGTACAACAATTTAAGTACGGTTTGTATTTACTTAATCTTGAATAATGAATAGTTTATTTCAAAAAATTTAAATATCATGTTATTAATTTGATTATTTTCTTCTTTTGAATGTGTAATTCGAATGTGAACTTTATTTTCTTTATTCTGTCGTCTTCAAAATAGATTTGCATTTTTAACATTCTGCTTCGAGCAATGCCGGGTATATATGCTAGTAGTTTATAATATATTGATAAAGACATTAAGTGCCATTTTTTACGACCACCTAAAAATGTACTAGAAAATACGTATTTCCAAGATAGTATACTATAGCTGAAAATATATTCAATAGTCAATTTCTGGACTTCATAATAGTAATAAATCGAATTCGAGTTGCACTGCATTATAAGTCGATTTTTTGCCCTGTTATCGTTGAAAAATCGGTTACTTTTGTCTTATACATCGGATTAGTCCAACAGCTGAGAAATGCTGAACAGGTGGACAGTGGCTGAACAGGTGGACACACATTTGCACAAACATAAACGCATAATAAGTATAAATTAGAAGAAGGTAATGGATGAGAGTGAGCGCCGCCACAGTAGAAAAAAAAACGAATATAATATGCATTTTTCCGTTTCATGGTAGAAAAATGTTAATAAAAAAGTTTAACATTGTTTGTTATGGCTATCGAAATTGTGCAGTTAAGTTTGCAGCCCTAAAACTAATATATTTGAAATATATTAATTGTGTGGTCGAACTAGCCAATAATTTTATACGTTGAGTAACATTCGTGAAAATGAAAACTATGATATTGGATCGAAAAAATGAGCTATAAAGATATAGGCAATTCGTGAAAATGGCCCTTAATCTTTCACTTATTTTGGCTTTGTATTCGAAACTTTATCGGTCCTCTACGATATATTGCTTTTAATATATCGATACATATCGATGTTCGTCCATTGAAACACAGGTTTCACTATACTTACTTTATGATTCTTTTGTGTGTCCCTTCATGCGCTGAGCTCGACATACTCAACGTTTCGCCTATTATTAAATTCATTCATTTCGGGCGTTCTTTTATATTTTACTTATTTTTTTTTTTTTTTTTTTTGTTTTTTTGTTCATTTGCAATTTATTTTGATGAATCGCATTTTTTGCTTGGATGAATCTGGATTTCTTTTATTTTACGTTTTCCTCCCTTATTGCCATCTCACTTGCGCACACGTTTACACTTGATTTCTGGCTAGTTTCCTATAAAGCCATTGTTCTGTTTCTTCATTTTACAGGGACGTCTGTCGCTAGCAATTTTTGCTCTTGTTCCGTTCCAGCTCGCATTATTATTATTTTAATAAGTACGCCGCTTTGTGATCGTTTTTTGTTTTTGTTTGTTTTGTTGTATGAATCTACTCAAATATATTCCCTCTCATCCCAGTTTGAATCGTTGTTCCTCATTTTTTTACCCGGTGCTATATTGTTTGCTGTCGTTTATGCAGATTTCTGTGCAAAAAATAAACCAACAAGAAAGAACGCTGCTGCCGAAAGTACTCGACTTCGAGATACGCTGTATCATGTCTAAGGCTCTTTTGTTTGAGCCATAGATTTGTATGACAATTATATTTCAATCTGAACCTATGCGTGATATTTTTTTAGGATTGACGTTAGATACACCAAATTTTTCATAGAAAAACTCAGAAAAGGGGGGTACTTCTATCTTCGAGTCTCAAAGATCTTGTTGTTTTTCATACAGACCGTCAGACAGACAGTAGACAGACGGATATATCGACTCAGCTTTTGATGTTGAACAAGAATGTATACAACAACTCGATAGTTTATGTTATCTGCTACCTCTCCTTTCGGCTGTTACATACATTTGCAGAAATTTAATATACCTTTTTATCCTATGGGTACAGCGTATAAAAAGACAAAAACAATTCTTGAATGAGGGAGTGTCGGCTGCCTTTGTATGCTCGTATCTTAAATTTTGGCAGGATATTCTGCGGCTTGTGTGGATAGTGAGCATTAAATCCTTTTGCTGCAATTAGCAAAATTTACATAATTTGACATATTTTCAGGCTGATTTGCGATTTTCAGGCTGAGAAAAAAGTTTTTTGGTATGGGCTACACCTTAAAGAGAGCGTTTCATGCCGGCATGGAGCTTCTGATCAATTGCTGGCCCCAAAGAGTCTCCATACTGATTCTTGATACTGATTAAGATTGGATGAAACGTAGGACATTAGTTCTCGTTTCTAAACACACACATAGTACTATAGACAGACAGATGTTCAGACTAAAGGACACACTTAGCTAGATCGTTTCGAGCTGATCCATTTAGCGTGTTAGAAATGAATACGTGTGAAAAATAAAATACCTAAATAGTAAATAGATTCAGTTTCTTGAATGAAATATCTGCTGATTCGTACATATAAATGTACGTCAAGTCAATATGGCTTGAAAAGTGCCTTACTTTAAAGTTTAAATCTATCCTAAAGTACTTTAATACAAGTATATAAACGCATGCAATGCGAGTAGTTAGCAATTCTTTTGTGGACATCTATAAATCTGCGATTTGTCAACATTTATTATGCTGCACCAGGTTGCAACAATGTTTCCAGACGCTAATGACAAAATTATACGATAAAGTTAGTATATAGTGGTAGTGGTGATGATGACTATGGTGGCGTCTGTTGGCCTCCAATCAACGCTAGCTATTCTAATGAACGAGCGAATGCATGTAGGCGGTAATTCTAGACAAGACACCTGAAAAGGACACAAAACGACACCGACAACGATGACAACGAAGAAGTACTTGTAAGTAAAAGAAGAACTTGATTCATGCGCTCGCTGCGCATGACGTCGTCATGGGCACATTTGAGTTGACTATGCAAACTTAACTGGCTCTGGTGCCTCTGACGGACGGATTAAATACATTTATTGTTAGCCACATTGCACTTTACTACGAATGTATCTCGCATTGTAATTAGCTCATTACAATTACTATGGCTTCAACAATATTGTTGTTAACATGCATTTTGTTCGTCTGTATGTCTGTCTGTCTGTCTGTCTGTCTGTCAATCTGTCCAGTCTATCTGACTGAGTGTATGGTTCGGTAGTCGTTGCTGTTTCTGTCGCTTAGCCATATTGAATTGCAAAATTTACTCCGCGCAGTAGGTGGATAGATGACACTGTTCAGCTCAGCTCAGTTTGGTTTGGCTTGGCTTGGGATTGGTTTTAGCTTGTCTTGCTGCTGCTGCTGCGTGTGCGGCGTGCTTTGCCGGCTTCCTAGTTGTCGAATCAGTTTGTCTGTCAGTTGAGCAATGTCCGTCCAGCTGTGTTATCTATGTATTGACTGAAGTAAAATGATATGCTTGAAGAACTTAGATACAAGCAGCCACTGTGTGCCGCACGTCTTTGAACTTGAAGCTTAAGTTGAATGATGGCAGCGTTGGCGGTTGGCAGCATAGAGAAGCACCACATTTCAACTAACTACAGGCATGTTTAGTTCTAAGCCAAGTTATAATAAAAACCGCACCGACAAACCAACTCTCACATAAATTGAATGATGGTGGTCCAGAATTAAAAAAAATAAAAATAAATTAGAAATAGAAATAGAAATAAACGAAAGCAAAAAATAGCACATCGCATAAGCCAAGCTTAAATAAATATTGACAAGCTCATTTAATTTGCGATTTCAAGTCATGTCGAACGAATGAACGAACGAAAGAACGAATGAACGGGTAGACAGACAGATAGACGGACAGGAAGACAGACAAAGCGTTGCGCATCTATGTACATATGTATCTCTAAGCAAAGTTATGAAGTCAAGTCAACTTTTCGCTCCAGCTAAACTCCGTGACTCCATCGGCGGTCCGCCGCGTTTAAATTTCGTTTTATACACGCTGCTCATGCGCAACGCTCACTCGACAACTCAACTCAACTCAGCTCAGCGTCTGTTTTCATTTGTCCGTCCGTCCGCCCGTCCGCCCGTCCGTCCGTACGTTCGTTCATTCGTTCTGTCGGCAAAACATCAACGGTACTAAATAAAGTACTCAAACGTATTTAAAAGTACTAAACACAAGTACCAGAGATTAATAATCGCTTTTGAACTCAGCCGACCAGAAAACTAGTTAATGGCGAATATTGCATGAACATAACGCAAAGTTAAACAACAAAAAATCCAACAAAAAATATAAATATAAAAACAAATCGAAAAAGAGCTATGCAATGAATAAACGCAATACTTAGCAGTAACAATAATACAAAAGTACACATGGCAGCAACGACATGAAGCTTTACAAAAAAACATTATGTACTCGATGTGAGTTACTCTAGAATTATGTATCTGAAGTGGTCCAGTGCACCAAGCAGTGGAACGGAAGTTTAACTGAATTTCCAGCGTGAGCCGTAATCGAAAAGAATTTTAGGTTCATAAGTTAAAGATTCAAACCATAGGTCTATAAATGGGTTCAATTTGTACCAACTTGAAATGTTGAACTTCAGCGGATTATAGGATATTTGGGAACAAAATGTTGTTTAGATTAATACATTTCCAATGAAATAAAATAAAGTCGAAAATGTTCTTTTATGGACTCTATACCATCCCAGCCGACATAGAAATGAATGTTCGCTAAGGCAAAAACTTTTCGAATCAGTATAGTTTGGAAAAAAGATCGTAATTGTTTGCTTTATATAATCGAAAATTATTTTATTGCCAAAAATGCTAGAGTTATATTTAAGCTAATAGTATGCTCGGCAACTTTATTTATTCTATGAAAAAATAAATTAGAATTAGATGGTTAAATAAATTCAATAATATGTTCATGTTTTATAAAACATTTTATTAAATAGAGAAAAATCAAACAAAATCAAATGCCTGAAACAAATTGAGAACGATGCACAAAATACTTACTATCCCAAAATATATAATACCAGACTAGACGTGGGAAATGCTATTCGAAGAAAATCCGTAGTTTTTGATAGTTGTGTCCACAAAATGCTCGCAAAAACTGTCGATCACGAAATTATTTTCGAACTTTTGGTCTACTTGGTTATCACATAGCTAAATCGATTTGTTATTATAAAAACTTGTTTGCTACTGGTTACAATATGTCTCTATAGCAAGTTTAAAATCGATATCTCTAAAATTGATGGACAGATTTACGATGTTCGAGTCTAACATATGAACGGACTTAGCTAAGAGTGACCATCACCTCTCATGCCTCTATGCCTACCTTTGACACTAAAGCAGAGTTTGATATTCATAAATAATTTTCCACGTACGGAAAATTATTTATGAATATCAACATATATAGACTAATGGGCGTGGCCCGCCCACTTTTTGGGATAACCCCCATACAAACCCACCGTGCAATGTTGTGTTTTTTATGAAATATTTCTTCATTTAAATAAAAATTAGCTTGAAATTTGATTTGGTGGATTTTAGTGGACAACCGCTTCATATACATATACAAATGGGCGTGTCCCGTCCACTTTTTGAGGTAGTCCCATATAAACCCACATCTTACTTTTGGGCATTTGTATGGAAAACGTCAATATCAACTTGAAATTCGATATGACGGCATCTTACACATCAACTACATCGCTTCATACACATCTACTAGTGTAAGGAATATTATACAAATCGACATTCAAAATTTTGAGCAAAGTCGATTAACACATGCCAAATTCTTGAACACGGCGACGAACAAAATTTCTGAATATTGCTCAACATCGATTCGTACAGCATCAACAGCTTTAGGCTTAGCTTTAGCCATAGAACCAGTTTCATTGAATTGAGACACCAAATTGTCTTTGGTATACATCTAAATACCCATCTTAGGCCAATCAAGGACTGATTTAAAAAAAAAAATACCAGTACTTCAGCACTTTATATTGGTGTGTCGTGCTCCATGTTGAAAATTGTATTTTGGGACCTTGATTTAATAATGAGCGTTTTTTGGTTACAATATATTATTCAAAATATTGTCCATCGCTGGCCACAACTTTTTTCTATCTTTCTGGCAATTTTCGGATACCACCTCGGAAGAACGACTCGTCTTTTGAGGCAATCCAATCATTGACCCATTTTTTGCATTGTTCATATGCAGTGAACTTCTCCTGGGACAGGCCATGTGTCATCGACCGGAACAAGTAGAAGTCGGAAGGTGCGCTGCCTGGAGAATACGGCGGGTGGGGTAGGACTTGCAATATCAGCGTTTCCAAGTAGGTCTTAACTGGTTTTGCAACATGTGGCCGAGCGTTGTCATGCTGTAAAACCACTTTGTCGTGCCTTTCTTCGTATTCCGCATAAGTTGAGTTGGATACCGTTCCCCCGTGATCGTTTCATTCGGTTTGAGCAGCTCGTAGTAGATCACGTCGCGCTGGTCCCACCAAATACAGATGCCATGAATATTCGGCTTTGCGAAGGATGTTGATGACTGTCCGGGCAAAACCCATGACTTTTGCGCTTGGGGTTGTCGTAATGGATCGACTTTTCATCGCCAGTCACAATGCGATGCAAAAAACCCTTTCTTTTTTGGCGTTCGAGGAGCTGTTCACAAGCGAAAAATTGCATTTCGACGTCGCGCGGCTTCAACTCGTATGGCAGCCAGTTTCCTAGCTTTTGAATCAATGCCATGGCTTTTAGACGTTTGCTGACTATCGACTCATCCACTCCCAATGATTCTGACAACTCCCGAAGCGTTTGGCATTGGTCCACATAGATCAGTGATTTTAATTATTCGACTTCAAACCTTTTGGGTTGACCCGGTCGTTCCTTATCTTCGAGCAAAATCACCAATTTTAAAGCGACCAAACCACCTCCTACACGATTGTTCAGATAGAGCATGTTCGCCGTAAACTTCCACTAAGATACGAAGACCCTCGGCCGCACTTTTCTTCATATTAAAGTAATGAAGAAGAACTCCCCGCAAAAACACTTTATCTGGTACGAAATTCAACATGATCGAGGCAATATTTAGGTTTATGTTTCAAACAAACCACAAACACAAGCTGCCAAAGACGCTTAATGGCAATAGGTGTTAATTGTGTGAAACGCTCATTATTAATTCAAGGTCTTAATAGTTTCACATTTCCAATGCGGGCAGTCACATGCCCATGTGACAGCTGATTGTAATTTTATTCGAATTTAATATCAGGTACCACAAAAGTAAACACCCTATATAATACACAATTGAAGTACAATATCTCTCTCTTCGAACTGCATATTGTACCACTGTGCATTTGTAGAAAATGCAATAAAGCTACTTTCCTTCTCACCTTGCCGCATTCCCTGCAACAGCAGCAAAGATCAAAGAATTATTGTCAACAAAAACACAAAAAGGTCAGCTAGATACATACGAGAAGTTGAATAGATAGATGAATGTCTTGCAGCAATATGTGAAGTTTCGTTTGCTTCGTGTGCGCATGAATATCCATGCCAAATGAAAATCAAATAAATAAACAAATCACAACCTAAGACAATCTTCACCAGCTGGTGGAGATGTTGATGATGCTGCAGTTAAATAAGCAGAAGGGAGTGCGGCAGCGTGAGCTGAGCATGATCGAAGAACAACTTTAAATGCCGATGCCGCCGACGTTGAAGGCACAGATGGACACAATGCAACAACAAAGAATTAAAATAAAAAGTATCTTCAGTGGAACCGAATCTTGGATATCTTTCACAAAAAATTGAAAATTTTATTGAAATAAATTATTTATATAAATCCAATGGTCTGTTTAGGGTATATATTCACACCAAATTCAGTAGGTCTAGGTCATAGGAATTTTGTCTATAGGAAAATCAGAAACTTAATGGATAGACAGACGGACATGGCTAGATTAATTCATCTCATCAAGCTGATCAAGAATACGAGTACACAAGTATGTACTTTTTTGGTTATTCGATTGCTCGCTTCTTTAATGCATTGCGAACTATTCAACAAATTGATAATAACTTTGTGTAAAGGGTATAATACAGTCTTAAGATAAACGCAGTATAAGTTAAAGCATGGCAAAGATTGGCGTACAGACAGACAGACAATCAGATGAGTTGGCCGGACGAAAAGGCAGACGGATGAACAGAACATTTGAAAGCGTTAAAGCAGCAGCACTTGAGCGCGGAGTGTGTCGACAACCTATGGAATATGTGTAGGATATGCATTGTACATATAAGATGGTACAGAATAAGATGAGATGGCATCTCTGTATAGTCTGTCTGTTTGTCTGCCAGTGTGACCGTCCGTCCGTATGCCTGTCTGTCTGTCTGTCTGTCTGTCTGTCTGTCTGTATGTTTGTTTGTCTGAATAGACACTTGAACACTGAACGCAATGTGAAAATAATATTGTGCAAACAAAGCCGAAGTGAAGTGCTTACATTAGCTATTATAGTCGTACGCTGTTGACAGCAGCAACGATCATGACAAGGGATCGGCAACGGATCGCATCTGAGAGGATCAAACAAATAAACAAACGCACAACCACACAGGAAAAGCAGGGAGCAGAGTTCGGTTCGGGTGGTAGCCGACAGGCAGATTCATTAAATAAATAAGCAAACAATGCGTGAATGAGTGAAGTGTGCACTCGATGGATTGCTTGATCGTCTTTATGTCTGTCTGTCTGTCTGTCCGCCACCGCCCTTGATCATTCCTCACGCACTTTCTATGAACAATTGACGACAATCTTGCGCTCATTTAGTATACACGAGATTAGCCTAATGACAACTACAATACGAAAACGAACTTTGCGCACTTCTTAAGTACATAAGTACATACATATATCGCACTATAATTGATCGGTATTACTCCAACAAGTATCAATTCGTCTTTGTTCAACTCTACTACTACCTGTTGCAACGAAAAAAAAAGGAAAAAAAAAATTACACTCTATTCAAATCATTTAGTTTAATTATTCAGAAGTCCTGTGATATTTTTAAATTGTACAAAAAAAAAAAAATAAAAAAATATGTATTACAAAATACAAGGCCATAGGGGTTAGGGGACTTAGAGGTTCGATTTTGATAAATTAAAGAACATATAAATGAACATTTTTGATAAGCCTACACATTCACAGCTCAATATCCTTGAGATCGATAACTCATAACCCTAAAACCCACTACCTCAAAATCTATAACTTCGAAACTTATTTAAATAGGGGCTACCCCAAAAAGTGGGTGGTACACGCCCTCTAGTAGATGTATATAAAGCGATGTAGTAGATGTGTAAGATGCCGCCACATCGAATTTCAAGTTGATATTGACGTTTTCCATACAAATGCATAAAAGTGAGCTGTAGGTTTGTACAAGACTACCTCAATAAGTGGGCGGGACGCGCCCATTTGTATATATGTATATGAAGCGGTTGTCCACTAAAATCCACCAAATCTAATTTCAAGCTAATTTTGATTTAAATTAAGAACTTTTTCATAAAAAACACAAAATTGCAAGGTGGGTGTATGGGGGCTATCCCAAAAAAAGTGGGCGGGCCACTCCCATTAGTCTATCTATGTTAAGCGGCTGACCATTCAGAGGCACCACAATGCTTTTCAACCTAATATTGACTTTGCTAAAGAAGTTTTTTATAGGAAAAGTTAAAAGTGGGCGGTGGGTTTGTATGGGGCTACCGCAAAAGGATTGCAAAATTTCAGCTGGATAGAATAAAAATTGGTCCCCAAAAATTGCGCAACAACATACAGATAGACAGGGTCTAGGGCTAGATCGACTCGTCTCATCAAGCTGCTCAAGAATATATATACTTTATGGGGTCTGCGATGCCTCCTTTATTGAGTTACAAACTTTCAGACAAACTGATAATACCATTTCACACTATGTGTGAATGGTATAAAAATCAAGCGAATATGTTGTGTTTAAGAGGCTTAAAAAGGGAGTGATTGATTTGCGCTTGCCTATTTATATATAGATATAAAAAAACTGATACCAAATATGGTTTCAGTACCAAAAAATACAAAAGATTTAGGTGAATTGGTTAAAAAAAAATTTGTACAATCATTTTTTTTATTGCCCTGTGTTATCTATTGATTACGTCGAGAATGTCACATCTACTGTGTGGAGAGTATTAAGGCTTCGGTGCTATTGAAGCTCAAGTTTTCACTTATATTTCGATGTTTAGTTTAGTAGCTGCAAGTAACTTCAATGCAACTCCACTACAATTATTCTATGTGCAACATTCATACCAAATATGCAGTACGATGGCGCGCGGCGGGCTCGATGGTAATGTGTGTACGCCCCTCTATGGACGCCGGCAACAACGGCGACGACGATGATGGTGACGCTGATAGAGATCTCTTTGTGTGCAGCGGCAGCATCCACATCCACATTCGTACGAGTATGCCATAAGATGAAGATAACTATGACGACGATACAATGCCAGCAAAAAAAATATTTTAAGATATATTTGCTGCAATTCGTTCGTTTTGATTCGCGATTTGTTACACTTGCCGCTTGCAACTCACCGCTGCCACAGTGTTGTGGTTGTAGTTTCTATGCGTGTAGTAATTGGTGCTGTTGTTTTTTTGTTGTTGGTGTTGTTGTCGCTAAGCGTAAAAAATTAAGAAAAATAAGAAGAAGAAGAAGAAAAGAGTCTTATCTGAGCGCCGGAAATCAAAGTGCACATCAAAGGCGGCCGCCAACATCAACGCCGTGTGGCAAAGTGTGCCCAGCGGCGTCTGCAGCTGCTGCATTTGCGGTGGAGAGATGGGGCATAGAAAGAGAATGCAGTGATGCATTGAAACCGCCCCACGTGAACTCTCCAATCGAATCGTAGTACAAAGCTGAAAGAAATGAGATTCGATTAAGTTGCAATTCTTTATGCACCTTCGACCAGACATATTGTAGATGGGGATTTCAATGAAACCGCACAAATTAATTTTGACACCCGTCTAAGTTCGTACGGAATTTTTCTCTTTTTTTACGTGTTTCAATTGGCCATCGAGATTATTCGAGTTGACTTTGTTGGATATTGGGTTTTATCAAGTACA
Organism: Leucophenga montana; assembly: GCA_035044765.1. Classification (NCBI taxonomy): domain Eukaryota; kingdom Metazoa; phylum Arthropoda; class Insecta; order Diptera; family Drosophilidae; genus Leucophenga; species Leucophenga montana. The sequence continues at coordinate 4,069 of JAWNNQ010000372.1, read as the reverse complement.
AAGTACAATCTGCCACCCTTAGACATGATGGAGAAAAAAAAAATAAACAAAAAAGTTAACTTCGGTATAAGCATACCACAAATTTTCAAGTTGTGACTTAGCAGCGATAAAGATGAAATATTTATAAAATCTAATAACCTAAAGTGGGTGGTAGGTTTATTGGAGCTAATTGACCAGAACAGATTCCTTGGACTACCAGGATAACATCTAAGAGAATCAAGTATCTTGGTATTATGCTAGATACTCGTCTCTGCTACATAGAGCATCTTCTCTATATTAATGAAAAGGCCCTCGTAGCTTGCAGATCGCTCGCAAGAATTATGCTAAACACCCGAGGTCCCAAGCAAGGTCGAAGAATTCTGCTAATTGACGTAACCAAGTCAATTAAGCTGTACGGTGCACCTATCTGGACTAATGCCATGAATGTGAGGCCTAGAATCCACGTATCGACTGGGAGCTATCAGAGTGTGCAGTGCATTTCGCACAGTGTCAGAGGACGCAGCTCTGATAGTAGCAGGCATGATCCCGACCGATATTTTAGCTATCGAAGGTAAAGCTACCTATGAGAATAGGCAGCAAATGGGCCCGGAAGGCAGAGAATTCCGTATGCAGCCTAAGCTGCAGAGCATCGCCAGGTGGCAAACACGCTGGGACAACACAGAGAAGGAAACTTCTATTTGACACAGCTACTAACTGGACATGGTTGCTTCAGAAAATACCTGTAACAGTTTAAACACGAGGACTCTCCCCTATGCATTTTTTGCATAGACGACCAACAGGAAGATGCAGAACACATCCTTCTCAAATGTGGCATATTTGATCATGGCCGACAGGTTCTGGCGGAAGCCTTAGGCGAGCTTCCTACTGTGGAAAATCTTGTGGGACATATGCTAGATGATATCCCCAAGTGGCGTGCGGTGTGTACTTTTGCAGCATCAGCGATGACATCTCTTCGAACCCTCGAAATATATTGAAGGATGCATAGAGTCAGCTAATAGTCTGCACCTTCTATACGACGCAATGCTTAACGGCGGTACCGTACAGTACACCCTAGTTTAAGTAACTTTAGAGCATTGCAGTAACCCTATTTTTTCTATTTCATAATATTAATTTAAATACTCTAAAATGCAATACAGAATGAATTAAAAAAAATTCGGATATTGCTGGATCGTCTCGTCGAGCTGATCAAGAATACATACTACTTTATAGGGTCTATGTTACCTCCTTTAATGCGTTACAAACATTCAAACAAATTGATAAATCCATTTCACATTATGTGTGAAAAGTGTGTATACCTACTCTGAACAAATGGCCGTATTGTGGGCTTGGCATCCACATTGTAAACAAAAAGATAAAACATCTGCGTATGATTAAAGAGAATCTAAATGTCCAACTTTGAAGTCGATACAGTTTCCGATGCTGATCAAGAATATATAGACTTTATGGTATCTAGTACGCCTTCTTCCGCCTTCCTTGCCTGTTAGATACATTCGCACAAACTTATTAAATCCTTAGGGTACACGGTGTAAACATTTTAAATATTCCCAGAATATCGCATTGCTTGGTTTTAAACGATGTAACTGGAGAGACAGACCACAATTTTTTTTTGCACCCTAAACATAACCTCAAAAGTAGGAAAGAACGCCGTTTTTCAGGTACATAAACTCAAATATCTCAAAATTCTGACTCTACGCAGTAAATTACTTCGGAAATGACCCTTAGGTTTCCAACAACTAAACCATACTGACCTGTGTTATTATTAATAATTTTCAGCGACATTTTTTTTGGTGGTGCATTTATTTGTTCATATATTAAGAACTTTATAAACAATATAATGTATCAACCGCAACATATAATTATACATTATATTGGATATATGTATACATATATAGTGTGTATCTTAAAAGTAAAATTGTTTCATTGTTTTCCGTTTAACTGCGCTTCTATATCTGCATTTGTTTGCTACAACAATATATATAATCGAATGTTCTCGATTAAATTTTTTTCAACTACAATAATATGTATATTGTAATTAAAAGTTTGCTTTTGTTTTTTTTTAGACATCCTGAACTTAAACGACAACACCACAATCAGTAATGGTCACTTTGTGTTCCTGGTTGTTCGATATTGTGGCCAAACCATCCATTTTCTTGACTACTTCCATACCTTCGACTACATGTCCAAAAACGACATGTTTATTGTCCAGCCATGCTGTCTTCCCAGTAGTTATAATGAATTGCGAACCGTTAGAGTTCGGACCAACATTGGCCATCGACAGTACACCGGGTCCGGTGTGCTTCAATTCGAAATTCTCATCGGCAAATGGTTTGCCGTAAATCGACTTACTGCCGGTACCATTGTTGTTAATAAAATCGCCACCCTGGCATATAAATTTTGGTACGATGAGATGAAATATAGATCCCTTATATCCGTAGCCCTTCTCACCGGTGCACAAAGCGCGAAAATTTTCGGCGGTCTTTGGAACAACATCTGAGCGTAGCTCCATGACAATGCGTCCCATGGGCTTTTCGCCACAAGTGACGTCCATAAATACACGAGGCAGCGATGACATTGTGTTTGTCGACGTGGAAAAAGTGCGCCTGCAATGACGAAACATAACAAGAATACAATATGTTTTAACTTGCACTAATTTGTAACACTTTTTTATTTGTATGATTTATTAAATTTTATTTACCTAAATTTTCCGCCACGTTCGCCTCAGCTGATTACCAAAAAAAAGGCCGCTGCCAACTTTTTTTTTTTGGGCGTTCTAAAGATTATTTCGGTATTTTGTGTATTTCGGGCTGCCAACTTTATTATTTGATGTTACTAAGTATAGGGTGTCTCATGATTTGCGCCGGATTTGAATTTTATTAAAAAACTGTTGTTTTACTTTTTGAAAATTTGTGAAAGTTTTATTGAAACATAAAGTTGACATCATGAGGTTATGTACGGAATAACACATCGGTTAAATAGCTTATCAGGCATAGTTAAAAAACACCAACAAGAAAATGCCGTTTTGCATACATAAATGTTGCGCTCTTTTCATGAAATTTTCCATAACAGTTTTGCATACATAAATGTTGCAGTATTTCATTGATACAGCGAGTAATTTGAATTTCGCACTATTGTTAGGATTCACATGTGTAATGTAGACAGTGTGAGGTTATTAAAAATGGAGCGTTACACGAAAGAACAACGCATTCTCATTGTTAAAATTTTTTATCAAAATAGTAAAATTTCGCGTCCACAGTTCGCAAACTGCGTTCAATTTGGGCCATAACCATAACCAATTTTTTTTTATTTTCCGAAACTTGAAGATATTGATGTGGAGGACATGTGGTTTCAACAAGAATGTGCCACATGCCATACAGCACGATAAACAATTCAATTACTGCATCAGTCAATTCCCGGTCGTGTCCTCTCTCGTTTTGGTGACCAGAATTGGTCGCCTAGATCATGTGATCTGACGCCTCTAGACCTTTTTCTTTGGGGTTTTTGTGGTCACAGGTTTCTGTGAATAAGCCCACGACACGTCAAGCATTGAAAGAAGAAATTACACGCTGCATCAATGAAATACCGCAACATTTATGCAAAACGGTTATGAAAAATTTCACGAAATTAGCGCGTATATGCCAGCAAATCCGAGGCGGCCATTTACCCGATGTGCTATTCCATACATAACCTCATGATGTCTACTTTATGTTTCAATAAAACTTTCACAAATTTTCAAAAAACAACAGTTTTTTATAAATCCGTAAATATTAAGACACCCTATCTTTGTCAGAGTTTTTGAAAGGTTGGTTAAACTGAAATATTTTTGAACCAATTAATAAATATGACCAACATATATTGTTGATATTATAGACATTAGACAGACGGGCATGGCTAATATTAATTGTTTATATATATATACTATACAGGGGTCGGCGCACCAATTAAAAATGCTGTAATTTTGTGAATTTTTTTTTTTTTTTTAATTATATAGTAAGTAAAATTAGGAGTGCGCCAATTTATTTTTTATGCATTAAGTCAATTATTATTCATAATTTTCATTCAGGTACATTAA
>JAWNNQ010000371.1:0-65715 GCA_035044765.1 Leucophenga montana | reverse complement strand
AACTACGTCGATGGCCTATGTAAAGAGGAAAAAATCAGCAGCAATAGCAACAACAACAATACGCAACGAAGAAGAATTTACGCCAACGTCTCGTTGTGTTCTTTGTTTTTGTATGTAGTTGCCGCTGCCAGTTAGCCATCAGCCTAGCCCCTTCGTTCTTTTGCTTTGCACTGTTTTTGGTGTTTTCAGCAGCGCTCGTTTCGTTTCGAGCTTAACACAGACTAAATGTCTCATACATTCGAAATTTCCGATGAGCGAGCGAGAACGTATACGAAAAACGCGAATGTGGGCGAACGAAACGCAGCACTAGTTCGTGCATAAACATTTTAAATTCGCCGTGTATATGAAGAGAGAGAGAGTGAGAGCGATTCCGAATGAGCGCATGTGAGGCAACAATAACAACGTTGAATAAGCGTATGAAGTGCATGAATCAGCTTGTTTTCAAGCGAATTTGTTTTGTTTTTGTAGTAGTAGGGAGTTTGCGAGCGTATGTGTTTTTGTAACTGCAAAAAATAATAACGCTCTCAAACTCATTTGTCGCTTTGTCGTATGGGTTTTTTCATTTGTTGGTGCGGTAGGATAGGGGAATGTTAAAAAGTTAAAAGCTGCTTGCTTTTATTGCTTTGACTCCCTCACTGCTGCTTGCTCTTTGCTGTCCTAAATATTTTTTAATTTTTTTTTCTGTCGGTCGTTATCGTCGTCGTCTGCCTTGCATTGACATAGTTCTGAGCATTTTGTAAATATATACATATATGCATACATATGTATGTATATGTAAATGTTTTAATCTGCTCTTTTAAACTTTATTACTGATGAAATGTGTCATTACATTTTGTTTAACAAAATTGTTAAAAAAAAAAAAAATTGTCTCAGATTTATACATATATGTACATATGTGCATGTAATTGTGTTGAGGCTGATATTTCGTTATTTTTTTTTTCTTTTTATTATTTTTCATTGTGATTTAGCAGCTATTTCCGTTATATGTATCTTCATATGTATGTGTAAATATGTCTGTATATACTAACCAAGCAGTTTTTGCTTTCTAAGCACATGTATGTACATATGTATGTCTTTTTTTTTGTCTTGCGACAATTTTTTTTTTTTTAGTGATGTAATGAATTCTTGTTGAGGTGTGGTTTTTTCTTTAAATTATTAGCTTTTTACATTACTAAGCCATTTATTGGGGTCAAATGGCATTTGCTGTGCATATGTACATACATATGTATATAGAGAGAAAATGAGAGAAGTCGCTCTAACGGTAAACTTTCAGTTGCATTTTTCAACTACTTAGCTTATGAGATTGCCAAATTACAGTTAAGCAAATTATTCCACTCGCGCTCTTCTCATTTGCTTTGTCTTGGCTTGTTTTGTTTGTGTGTGTATGTGTCATTTGTGTACTTCCCCCATCAATTTCTTGCAAGTCACACTGATGACTCTGCTGCTTCTCTTGACAACAGCGCATTGCTAACTGCTGCAAATGCCGCCGCCGCCACAGCAGCAGCAACAGTGTTATATCGTTTTAATGTGTTTTTATTTTTTATCCTATATGTTTTCTTAAGTTTAAACATGTTAATTGACTCGATTTGTAACATTGTATGTACATATGAACATACATAAATATTTTCATACATATTAAATACAAGTACATTCGCTGCTTATAACATTTACTTAGTAATTTCATTGTCAATAAGCGTATAACGCGTTGTTGAGGAGTGCTGCGTGCGTGTTTCTTGTAACCTTCATTGCTCAATTTTATTATTTTTTTTTTTTTTTTGTTCACAAGTATCATTGAAATTGTAGTCGTTGCTGCTGCTAATCAATTAAACCAATATAATCTGTGTAAACTTGAACACTGCTCGCTCACAAGTTTTTCTCTTGTTATTTGTTCTCTCGTCAGCAGTGCACCCATTGCAGCTCACCGCACCGGTCTCTCCGGCGACTGTCTACGTTTTCAACTACATACATACATATGTATATACAAGAATAAAAAAAAAAGGAAAAAAATTTAAGCCAAATTATGAAGTTTCAGCACACACAAACGCGCGTCATACTTCCACCTACGTCTGCAACAACAGTTTAACTGATCAATTGAATGTTTGAAACTTTTGTGTGTGCTCTCATGTTCTCTTCATTGCTGCGCCATTCATGCTCTCCCTTTTTTGATAGTTGATTGTTTTTGTTAGCCAAATTACATCGAATACCCTTTGTTGTACAGGGGATTTTAACAAATAAGTAGGGTGGGCCAATTTGTATAGGTTAGAAATTCGTTGGATCGAAAAGTAATCTACGGACAATTCTAAGCAACTTTGCCCTAGAAATCATAGGTCTAAAATCAATTTCAAGCCTCTCTATATTAAAAAAAAAAAAAAATAGTTTTTATCTGTATTTTATTGCAATTTAAAACTAAAAAATCACAAATATTTGATTTTTTTACAAATATTTGAATTTTTGTTGCTATTTTTGAGAAATGTTACGAAATAAACTGAATCAGCACATCCTTCTCCTTATAACAAATAGCGAAGAATTCCCTACACCATTTTTCTGTCATTTATATTCGGTTTTCGACATGTTCTTAAGCTCATGATGTTTAAATGTGTTTGGTCATCCTCATTGTTCTCCGTTCTCCACATCCAAATCATAACTATATGAAGCATAAGAACTACTTATTGCACATTGTTTGCAATAAAACATGATCGCCATACGCTCCACCAATTACACTAGTTTACGAATATTAAAAAAAAAAAAAAATGCAGCTAAACTTTTTTTATAGAATTTGATCAGCTGCACACGAAAATTTATTGAATGAATAAGTTTTCACGGTATGGATTATTAATTTCTTTTTTTTAGAAGGTACAAAGCTATATCTTGGTTTAAAAGAGAGCAATCTGACAATTTTATTTGATATATATCTATATTTTGATATAAGTCATCGCTTCTAACTCTAGATATAGCTGAAATAGTACATCTACATTAATAAAAATTAATACCGCGAAAACGTATTCTTAAAAAAAAATTTTTCGACTTCATATTTTCAAGTTTAGCATACCAAAATCTATAAGAAAAAAACATTATTATTTGAAATCACGCCTCATTGGCATAAACTGAGATAACTTTTGCACACCAAACATTTAATTTAACAGACTGTCAGCTTGAGCTTTGCCTGCCTATGTACATACATATTGTATGTATGTGATTCGTCTAGTTCCGTTTTCTCAGATTGCAGCTAGTAGTTAAAGTGAAAACAATAATAATCACCAAATAGAAGATTATCTGACCGTCTACTTAGTGATAACTTCCTTCCTCTTTATACATTAAAATTCCAGACGTAGAACTCTGCATTCTTAGATGGCGAATGTTGTTAGATGGGCAGTTTTTCACGTTCAGAAATATTTGCGATTAAATTGAATTTAAATCGCAAAACCCTTCTGAAAGCGAAAAAACGAAAGTACTAGAATAGTACGAAGAATATTTTTGAAAAACAAAAGTACTATTCTAATGAACTAATTTTTGAAAAAAAAAAACACTATTCTTACGAAATAATTGAATAATTTTTTCGGAAATGAAAGCCGGAACAGCAGCAGCAGCAGCAGCGAAGATTGACTCATTTGCTAAATGGTAACAACTTTCTCTCGCTCTGCAAAGTAAGCCATATGCTCTCCCACATGCTCTTTTGCTGATTTATAATTACACAAGTGCATATGTATTTCCTTACTATTGCGCCTACATAAACGCATTGCAATTTGTTATTGACTCTGCAAATAAAAACGAAAAACGTGTAAAATTATATGCCGAAATGAACAAAACCAAACTTAAAAGAAACACGCAACGCAACGGAATCACCAAGCTGAAGTTGTGTTGCTTTTGTTGTCAATATGTGTGTGTGTGTGTTTTTTTTTACGCCAAAAAGCCCTTTTTTTTTTGCTGTTACCATCTGAGCAAAAGAAAATTTTTTCAATTGATTGTCAAGTTTATTAGCACTACTTCTGGCAGAGCAGTTACAATACAAGCAAAAACAACAGCTGTTATTACAGGTGGAATCTGTTCTCTTTTTTTTTTTTGGATTTTTTCTTAAATTCGGTTTTGCTTTGCTTGTTGTCGCGTCGGCGTCGTCGGCTTTTTAAACTTGATAAATTTATTTGTTAGTGCGCACTCTCTCGTTCTACTGCTGCTAAACGTGCTCTCGCTCTTGATCGATGTTTGTAATCTTTTGCTCTCACTCTCTCGCACGTGTTATTTGCTGGCAAACACCTTGGTGGTTTAATATGTACTACTACACGCATATGTACATATACATATATTTATTTAGTTTCATTTTCTATGTATGTATGCATCTGTATATCTCTTGTAGTGATTCTTTTGATAATAGATTTTAGTAGAGGAAATAGAAAAAAAAAAAAATTGGGAGAATATGAGCTAAATATGTATGTATGTATACCGATTGTTGCACTTGACAATTCTATTCCCTGTTAGTTCAGATGTCAATGAAATATAAATATGTACACACATATATTAATACATTGTACAATACTAAAATAAAATTAAACTATTTCAAATAAACATTAACTTTTGCTTTAGCGTGCCGCCGCGCGTGTTCTCAAATATTATTTTATCTAATTGTACGTACAATGCTTTTTTATGCAATTCTATTTGTATAGTTTACGGCAACTAAATTGAACTTCAAAAAAAAAATTTCTTTTATTACTTTTTATCATACTTTGTCACATTTCTTGTGCACGTGCTGTTTTGTGTCTGTGAAATGTTCAAAGTCAAACAGAAGGAAGACCACCCGCCAATGCATAACTGTAAATTTGGTATAATTGAATAGCAGAGCAGCAAAGTCACTCTCTCTCACATGTCTTTACATTTTATTTGTCGCACGCACATTCTTCCTTTTCTCGACATTATTTGCGCCTCTTTACTTTATGGGAGGAAGAACTATCGATGTATAGCAAAGTGCGACTGAATTGAGCTCATTAACATAATTTCGATTTTAATGTGTCGTTTTGTTGTTGCTTGATGAACAAAGAGATATAGCAAAGAAGGCAGAGAAGCCACAACAAACTTTTACTTTCGATCGCGCACTATTTTTTTTTATTTTTGTATTTGTGATTTTTAGTCATTATTTTTTGGACCAAACATCATTGGCTTTCTTTTGTTTTTTAATGACTGCTCACGATGAAGATGGAACATTGAAAGACAAAAGAGAGCAACAAAAAAAAAAATATATATATATATACTATTTATGTTGTATGCATATTCTTTTTTTATTTCTCTTTTTCCAAATTTTTTATTTTATTTTTTGGTCTTTCATCATTGTTTGACTTTAGTTTCGTTTTCGAATACATGCATACATACATACATACATACATACATACATATGCCTGAATGTGTGTATATAGCTATTTATTTCATTTATGTTTGAATGTCATTACATACATATTTGTGCCATGCGTCCGTAAAAAAAAGCGACTTTATTTGCCGTTGCTTTTTTTTTTTTTACATAAAGTGTGAAGTAAAAGTATTATTACCTTGTTGAAAACTTTGTAGAACCAAGTAGCTGATATAGTAGACTCCATGGCAAGAAGAAGAAGTTTGTCGTTGAGCGTTGCAAATACTCAAAATATGAGAAGTTATTGTACGAAAAAAAATGAAGTTGAACTAAAGTTAAAAAAACAAAAAGCTAACGGTATTTTCTATATGTGTCGCCAAGCAAAGAGAGTGAGCTTTTTGAAGATAGTCTAGCAAATTAAGTACGCGGCGTTTTTCTTGCTCTCTCTCTCTCTCTCGATACCTCTATTTCTCGTTTTTATATTGTGTTAATTTCATTAAGACAAGAAAAAACGTTAACTTCGGTTGAACCGAAGCTGAACCCATTCACACGAAATTTTAAATAGTACTGTGAAACATAAAAGTGGGCGTTTAAATAGGGGTTACTTCAAAAAGTGGGCGGTATACGCCCGCTAGTAGATGTGTAAGATGCCTCCATATCGAATTTCTAGTTGATATTTACGTTTTCCATACAAATGCATAAAAGGGAGCTGTGGGTTTATATGGAACTACTTCAAAACGTTGGCGGGACACGCCCATTTTTGTATGTATATGAAGCGGTTGTCCACTTAAGTCCACCAAATCATATTTCAACCTAATATTGACTTAAATTAAGAATTTTTTCGTAATAAACACAAAATTCCACTATGGGTTTGTATGGAAGCTACCCCATTTCAACCTAATATTTCAAGTTATAGATATTGAAGAATAAAGAAGTTTTCTTACAAAAAGTCAAAAGTGGGTAGTATGTTTGTATGGGGGCTATCCCAAAAAGAGGGCTTGCCACGCCCGTTAGTCTTTGTATGCTAACCTGTTGACCATAATATGGTATCACATTGCACTTCAATCTAATATTGACTTTAATAAAGAAGTTTTCATACAAAAAGTCAAAAGTGGGCAGTAGGTTTATATGGGTGGGACTCGCCCCAAACAGTGGGCGAGTCCCACCCATTAATCTATATGTCAAGCATCCGTCCACTAAAAGTTACCATATCAATTAGTAAGTTGATATTGACTACAATAAAAAAGTTTTTCATACAGTCAAAAGTGGGCAGTGGGTTTGTATGGGGACTACCCCCAAAAAAAATGGTCGTGGCGGGTCAATCTATTATATTAAACTGCAATAAAAATAAGTGTATGTGCAAAATTTCAATTGGATAGCATAAAAATTTGCCCATAAAAAATGCGCAACAACATACAGACAGACAGACGGACATGGCTAGATCGACCCGTCTCGAGCATCGAGCTGTTCAAGAATATATATACTTTATGGAGTCTACGATGCCTCCTTTAATGCGTTACAAAATTTCAGACAAACTGATAATACAATTTCACACGCTGTGTGAAATGTTGATCAAGTCTAGGTACTATTTTCTCCATTGAATTATCGCACCGGATTGTTTATTGTGGTTTTATTATCTCTTCTTTAAAATTCTCTCTCCCTCTCTCTATTGTCATTAGTTTCTTCTCACAACGTTGCAACTTAAGCTGTGCACAGGTGCTGTGCGTTCTTTTCTCTCAAGTCGAATCTTTCACATCTTTTTAATAGCAGCAGCTCAGTTGGTAGTTTTATCTGATTTTTTTTTAGGTTTAGGTTAGCAGCTGCTACTGCTTGTTGCGTTTATTGTTTGCATTGCTGCTGTCGCTTCATTTGCCGTTCCATACGGATAACATGACTCATTGCAGAACATCGAACTCTCACTGAATATCTTCCTTTTGGCTCTCGTTTATATTTCATCTCTAATACAGATAATTACATAATATTTTTTATTGTACATTTTACAGTTGTCATAGATACATTTATGTTTATACAAAGGAAATTTTTGGCAAGCAAGCATAGTTTCATCAATTCTTATATTTATTTCTGATAAGCTTATTTATCGTATTTTAGTTTTTGAGTTGCAAGGTTACCTACCTGAACAAAATATAGACCTGGATGAATGAATAAATGGAACATATTAGTGAATGCTGAAAAATCAGTTCACACAATGTTCACGCTTCGTCAAGGCTTAGGTAGCCGAATTCGTTTTAACATAACGAAAGCGCTCTATAGTGAACTTAGCCTAGATAATAAAATAAGGCTTTATAAAGCTATACTCAAGCTAGTTTGGACATACAGTTGTGGGTCACTGCAGCTGCATCAAACATCAGCATACTGCAACGGTACCGAAATCTTGTTTTGCGAAAAATCCTTGGTACTTGAGGTGCAACAATCTCCATAAAGACCTACAAATTTCTACGATCTTAGGTGAAATAAGAAAACACAGCACAATATACAATGAAAGACTTTATCAATAAAAAATTCTTTTTTTTTTTTTTGCTCTACATTGATAGAAGAATCGAAAAAATGCCAAAGCTGTCGCTCTCAGTAACAAATACCAGTAATGATTTTTCATTGTGGATCATTCAATATTTTAGTATGTACTCCAAAATTGCACCCACAATATTAGCACTAAAAATGAGAACAAAAGTGTTTGATGACAGAATAATAAACAGAGTATGTAGATATGTATGTATGTACATATGTTTGGCAAATGATATTCCATTGTCTTCTGACCACCGATCATCCGCTAATGTTCCTCAGACAATGTTCCCTTTTCAAACATTTTCAATGGGAGTTTTTATTCTATTTCTTTCTTGTTTGTCCATTTCATTTTTTATTAAAATTTGTCTCCTGTTAGAAAATTTCAAGGTCATTTCAGTTATTCAGTTAGTGGCGTTGACGGAAGGCCAAACGCCTTTTTTTATGCGATTTGAGTACAATGTTCGTGCTTGAACCTTGTCGTTGAGCAACAAACTCTTCAAGTCTGTTTGCGCCAGACACATGTTCCATTCAACTATGTGTCATGTCCTTAATTCGGCACACGGTTCGGTTCACTTCGTTGAAACGCCTCGGGTAATTCTATTTGCTTTTGGCCTCTAGTTTATTTTATATTTTGTGTGTGTATGTTGTTGTTGTTGCTAAGTTCATTCACATGCAAAGTTGCAACAATAAAGCTACTACAGTTCTCTTAGCTTAGCACAAAAATATATGTACATACGAGTATAATAATCAAATTTCATCAAATCAGCAGCATCCAAGTTTGGATGTTGTGTGTGTGTGTGTGTGTGTGTGTATGTATATCAACAGCTGTTGTGTTGTGCATTGTTTTTTGTGTAACGGTTTATGAATTTATATGTGTGCACTAAGTATGGAGTACAAAAGTTCAATGACAGGCAGGCATACACACACACACACACATGTTCACTACTATTATTGTCCTCGAACTCTCCTCCGTTTGTGTTCTTTTTTTTCTGATAGGTTTTAAGGGTATATTCAGTCTGTGCAGCTGTATGTAACAGGCAGAAGGAGGCGTGGCAAAACATATAAAGTATATACATACATATGTATGTACATATATATATATATATATATATATATATATATATATATATATATATATATATATATATTCTTGAGCAGCCTCGGCAGACATGTCTGTCTGATGGCCTGTTTGAACGAAGATCTCGGAGACTAAGAGATGGAGATAATGTGTAGGGTTGATAATGTGTATTAAATGAAAATGCCAACCCCACTGTAAGGGGTAGCTGCCATGCAAACAACCCAATTTTAAGTTTTTGTATGAAATTTGTTTGGTTTTTGTTCTTAATTTAGCTCAAAATACCATATTTCGCGTATATTACGACAATCCTTACAAAATATTACATATTGGATTAGAGCGCACCACTTTAATCGGTGGCATTCATTTTTGTGGTTTTGTTTTGCTTTAATTGAAAAAAAAAAAACAAGAAAAGCGTTAACTTCGTAAGATACGCTAATTTATATAGGCCCAGGTCGGACCACTTTAAGGGGTAACCCCCGGAAAACTTGCCCTCCATTTTTAAGTTTTTGTACGAACAATTTTTTTTTGGTTTTATTTTTTATTTGCCATCAATTCTAATAATAATCTATGCTTCATATAATGAGTCTTAACAAGGTACATGGTATTTCAAAGTCGAGCACACTCGACTGCAACGCTCTGTTTTTTATAACTCAACTACATAGAATACTTATGCATAGGTACATCCGTTGTGTTATTGGTGTCAGTTCATGTCTGTAACGCTACATAACAAATTATTTATTAATATTATTTTCAAAAGCTAATATCTTACTTTTATCTTTTTTGTTACAGGCTACAATGTGGACTTTCAAAAATTTAAAAATAAAAATATTTAAGGACTTATAAGAGGTATGTTGTAAATACATATTCTACTTATCGATAATTATTCCATTTTTATTAAATTTTTACACAGAAAATAAGATTTAAATCAATTTTCAAATGTGAAATTTTTTATACCATTCGCGTATTATATTATAATATCAATATGTACGATCCCTAACCACAATTAATTGGCACATTAAGTATTTTCTTCACAATGAAACTTTGAATGACTTATATTTATTTGTTTATGTTGACTGCATAAACAAATTTATACTTTTCCCACAGGTTGTTTAGTTAGCTTTCGATTCATAAAAAAAATATGAGCACTTATTGAAACAAAATACTGCTTAAACGTAAATAAAATCGTATTACGATATTTACTTGGCCACTATTAATTGATAGAGAAGCAAAATTTATTAATGAATATTTTGTAGAGTCCCCTATATTTATTTTGGCAACTTTTAGTCGATTCTGCTTTGTATTTATAAAATATTAACACTTTCCCGAGTTTATAGAGCCCCCAAATATACTGAATTTTTTACATTAAGCCACTTAAAAGTCGTTGTGTGCCATTCCTGAGTTTTCTTTTTATAATTGCCCGCATAATTTTCAATTGTGTTGAGTTCTGGGATAGATGATGAACATCTGGTTTATGTATAGATCTCTTATATCTTTATATCCTAATTTTTTTTTATAGAATTTTCATTCAAATATACCTATGTTTCAGCATAAGCATGAAAATTCAAGAACATTCATAGACTGTTTACAGTTCGTAATGAGGCGGCGGCAACTAATATGTATCATCCATTACAGTTGTTGCATTAATTTTTAAGAGCAAGCGATTAAAAATCAAAATTAAGTCATTGATTAATGGCAAGGCAGTCATCACCCTCTTCTTTAGCATATCTCATTCAAAGAGTCAAAATCAGTTTGGTGTAATCTCTTGCGGTCAATGACTCTGGAATTCCTACCAATAAATCATTCCATTAATTTGTTACGAACATTTTGAAAAAGAAGAAAAGATGACTGTCCATAGCAATGGCCAAAAATATCCTACAAGCACTTCTCCATCAACCTAGAAACCACAAATCTAAACATTGACTTAGCTTTTAAAGAAATGTCATTGAATTTTTTTTTATAACGGTTTTTAGTAGCTTTTCAAAGTTAATCTCTCGTTACATATTCTATACGCCAAATAATAATAAAAATTATTTTCGAATAAAAATAACAATGACGTTTGAATTTGTTGCAACTTCAAGCGAACAATTTAAATTGCATTTGTAAATTTAAAATTTTACTTTTCTCGTTATTCATTCGTGTTTATACATCATAGCTTGCATGCATTCATGCGCTATTTATTTTAATATTTATATTTTGTACACCCTTTACACTTTGTTTGAAATGAAAGGTTTTATCAGTTTGGATTAAAGGTTGTAACGCAGTGTGAAAGATATTATATAAAAAAATTATTGGTATTGTATCAATGAGACAAATCGATCTATATTATGTCTATCTGTCGACCTACTTCGCTCTAATTTTAAAAGGTATCGATTTGAATTTGGGTATATGGGTGCATTATATTTATATGAGTTCTCACTATGAACGAGTCATTGATGTAGATCGAAATTCTATATGATGTATGTGGTATATCATCTTATATTCAAAGTGAATGTGAACTATTCCGTTCTGTTACAGATTTCGATCCGAATAATTTGATCGGAATCAATTTAACAAAAATGTTCAGTTTGTCACTTTTAGAAGTATTTTTCGATTTAATCTGATTGGAAATAGGAAATTTTTTAAAACATCTACTTAGAATTTGTAACAAATGTACATATCTACTCTTACATTAATTTATTATGTATTTTTAAAAAGCACGTTCGTTGGAAAGAGTGTATAAAAGCTTCGGATGTACCTGAGTTACTGTTGCCTTTGCATAATGATTTTTTTTTTTTCATATTCTGTTGACTCCCGTTGTTTGTGTTGCTGTTTTTGAGCATGTGCAAATGTCAGCAAAAGCGCAACAGGCGTAATAACAGCAAAAATAATATATAGCATAACAACAATAACAACAACAAAAATATAGCATAACAGCGCATAATAAGAACGGCAACTGACAGCTGACACGCACTATACACGTTGGTATCTATCTCATACTCGTTCACTCACTCTCTCTCTCTCACTCACTCATTATTTTTTGTTCACCTTTTAACCAGAACAGGAAACGCAAACCCCGCCCGCACATATGTAAAATAATAGAAAAAAAAAAAACAAAATAACAATACACTGTTTCTGCATGTGCACACACAAACACACACTCAAACCCATGTACATAATTTCGTCGCACCCTTTTGTTGTATAGTGAGTGGTAATATGTCATAAAATGTGCCTTTGCACATTTGCCCAGCAGCGCAGCGGCAGGCTAATGGCTCTCGAGCTGTTGTGCACAATCAGCACCAAATCGTGTGTGTATACAAAGTAAAAGTGAAACAAATATACTTTCTTTCTTACTGCGTTGCGTGCTGCAGTGCATAGCATAAGTATATTATTGTAAAATGCGCTTGTATGCAGCTGCCGACCTGTGCACTGCGCTTTGATCGTACATACTAAATACATTTCTACGTGTTTATTTAGACGTAAACTGTTATAAGTGAAATAAGTTATGTACATGCTTTACAAAGCTTAACAGATGTTGCCTAGCATTTAACATACATACATCGTTTAGCAGTGGCTAAGTTTATAGCTTAATATAATGCCCAACGTTGCAATTTTCTTAAGCGAAATTAAGTTTATTTTAAATAAATACATAAAATTCCCTGTGTCGTCGCCTATCTGCTTTTGTTGGTTGGTTGTGTGTGTGTGTGTGTGTGTGTGTGTGTATGTATGTATGTATGTATGTATGTATGTATGTATCTGGTGCACCTTATATGGTCAGACGACGACACAACGAACCACGGCCGACAGGGTCGGTCTGTCGGTTGCATTTTTCTTTTATCCGTTTCACTCTGTTATTTGCGTTACTCATTCTGTACTTTTGCGAATTGTTTTATTTGCAAAATTTAGGTCAGCAACAGAAAAAATAACAGCAGAATACGTTTATTTATTTTTTTTTTGCGAATTTTTTACGTGAGTTTGTTTCTGTATGAGAATAAGGATGTGCTTTTTAGTTTTAATTTATTTATTTTATCTCATCGATTGACTGATCGATTACACTACCCTGCAAATTCCAAATTTTTGGATGCGAATAAGATGGAACCTAGTGTTTCCGAATGGATTTTTCATGCTGAACACGAATCTGGGTTCAATCACGTCACGTTTAGCAGTTTTTGAAAATCGTGGGGTAAAATCCTGACGTGATATAAACTTCGCTATTATCAGAAATTAAAGGCTAAAACAAACCCTTTCAAATAAGCTCTATGCCAATTTAAACGCATGCGCCCTTAGAGCGGGAGGGGGGGTGTGTTTTTGTCTAAGGGTGGAGGAAAACAATGAAAACAGGTATTTATTTAATATTTGATTGTAATCGCTTAAAACTTGTTACTTGGGTGTTTTGAGGGTCGCTGATTACGAATATGCAGTTACATTTTCAAAATTCAAAATGGCGGATCCAATATGGCGCACCACCTTTTTATAATTAAAAGCGCTGTTTTTAGGGGATTCAACCCCTATTTTCTCGAAAACGTAGCGTGATGGAAAGTGTTCAGCATGAAAAATCCATTCGGAAACACTAGGTCCTATCTTATTCGCATCCAAAAAATTGGAATTTGCAGCGCAGTCATAATTTTTTTTATTTTTTCTTCCACCCTTAGATAAAAACACCCTCTCTCACCTCAGTTATATGTACTCAATACCCAGCAGTACTCAGAACTTTTAAATTCTCTGGCAGTAAGGAGTATATACATATCTAGTTCACAGATCATCTCCCATTAATACATTCCATTGGATAGTGGCAATTTCAAGTCGGATATTGCCGGCGGAATTAGCCGACCGATATTAGTACGTTCATGTGAAGCATACCTTTAGATACCTAAACTTTCCATGGGCTGTCAAAAGGTAAAGTTTGTCCACCCAGTACATATATACATATGCAAAAGAAAGCGAAAATTCCTCACTTGATTCGTCGCTGCATGTGAAAAATATTTTCTTTGTTTACCACTGTGGTAAATGATCTATGATTTCTACAATATTTTGAAGTCTTCGTTAGTAAGCTCTTATTTCTATCTGTCGAACATGAAAAGGGGCATTTTGGTCAGCTTCTTTACTACGGGGATATACAAAGGCGTATAGTTTTCAAAAATTAGATGATGGAAATATTGTGTTTTTTAAGTTTTGGGTCTTCAAAATCTGTTTTCTTTTAATATACAACTCAACGTTGAGAAGAGTAAAATAAATATTTTGAATATCGAGCTGCTTGATTTTTTTTTTTGATAAGTTTGATAACTGCTATTAGTAAACACATCAGTAATGTTTGACGCACTTGTATAGTGTTTTTTTTTTGGACTTTCTATTTTCCGACAGGGTTTAAACTGTCATAAATTGGTCAGATCTGGCAACTCTATTGTTATTTATGCTTCGTTTGGTTTGCCATTTTATCATGAATAGTCTAATGAACGCTTGCAAATTTAGCTAATTTAGTTCAGTTCGGGAATGTTGCCGTGCGCATCCCACGTATAATCCGAGCCAGACACACGTCCACATGTCCGAAATCATATTTAAACACAATACACATAAAATTATCTTTTCAATATAGCAAAGATTCAGTTTAAAATTATGTAATACATATCAGTATTTTAATTCCATTCAAATTTCTACACCTCTAAAAAACCACTATATATGATCACCGACCACCTATAGTTACAATTTCGCGATAAGATTTTTGCTGTATATGACTATTTATTATCAATTTAAGGACTTGTAGCGAAATTTTGGTCGCTCTTTCCATTTGCTTATTTTGTCAAGCAATGTAAATCAATATTAAATTATTTTTTATCAATATTATTTTTTAAAATTGAATTTTTTTCGCAATAATAATGCATAGAGTAATTAATTGGGCCGAAGTAAGTTTAAAGATTACCGATAAATTAACGAATAACATACAACTGTGCCCTTTGAACAGCATATTATATGTAAAGTTATTGGAATATAATAATAATAATAATAAAAATAATAAATATAATAATAAAATTACAAACATCACTTCCAACTTAATGAAAACATTCTTTTTTTTTTTAAAGAATTTTTAAATATGTAATACAGCGATGTTGCCCTATTATTTTTCTCATGACTGTATGTATAATTTTTCAAAAATGCCGTTGTTTGTAGTGAGTGCAACATTGTTAGAAATTTACAGTTTGTGCTCTCTTAACACTGCCGTTTGTTTTTACTCTTCCAATTTGTATGTACTTGTACATATTTACTTTTTTATTTATTAACATAATTAGTGTTGTTGTTGTTGTTTAGCAATAATCTAATGAATCCACACGCACATTTATTATTTTCATTGGAGTTCTATACATTTATATGTATACTTAATGTAGTAGCTCTGAATTTTCTTTATCATCTTGGTGGTGGTCAGATTGATGGTGCAGCAGCAGTCTCCATATAAAAGCGCCTTTGATTTTTATCTTGCTGCAATTCGTTCTTAATTTTGCATCTTGCACCCACACACTTGAATCATTTTTCAAAGTATGCTAACAACAAGCTTTATCTCAAATATACAAAAAATAACAGCATTTTTTTTTGTACTCTTTGTATGTAGCATAAATATAGTATTATAGTTTTGTCCATGTGTTTGCAACGATTTAAATGAAGCATCGGAGATCTATGTATGTATATAAATATATGTATCATTTAAAAGTTTAAAAGTTGGTTTGGAAACTTTACAAACAGACGCAATATATTGGGGGGGGGGGTGGTGGGTAAAGATATTTGTTTATTGTATTGATAATGTTTTATTTGAAGCAATTTTTCTTAAATTAAAAATTATTTTGAGATTGGACAGGGTGGCGCAAAACTACTAACCCTATTTTCTAAAGCTATCAGGTGTAATGGAATTCCATTGAACAGTTCCTTCAATCCAAAATTCAATTTCGATCGAAATGTTTCATGGACAGAATTCGATCGAAAGCTACATGTTCGAATACAATGTACATACGTCTTTTGCAGTGCAACAAGACATTACAATATTAAATTAAAAATGGCACTCTCAAGTTTATTGTTAATTGATCATCTAAAGAAAAACTATTAGCAAAGGAGTATAAGCTCTATTTTTGCATCAAATAAAATCTGTCTAGTCCATGTCACGTCTAAATATACACTGTCGCGCGGAAAGAGATTTGTTTTTCTTCATAAATTGAAGAAATAATTCAACCCGGAGA
Source organism: Leucophenga montana (assembly GCA_035044765.1). NCBI lineage: Eukaryota > Metazoa > Arthropoda > Insecta > Diptera > Drosophilidae > Leucophenga > Leucophenga montana. The sequence goes on along the minus strand of JAWNNQ010000371.1, from coordinate 49,586 downwards.
CGATTCTTGTTACTTCCATTGATTGATATTTTAAAGTAATACGCAATAATTTACTTATATTTTGTGGATAACGTCACAGCTAATTTGTTTTTTATTGAGTGTGTATAGCAGAGATGCCAGCTTTTCACGCACAACATATTGTTGCTGCATATTTTATTGCACATATTATAAAACTCACGTGTAAATCAAATTATGTGTTAAATAATTATCATTAAAATATATAACATATCAATTGAATGTTTGAAAATTCATTTTATCAAATGCTGCTGCACATATGTGAGATACGATTTCGATGAGTCGTTAATTTATTTAGTAATTAAAATGAAAACTTACTTCAAATTTACATATGACAATGGATTATTACAACCCTTCTAATGTTTAAGTTAGTGTAATTAGTGTGATTCCACTATTGAAAATACTATTTAAATTGTATCTCAGAACACCGAAAGTTGTCCACGTATTTTTTGTTTTCAAATAAAAAAAATCGGTTGTTTTCGTGAATAATGTATAAGAATGAAGTTTTAATGAATAGATTGCAGGTGCTGCTTCGCTTTAAGAGCTGTTATATATGGATCAAAAAGACAAAATATTAAAAAATTTTAAATGGATGATTTTTACTAGGCATATATGACGATTGCAGGGACTTATTGCATGCACTTAAAGTAGAATGTCAGAAATTATTTGAAATATGATACACCTGACACTAGTTGCATCTATATACAATACAAAGAAGATTAATTTTAACGGTTAAGAATGGATTTTATCCGTTACAAGTGTAGAGTATGTAAGCCTTGGTATCCTCCGAAGCTAGTTATTTTACTCTACACCCATAAGGCAAAGGGCTATATTAAGTTTCTGCAAATGATTCTAACAAGCAGAAGGCGGCGTGTAGACTGAGTCAATGTAGCCATGTCCGTCTAACCGTATGATTGAACAACGACATCTTGCAGACTATAATAGTATATGCAGAGATACTTCAAGTTTGAATATTTTGACACTTCTATTCCCTCTTTAGATAAAGTGTATTGTGAACGTGTGAATATCTCAATATAACGGGTAGCTCCCATACATACCTGTTCTAATTTCTGAATTTTTTTTTTTTTTTTGTTAACTAAGCTACATGATGAACATTACGTCAATCTTAATTGAGTTCAGATCGGATTGCTATAGAATATAGCCCCAACCAAATCTATGGTACAAGTAAAGCATCTTAGAGGTGGTACAGGGTATCTTTAAGTTGAGAACACTCGACTATAGCTTTCTTATTTGTTTCTTTTCATAAATCTCTTTAAAATATATTTGCATCTCACTCACTCGTAACAGCGTCTGCTTGCTTACTACACTGTGTATCTTGTATGTATGTACACATTGCTATCCTGCTTCAGCACACTCAATATGTATAAACCACAAACAACAAAGTATCCAAGGCAACTCTTTTACATAGCTTTATTATTATCAACTGCATACATACATACGTATATATGTATTTATTTCCGCTTATTATATTGTAATATGTACATATGTATTTATTTTGTTGTTGTTATTGCTCGCACTTTCTTACAATGAAATCAGATGAGTTCAACTTGAAAAACTGTGATGCGCTTTTCTCCTATTAGCTTGTAATAGAATTCCATTTACACAGATTTTTGTTGTTGAATTTTGTCTCGCTTCAATTCTCAATGCCAAGTAGAATTTATTTTGTTTAATTAGCGTAAATATTTTTACAGATAGAGACAATTAAATGGTTTTTAATTTGTTTAATCATTTTTAATTTATATGTACGTACATATGTATGCAAATTGAGAGAAAACTGAGAATGCCAGTGCATACTGCATTCACAAAGAAAGAAAGAGCGACATGTACCGAGATCAATGGCAACTACATACATACATCCATATGTATGTTTGCATATGTATGTATTGTACAACTGTCGAAATAATAATAAGACCAATATGAAATTATAGTTATAGGTACACACAACACAATACACAATAAATTAATTACTTTTAATTTTTATTAAAAAGAGATTTTGAAAATAATACAAAAATTAATCCAAAATTATAGCTTTCGTGGTATCAAAGCTTAAATACTCTGCGCAAATAAATTTGATTTCGATGCCTTTGTAATTCAAATCAAACTGAAAAATATTTTTTAAAATAATGGATGTGTTCTGGGGAGTCTTGTTGACTGATTTCAAAATTCCGCTGACTAAAAAAAAAACGTCTCCATACCACATTTCAAACCAATAGCTCAAATATATTCAGGGTATAGAGAGCATACATACACACAGTACGACTCGGCTTTTCGCACTTTTCGGTAATATGCTCGTATATGCTCTCTTTAATGAGTTGCAAACGTTGTGACTAAATTATGCTACTCTTCACACACTTAGGGCCATTTTGACGACTTGCACATATCTTTATAAATAATTTTTTTCACACTATACACTAGTTTTCATTGTCATATCTGTTATTAAGCCTACTTCGACGAATCAATATATGTATATATTTCAAAGACTTGACTTCGCAATATATGTATATATATTTCGTCGAAGTAGGCAATACGTTTATAGGCTTAATACAAATTTTCCTTTATAGGAGTTGTACTTTTAGTGATCATTTTCAAAAATTTATTGATTCTGGTTACTAAAACTCTATTCCCAATTTTCAAACCGATTTTTTTTTTTGTTAATTTAGGGGCTAGTTTGCGATTTTACAGACAGACGTACGTACAAAAATACATGGCTAGAACAAGTCGCCTAGTCGAGCTGATAAACAATTTATCAACTAGGCTAACATTTGGACAAACCTAATATATAGATACATACATATAGTCTTTTATCGAATGAGTACACTGTATAAAAACCATGACAGGTGGGACGCATACCCATGATGGGAATACCCATTTAAAAAAAAAATTATAATGGAAATTTAAGAATTTAAAGTATTTTCGTATTATTATTTCGAAAATGATTAAATACATACTAACATGCTTTACTGTGGAACGTAGTCCACGCAAGTGATCAAAGTCTTCTTAAATAAGAAGTTTAAAAAGCAAGATTTTACTTAAATATTAACTCAACGTCTATCAAAGAGATATGTATATTCTTTCAGTTCTCACATGAGACATTGAAACATGTCTAATTTGCTTTTGTCTATGGTATCTAATAAGCGACATGAACAACATTGTTTTTAAGTAAAAACGATTGAGAGTAAACCGCAGTACGAGCCTGACGACAAATGATCAAGTACAGAAAAGCTTCATATAACATATGCTCAAGAAATGAAATAAATAATAATATTCACTCGCTGTGAAAAAATCACAGGTAGTTAAATATCGCTCAACGCTAGCATTCATCGTTGACATAAAGCGAAGCGAACGTGATCCTAAGCATGTCAGCAAAAGCACAACGCTACAACACATTGCTTCCCACGCACCACCATGCTATACCATATACATATGTATGTACATATGTCATTCGCCCGTTTGTGTTATTAATATAAACATTATGCTCTTTATTGCTTTTTGCTCTCTGTAGTTTAGCTGTAGGCCATTAATGAACCCTACAGACCAGTAAACTCACTGGCCACTGGTGGTTAGTCACTTCGTCAGGTACTCTTTCACTAGTCTGCTGTTCGGCTGGTGGCCGGTAGGGAACAAAAATCAGTGCTAGCAACAACACAAATACATGTTTTATTCTCTCTGTCGGGTCATGTGCATAATCGAACGCTTCAGTGACAGCTTAGGAAAAACAACAACAGCAACATGGTACTCTCTAAACTGAATCTGAATAATGGGTTACCATTAGTAACGAGCGAATAAAGCTATCTGAGCCAATATTGGTACGCATCAGTTTCAGTTTGCTGTCAGTTAAGAGAGGCACGCATACTGCTGCTCATAATGTGGATATATTTATGTATGTATTATATTTGGGCAATGGTACATGTTTAACAGCCAAAAGCAGAGCCCGTTAAGTATATATGTACATATGTATTCTTGATCAGTATCAAAAGTCGAGACGATATACATTATATGCTCAAACTAGACTCCTATTTTCTCTGTATATCTATCTATATCTATACATGTATAAATTGAAGTCGTCCTAATAAAATATGTCTTACAGATTCAGATCGGACCACTATAAAATATATTTCCCATCTAAAACTATGGTTCAAATTAATAATTTTTGGACAAGGTACAGTGTATTTAGAAGCCGACCTCACTCGACTGCAGTCTTTCTTGTTTTGATTTGCTTTGTTCTGCGTTTGCGCACTCGCACTCTCAATCCTATCTATCTATTATCGACTAGGGCTCAGGGTGTCGGTACGATTGCGCTTGTGTGCCGATCAGAAGTTAAATACAAGCTTTTTCTCATATTCAATGGTACATACATACATACATACATACATATGTACTCGTATATATCGTATGTATGTACATATGTGCATGCATATCAGTTTGTCATCTTATTTCCGGCGGATGATGATCGCCGCACACACATACATACATATGTACATAGAGATACAGACAAAAGCCACTCGCCTTATATGCGTTGCATATAACTAAAACAACAACTACATTAAAAAAATAAAAAACAAAATATAATTTATTGTCGCATGCTAATAATGCAACAACACGTTTCAACGCTTTTGTCATATTTTTTCGTCGTCGTCGTCGTTGGCTTTGTTTGCATGTGTGGGAATCGAAAAGAACACAAAACGCGGCAACTTTATTTTTCAAAATGTTAACAATTACTCATATTACAAGCAAAAGAAAAATAAAACAAAAATACCCCTAATCAAAAGTGGAAAGACCGAGAAACGCCATTACAGTATAGTACCTATGTACATATGTACATACATATGTGAAACTATTTAAAAAAGTTTAAATATTTATTATCTTATAATAAATGAAATCTTAAATTTTTCTAAATAAGTTCGAATCAACATTTTATGTTTTATGTTCTGTTAAAGCGCTGTTAACAAAAGAAACATCACAAGTTTCCCCCTTTTAGTAATAAAATAGTGAGAGAGTCTCTGCAAGAGTGCCAGGATCATGTTGGCATAAAATACCCAGCGGGAATTTGCACCGATGAGCTAAGCGCTTACACTCTTAAGCGTCGCCTTACATTTGTATAGCCATGGCCGTGTACTTTTACGCTGAAAGCGTACACAATACAAAATTCATTGATGTATTCGTCGCTTTAAATATAGTATTCGTATACATCGTTACACGATAATGTAAATATCAGTGAATAAGTAGAAGTTTCTTCTTATGTTCCTATTGAAAAATCCTATACAAGCCTTTTATTATACCACCAAATAAGAGAATACTTTGAAGACCCAACACTAGATTTGGAAAATATATAAAATTTTATGACAATATGTTGTTTAAATTGTTCCATTTAACTTTTCCAGCAACACTTAAATTAATCATTTTAGTGAAGGTAGACTGTGTAAGCCTTCAGTCGAAATGATGCCCGATCGAAACATGTTAAACATAATTTTTATTTTAATTTAAAGATAACACATGCATTACCAACGCATACCTCAATATTTATTGTAGTTTTAAAAAATTTGGGGAAAAGTGATAAATTTTACGAGTGTGACACTCTTCAAATATAAGCATGAAGATCATGATCTATTAAAAACTAAGGTTTGTTGTGGCGACATGAGCACAAAAGCGAAATTTTTGGCCACTTGACCACTTGGATTTATTCAGCTATGATAATTACCAAGTTTTCCGTATTAAGAATGAGAATATTATATTTGGAGCTCTCATATAGATGTCTGCACCGCGTATATATGTACATACATAAAATATGGTAGTGAACTCATTTGCACAGATTAAACGTTGTTAAAGAAACTAATCTGCGCACATTTTTACTGTTTTATTATTATACAAATGAAAATATAGAAAACCAAGTCTCTTGAAATTAGATATGCATATGGTTTTTAATTAGGTCGTAGCCATATTTGTTTGTTGATCTGAATAGAAAACCGTCAGTATTCGAAATGTATCCTAATAATAATAATAATAACAACAAAACTGGGTCTTAAAAAATGTATTTTGTTTCTATGTATATTTATTATCAGTTTGCCTCTTTTGAATGAAATAAAAGTAAGCAATACTTTTAATAGTATCCATAGTCAATAGTTTCTGTTGTTTACGACAATATTTTCAGTCTATTTTGTTTTCATATGTATTTCTGTTTTAAAATAACATAAATAAACGTAATCCAATTGTGACTTAAATTGTCTTACATATTGGATAATTCACTTCTACATATTTATTCAATTCATTCATTCATTTTTTTTTTTTTTTGTGACTGCTACAGTTTTGTTTCAAAATTGACTTGTTAGAGGTAGAAAATACTATCGCTAATCGCTTTATTGTTTTTTAAATATTCTTCACATGAAGAAAAATATAGTTTTGCATGCGTTTTTCGACCACTTTTCGAAGCACTTTTTGTCACTCAGAAGTGGAAAACAAGCTGTTTAAAGGCTTCGACGACAGCTTCTTCAGGCGTCGAAAAACGTTAACTTCGCAATTTATTTTTGATGTGCTTGAACAAAAAGAAGTCTTTGGGATATGATGAGTCAGAGCTGTAAAGCGGATGACGCATCATTTTGATGTTTTGAATGTAACATATGATAATTGTTTGCTATTTGTAAAATCTGCATAATCGAACTCAATGGACTACAAAAATGCCAAACTTTATACCATGGCTGAGGAAAACTGTACAATTCTGACACCACCAATACTACCAAAGTTAAAATTTTGATACTTTAAGACGAAAAATGTTGAGAAGTCTCTCAAAACTCGTTAAGTACAACAATACATTATTATTAATGAGCATCAAAGTCGACATAGATATGTAGCTATTTCCGTCTTTCAAATGTATGAATATTGAGATCTCGGAGACTATTAAGACTTATTGTTGGCGTATAGGCAAGAAATATACCAACAATCACAATTATCGGCGCCATTCAGCGGGCTTTTTTGTGACGTCTTTCTACATTTAATCGAAGGTACTTTCGCTTGCGACGACTACGCTCTTCCTCCACGGCTTACTTCTCCTACTACCTTCTGCACATTGCTGATTTTATCTAGCTTACATGTTTCTAATTGGAATTTTGTATTAAAATGCTTGAGAAATCTTTGTGGAAAAATAAAATTATTCACATTTTCAAATGTAATTTCTATAGCAAAGTATTTTCGTGTAAAAATGAAATATATAGAAGAGAGAAGCGAACAATATTTATGAAACAAATAATTGCGCTGCACTTTTCGTAGTTTCGTTTTTTTTTTTACTTTTATAAATTTTTTCTTAAAATGAAATATGTAGAAGAGAGAAGCGAACAATATTTATGAAATATTGTATAAAATAATTGGGCTGCACTTTTCGTAGTTTCGTTTTTTTTTTTACTTTTATAAATTTTTTCTTAATAAATTTTTTTTTTTTATCATTATTTCGTTGTGTATTTGCTCTCTCGCGATTATCGTCAGCAAGCACCACTGATGACTACGCTTTTGGAATGAGAGACGCATTCTTAGTGTTGCTGCTGTTGTTGTTGTTGCCTGGCTGGCTGGCTCCTCATAAGCAAATTTGTGGCAAACAGCAGCAACACAGAGGAAAAGAGTAGACTAGAACCAGGCAATGCATCGCATACAATACGAAAATTCCTTAAAGAGAAAATTGAACATGCACACACATAGCTAGAATTATTCCACATAACCTTCAGCTATATTTAGATGAACAGAACTATGCATACAGAAATTAAATCTCTATTGAATTAATTTAACAAAAAAAAAAAAAAAAAACAATCTCCTCCAGCTTAGTAATAATATGTGATATATGTATGTATGTATGTATAATATATAAGTTTAAGAAATACATATATGAAACAACTGGTTTCAGGCATAGCAGAAACTTAAGTTCCAACTAGAGTTGGGCGCGGTATATGAAATTCGATACCGATCCTGCACGTACTGAAATAATTCGTTCTTTAACGAATCCGCCCGTTCCTGTGTTTTAAAACTATTCCGAGTCAGATACACCCGGCGTAGCCCAGGACATAGTTCTAGCAAAAATAATTATGTTGCTTTAGTTCTACGTAATTAGTAATTGTGCCTCAACGGCCTTCTTAGGTCTTTGATCCCCATTTTTCCCCATAGTAGAAGGCTACAATTTTCAAAAATCGAAGAAACATATGTTCGCATATAACCTTTGTCTACAAACTCAGCAAACCGAACTTCATTAACAACTTCTTTTAGATTTTCCTTATCAATTAGCTTATCTGCTGCAGAGTTGTTTTCTAATATTTCGAACATTACTCAAACAGCAGGCAAAACCTAGTTACGCCTTTTATCAAGTAAGAAACTTAGTTCCTTAAGCTCCATACTGAGATCGATGAAAATTTTTGATATCAAAAAAACTTCATATAAAAAAACGTTGTCAAACTAAAATCAAAAAATTTCGGCACGGACTGTTTTTCATCGAGTACTCAGATAAGAAAAATTTTTGCTACCGAAAATACTTTATATACTCAAAAAAACAGGTGACAAAGAGTGTGACGTTTTGCATTTCCGTCAGAAAAATCCAAAGAAAAATCAAAATGTGTGGACTTTTCACCAATTTTCTGATTCTAGTATTTCATGTTGATTTGGGAGCACTGTTTTTCGTTTTCGGCATAAAAAATTTAGCTCTAAATACTTGCTGTCCATGCCCATACCGAGCATATAATAAAGAGAATTTCCGCTATTTTTTTCATTTTCACACGCACAGAATGTGTGTGAACCAAAAAACAACAAACGCATGCATTGAAAAGTCAAATGGCTTTTGAAGATTAACGCCAATACACGATAACTATTTTAAAATGTATGTAAGCCATGATAACGCGTCAAAATAGTTTAAAAGTTATCAAATCTAAAAGTACACAATGAGATAATGATGAGATGCTGTGATGAATCGTTCAATAGATACTTGGTGGTGACTCATTTAATGTGAGTTAAGCAGTTGTCAGCATACTTTTCAACAAGTTTTTGGGAATTTGTTATGGGGAAACATTTGTTTTTTATTTATTTTTTTTTAATTATGTGCATTATTAACTGAAACCGAAACACATCGAGCAGAATTATTTTCAGTATGAACAATTGTTTCAATGGCATTGCATATTTGATTTTTTTGCATAGAATCGTGACTCTTGATTAAAAATGAATACTCGACCATAATTGCAAACAAAAATTTATGGGAGAGAATACGAAGAACAAACCAATCAAGCAAATGTATTAGATTAGCTGGTTATCTAATGAAAAATTGTCTTACTTTCATTGCAGAAAAAAAAAAAATTAGTGGTTGCTTATTAAGTCTCAAAAGACAAGTGATTATGTCGTGATGCGAATGCTTTAATACCAAAAAGTTGTTTAGATTTTAGTATGTACATATTTGTATGGATAGCTTGTGTATAGTTTAAACTAACAACTTCAAATTTAGTATGTATGAATATTTCTTATATGTATCTTAATTTATAGACAACTTTTTTATAATATTTTAGAATTGTATTTAAAAGTCGAAAAAGCATTGGTGTTTTTTTTTTTTTTGTATTCTATGCTTTTTGTACTTCAACTAGACTGCACATTTCTTAAAAATTTTTAAATGTGTTTTATTTAAATTGTTTTCTCAATTTTGTTGTTGTTGTTGTTGTTGTTGTTGTTGTTGTGTTTCTTACTCTGTTTTTGTTTTTATCGCTAAGCGTGTATTTATTTTTAAGCTGATTGCTTGGCAGCAGCACCCACAGCTATGCGGCGGACGGCGTCGCACATGTGTGTATCTACATATATCTACGAGTATGTATGAATGTATCTGTATCTGAGTAAATATGTATCTGTATCTGTGTATGCGCTAGCTTTTTGTTGCTACTTGCATGTGTGTTAATAAGTATTTGGCCTTGAACCTAAATTTCGTAGTTCACTTTTTTTTTCTGACTGACTTTTTTGTTGCAATGTTTTATTTTATTTGGCAAAGTTTGTCAACAAAAAAAAAAAAAAAAAAAAATGAATTGCATTGTATTCTTATTTGGGAATATTACTCGGGCTGTTGAACTCAAGGTCATAACCGCCGCTGCTATATCATTATATATTTTTATACATATGTACATAGGTATAATAGATTCGAGTCGTTGTGCTTACTAATAAATAAAAATAAAGAGAACAGAAGTGACAAAGTTCCTTATATGTTTGTTTGCCTCTATAAATATAAATAATAGAGTGTTAATATGCAACAAATGCTTAAAATAATATTCAATTGGGTAATTTTATAAGCGCAGAGCGTAAAATATAAAATTTATACACCAAGCTGCTGTCTTTGCGTGATGACTGTTCTATTCTGCTTAAAGTTTATTCCCGTGATATTTCCATTTGTCATGCTAATTCCAATTGGAGTGTGGCGCAATATTCTGCTAAAGGCAATTATCAATACTTACTCTCTCTCTCTCTCTCTCTCTCTCTCTCTTTCTCTACTTCTCTGCATGACTCGTTCTATTTATGATAACAATTGTGTGTGTGTGTGTGGTTGCATAAAATCAATTTACGAAAAAAAAAAACTAAAAAAGAGAATTAAAAATGATGCTGTGCGGATCTATGTTGATCTCATATTCCTACTCGCTCTTTCTCTCTCTCTCTCTCTGTTCGCTCACTTGCGCTGCAATGTTTAATTTCTTACGTTCTTTGTTTTGACGCAGATTTAAATATAAAAAATTTCTTAGTTTTCATACCAATTATATACATATACAAATTGTATTTCGGGACTTCACGTCAAAATAAGCAGTTTGTTTATATGGAAAATGTATAAAGACAGATAAATCGCCTTGAGATGAACTTTTTTTTTTTTGCTGAATATCGTTTATTTGTTATATATAATAAAATGTAACAGTAACTTTGTTCAAATTATTTGGTACACAATGTGTCAGTCAGCTGTTTGCTTTTTAACACACAGCTTACATATATATCTAACTCCCTTTCTTATATGTTTTAGTAATATTAATTAGCATAGGTAACACTTTATACATATATATTCAAAACTGCTTATATATGAGCATGACTTTCTTTGCTTATCATATATTTAAACACATATACAAATAACAGCCGGCTTAAATTGACGTAAAGTACCTTTTACTATAAATTTTATTACGATTATTTGCTTAACTTGTATGCAGCGTGTACGTAAAGCGCGGAACACACTGTCAAGCATATTGGCGGCCCGTAGAGTCACTTCGTTAACATGTTCGACAGTAGCTTCCATCAAATATTTCAAAACTTCTTCGAACGTTCGCGCACAGCGGTCATTGTGTCATGTTTCTGTTTTCATTTTCTTTAAAAAAAAAAAACAAAAAAATTACCAATAAGGTTTGAGTATATTTTTGAGAACTAAATCAAACGTAATCTAGGGATCATTTTGTATATTATTGCGTTTATGCGTTTGTTGTTATCGCTTTTTCACTGCGTGGTAAACAAGAACAACTACAGGGAGACAATTACAAAATTAAGCGCCAAGAAGTCTTAGCAAATTGTAACTACCTGCTCGTATGCTATCTTTTTCTATATGTGTGTGTGTGCGTTTGTATTTTATGTAAAGCATATGTGTTTGTTTCGTTGGATAAGTGACAATTGTTTAAGCCTTTTACGCGCAATATTTTCAACCGATTTTCGTGAATATAGATTTGTGAATTTTTTTTTTTTTTTTTAATCGGTTGTGTACTAAGCGTAGTATTGTCATTTTATCATTTATGTTGTTTAATTTGAATCTAGCATTCGAGTGTTACATTGTTGAGTGTTACCATATTTGGTATTATTCGCATGTCATGCACGAATGTCATGTCTTATCCCCGACTTGTATTAGCGCACGAGATATGGCATGATAGACTTGTGAGCAATGCTCCGATTTGTATTTAATTTGTTTACATTTGTGCTTCGATATGAAGGACTTTACGCAGAAACAAATTGTCTACATGAGCAAATAATTTCAGCGTACTAGCTGAATGCAGTTTAGCAGTTTACTCGTCAGAATTGACACTTGAACATTTGATTGAAATCTTCAAATCAAATCGATTCACGTTTTTTATGCGCATTCATGCAACAGATTTATTTTTAACCGAATTTGTATGAAAATCAATTGTACATGAGTAACCAGCGATTATACCAATATGTGTGTACATACATTGTGTAACGCATGCATTTTCCCTAAGCAACATTTATTTTAAGAGCAGCGCAGCAGCGCAGAGTTTCGTAATTTCAATTCCAAACGCTTTGTAGAGAGACGTAATCGCATTCAGTCGGAAATTCTAAATGTGAAGCATTATGATTACGTTGGCATTTGGAAAATGATAGACAGTGCTGCTCAGATTATCCAATAACACAACATACACGTATGTTTAAGGATATCGTAACCAATCACATGTATACATATGTAATCAAAATGACGTGAACTTAGTTACCGACTTATTACACCCACGTATGTAACATAGTAGTACTGTAACTGAAGTGGACTAACCACGCGTATTGGAGATGATGGCTATCATGCAAAAATACTGTGTACACGTGTTGAGAAACATATCTCATAAAAACTAAAATTATTTTACATGACGTTAGTTTAGTTATGTCTGGTTTCTACGTTCCCATATACGTATATACATATATAAGAAATTTGCAACGTTTGATAGTCTGAACGCTCAAACAATTTCTATGTTCAATAGATTTGATACTGAAATGAAAAAAATGGAACCGGTTCTATTCTAGCTGTTATAAACAGCCAAACATCAAAATTGCGTTTTGATAATTTTATAGTGTTTATTAGTGCGTTTTCAGATAAATTGGGACACTGTCTATTCAATAGTATCGATGAAAATGTTTTCACTTCTTTTGTTTTCTTTCCATAATTCTTTGAGAGTATCAACTAGTTCGTTTTTGTATAAGGGGCTCATGCCAGAATTGACACTTACTTTATCATGGATTTTCCTTATCAGAATATCTGTCTTGACACTTACTTTACCATGAATTTTCCTTATCAGAATATCTGTCTATATAACTCGTATGTATATGAAAACATCATACTTATGTGTTAGTGAGAGGCAGGCATACTGTATATGGTACAAAGCTTTTATGCGTACAAGGGAGAGTGTATGAGTACTGCTGCAGGAAACAATTTGAAAATAATAGTTATTATGACCTACTAATTTTTTTTTTTTTTACAGACATTACTCTATGTACTCTAAAGTAACAACTTTGTTCAACTTTGTGAAACGTGTGTGAGCAGCAGTGTTTTTGGGCTGTATGGGCGTTTAAACGGATACATGTCCTTTGTGTAAACCCATTTTTAACACTAACTGTTATCACTCACGCCTTTGTCTCTTTTGAATTGCACTGCCAATTTGTTTTACCATCCATCTCACACACACACTCACACACACTTCAACAGCTGATTGAAGCCGGCAGTTTTTTGCGCTGTACACTCAATTCATTATTATCACATATATGTATCTACGTACATATGTATGTAGCTATATGTAATATATATATGTAATATATATATATATATATATATATATATATATATATATATATATATATATATATATATATATATATATATATATATATATATATATATATATATATATATATATATATATATATATATATATATATATATATATATATATATATATATATATATATATATATATATATATATATATATATATATATATATATATATATATATATATATATATATATATATATATATATATATATATATATATATATGTGTTCTATATGCAATAGTACTTAGTGTATGGTATAATATCTTGGTCACGGAGTTTGTAACGCATGAAAAATATAAGTTGTAGACACCATAAATAAATACATATAGATACATATATAAATAAATACATGCGAGTATGTCACTATATAAATATGTACAATACATATTTATTCTTGATTAGTTTAATGCAACAAATTGATTTTGCCATGTCCATCTGTCTGTCTTTCTTTTTCTATGCTAATTATTCACTTAATTTTTAAGTCATGGTTTGTGTTTTTTTGCAAATTGAATATTACAGAAGACCCTTTTTTTTTGAATGTTTAATCATTTTATGTTGGGTAATTGAGATTCTATTATGCAACGAAATAAAAGCTTTTCTAGTTTGATAACATTTCATATTTTTTTGTTTTGAAAAAATACGTATTTACTGTTTATCGAAAATTTTAATCAAGAGATTGCGAATGCGGAGTCTATTTGAATAAAATCTTATGAAGTTATTGACTAAAATCGGTTTCTTGGTTGCAAAAAAAAAGTATATATGCGAAACAAACGTCTCAGCTGTCCTGCGAAACTTAGTTTAAATTAATTTTTGTCATTTCTTTCATAATTTGACACATTTACATGTTTAGTTTTCAATACAATCGCCGAAAGAAACGAAAGTAGTCAATGATGCTTTTTCCTAAACCAAAATTTTTAAAATATTTTGCCTATTTTTAAAGGTACCCACTCAATAAATACAAAAGAATGGTTTATAAAAACAAAACGAAACAACTTCATTTACTATTAAGTGTACCGCCATGCAATACGTAGAGTATTATATACTAGTCATTGTACATGATCCACAACTATATATATATATATATATATATATATATATATATATATATATTTTATATATACTAATAATCTTTCATATTTTTCAAATGCTTTGCTTCATGAATTTTGCTCTTTTTTTTAATGCAACACAAGGGGTAGTGTGGTCTGCTGAGCGGAAGTTGTAAGTCCACGAGTAGGTGTGATTTGTGTGCAACATGAAATAAGCACAATTAGTAGAGAGCTGTGATATGTACTCACCTACATATATGTAGGTTATACATACATACATATAGTATATTTTAATTGTACATGTTTTTTATAATCTTTCCACGTGGTGTCAATGGTATTATAATTTAGTTACTGTGTTTGCAATGTCTTAAGTCAAGCAGCACATACCTCATGAAGCATTTTTTTCATAAATGTAGGTATATGTTCTAACCATATCTATCTGTAAAATCGTAAGCTTATTTACCATTTTGTACGAACTGTACATATGAGAACTTCACTGTTCCTTATTCAAATGATCTCACATACATACATAGGTCTTTTGCAACTATAAAGCAAACTCATCTACGCTAGATATTTGTGTTTTGCCAACTCCACTATATGAAAATAACGTCTCTTACTCGTCATAATGTTTCAACTTATCACCTTGCAGTACTGACAATAATCACTTTTAATATACTATATTATTATTGTATCACATACAGAAATACACTTCCTAAATTGACACACTCAAACTTAAGCGATTTGCCAAATATAACCTTGAAAATAAGATATCTGTCGGTTTGTTACCGTTAGACATTTAAGCTGTTTTTGGCACCATATGGTCTAATTCACAAGCTTACTATAGTGTATCGTTCGACAGAAATTTTTAAACTGTTTTAGATGTGGCTCCACGTCAAAACTCAAGCCCACTAGCGCAGCGCTACCACATGCAATTTACAATATTTACATGTATGATATTTTACTCTTCGAAAATTACTTAATTTTTATTTTTGCAGATGATGATACAGTTCTGGCAATAAATTTGTTGACATTAAAAGCGACTCTCAGCATGCTCTAGATACTTTAGCCGCTTATAATAATAAATAGAGAAAATCTAACTAAACTGCAACAAAACTAACTCCATTTGTTTTACTAGAGATATATTAGCTTGTTTCTTGCCAAGCTCCAATTATAAAGGCTTGTTCTGCAAAAAAAAAGCAGCATTAGCATGCTACAAATGTGTTCATGGAACTCCTATTACTATATTGATTTTGGTAACAACACCATAAAATGGGAGGCTTGGGCTGTTTCTGAACAACAAATTAATTTTGAAAGTACATATAAATAAAATACAATAAAACAATCCGATTCACGTAAGCTTTCATAAATAAAAACAACTGGCCAAGTGCGAGTCGGACACGCGCACGAAGGGTTCCGTACCAATATCTATAATAAAAATCATTTATGTTGTGTGTATGGGAGAACCACTTAAATATTTGTTTTATTTTATTCTAATTTAATTATTTATTTTTAAAGTGAATATATAACTAAATATTATGTGAATATTTCAAGCGTCTACCTGTTGTCGTTATCAATATCGAGCAAAAACGAGCAAAAAAATCACGTTTGTTGTATGGGAGCCCCCCTAAAAATTTATTTTATTCTGTTTTTTTAGTATTTGTTCTTATAGCGGCAACAAAACTACATCATCTGTGAAAAATTGTCTAATTATCACGGTTCATGAGATACAACCTGGTGACAGGTGGACAGACAGACGGGCGGACAGCGGAGTCTTAGTAATAGGGTCCCGTTTTACCCTTTGGTACGGAACTTTGGTACTAAACTATATACATATGTACATGGCTTTAATAAATACAGGTCTCGAAGTCATAATAAAGGGGGAAACTCACCGAACGATTTTGATGAAATGTTTATGGAATATGATTGGACGAAAATTGAAGGTCTATTTAAGGAGGAGAAAGCTATTTTGTACAAATAGGAAGCAAAGCTCTGGTATAAATAAGTTCCACGCGCATGTAGTAGTTTTTGAAATAAAAGTAAATAATTTAAATTGTACGCTTTTTTGGATTTAGTAGTAACTTAGGCGTTACATCACACGCCGGGATCAGCTAGTTTTATATGCAAATGCATAATTTCAATAGATTGTACTACGAAGTTTTTTTTTTTGTTACATCTGTGAAGAGTGTTTAAGCATTGGTAGCACCTAAAGCTAACGGTTTTTTTTTATATATGCAATATACATTTTTTTTTTTAAACATATGTATGTATCAGATATTATGAAATGGCTTCTACAGCATGCCATCCGTTCGTCTTAGTGTCACCAAAAATAGAGCAAAAAGTACATACACACTTGAAGACTGCTGTTGCTGCTGCTATGAGTTGCATTGATTTTGACGTTTGAAATTGGCTACCGGTGCTGGCTTCGGTTGCTCTTGTTGACGGCGCCCGATTGTCAAATATATACTACATATGTACATATGTAGACTTTAAGTTGTAGTTGTAGCCATTTGAAACAAGTAGAACGACAGACCACATGTTGTCGTCATCATGTTGCTTGCTCTACACTCTCTACCGATGTTGTTGTTGTTGTTGTTGTTGCTGCTTTTGCTGTTGTTGCTGCTTTTGCTATTTGTCAGCAATAATATCATTTAGTTGCAACAGAGCGCGACAGCAAGCAGCATGCATTCTCTCTCTCGCTCGCTGTGTTCTACTTTGATTTCTTGTCCTTGACCTACTAGTGCAACGACGTGAGAATGTGTGTGTGTGTATGTATGTGTCTATGTGCATTTGTGTGTAGTGGTTGCGAATAACTGCATTGATTTGTAATTTGATTTTAAGCTCTCGCTTCCTTGATAATCTCTCGCGCTTTAGTCTATTATTATACCCTACATTGGAGTGTCAAGGGTATACTAAGTTAGTACAAATGTATAAAACGGAAAGAAGTCAAGTCAATAAAGCTATTTCTGTCCGTCCTTCATATGTATGAACAACTACATCTCGGAGACTATAAGAGATAAAGCTAAAACCACAAACAAAACTCCAAACTTAGATATTTTGACTCTCCTTATCCATACGCAGTTAAATTTATGACATTTTGTGTGTGTTGTCACGCCCACAATATGACTATTTCTCTGTTACATGAATATTGTGACAATAGATGGCGCTGCCTGCTCCATATATTCGTTCTACGATGAGCCATTTATTGGCATTACCAACGTCACTAACCAACTTATGTTACCATTCACACACAGTGTGAAATGGTATTATGTGTTTGTAACGCATTATTGGAGGCAACGGTAGACCACATAACAAAAATATATGACACGCCTATGTAAGGCTTTTCATTGTTCTATGTTTCACTTTTCCGTTTAGTTTGTCATATACTCGTATTCTTGATCACCTCATCGAGACGAATCATATCCGTCTGTCAGTTACTGCAAATTTGTTTTATGTATATAGCTGAATGCCGGTTTTTAAGCTTCTTGTGATCTAAAATTTATAGAGTATCCATATTTATATGCCACACCCACTTTTTGGGGTAGCTCCCATGCAAACTCACCGCCCATTACTTTTATTTAAAGGCTTGTTGTCGCATACAACTGAAATGAAACTGAAACTGATTTTCAGTTTCTGTTGTACATTTATTCAGTTGCAGTTTCAGTGGGGGTTGCCGCATAAACTGAACTGAATGTCAAAAGTACTTCTTTCAGTTTCAGCTGCTGATGTACTGAATTCAGTTTCAGTTTCTGTTGTATGCGACGACAGGCCTTAAGTTAATATCAGCTTAAATTTTATGTTTTTTTTTTTTTATTAACGATCGCTTCACAGTCAAATACTAATGGGCGTGTACCTCCCACTTTTTTGTGTAGTCTCCATATAAACACACCGCCCACATATGTTTTTATACTCTTCACACAGAGTGTAAATAGTATTATAATTTACTCACAATATTTGCAACGTCATATAAAAAATCTCTATTCTGCACTTGTTACCTAAAAAATATTGCAAATGAGAAAGAGCCAGCTGTTAGTTGTGGTGAATTAGATTCGATACAAAAAGCGAACGAGCAAACCGAATGAAAAGCAACGCAAATGAGCAAAACAAACCAAACAGCCTTTCGATTCACTTACTCTTCAGTAGTGCATGCTCAAACAATTTTTTGGTGCTTATCTCGTTCGTCTCTTTCTTACTTAAGCTGTCGCTCCGTTTGCACTCTATATGCAACAAATCCGTTATTTTTTTATTTATTTATAGATACAGCGGCTATGCAAAATAGAATATACATACATATATGTATGTACATGTACAAAATAAATGTACATATGTACGTAATTAGTTTGCTGAGATTGGTCGTTCTAGCTTTGTATATACATATGTATGTTTGTATGTATATCTTTTACGTTTGCCTAAGTGCTTGTTTTCGAGAGATTTAAAGAATAAAGCTCAGAAAACTTGGTTTTGTAGAACAAGTTTATCACGCATTTTCGCTCATAAGCGGTATGGTATCATCCTTCAAAGCGTTTCTAATTTACATTGATTTCCAATATTTTTATCTTGAGAAACAATTTCTGCTGATTGTAATCAAATACATACTATGAATGTGGCTTTCAAGATCCTGCAGTTAATATTAGCTTAATTTATTACTTTGCTAGATCATAAAATAATTCATTCTCAAAAAGAGCATTTTTTGAGCATCTTGCTGAACCAAATGCCGGTAATTTTGTTTAAACGGTAACTAACTACATATGTATGTAGGTCAACTTAGTATGTATATAATCGCTTTTATTCGTTGATTTATAATACTCTAAAATTTACCTAATTTCGTGTTATATCAACACACTATCACTTCTCTGTCAATGTTACCTATACAACCATGTGCGACACTTGCTGCAGTCGCTTGTATACATTTGCAAATTGTAGGCGGCGGCAGCGGTTTTTTGCTTCTCAGATTGCATTGCAAAGATGGCATATGACGTCAACTATTGATGATGTGATGATGACGTGAATACATACGTATGTATTATGTGTGCACGTCGGTAGGTGTGTCTGTGTGTGTTATGTTCTCGAACATTGCATAAAGTTTATTATTAAAGCGTCGATTGTTTGTTGTTGTGGTTATTGCTTATTAATCAGTTGATTAATTCTCTCTCTCTGTCTCTCACTCACTCTCTCTAAAGGTGAATTTAGTCTTACCAGCAAACAGCTTCTAATGATCCAATGGCGTAGCCAGCTGTTCACAATGGGGGCGGCGGCTTAAATTCTACACAAAAAACATTTTCATTCAAAATTTTTTTAATAGTAGTGCCGGAAATCGCTCAGAAATGCTACCACTTAGGCAAATTGCGTAGAAGCAAACATTGTACCGTACCTCTTGACCTCAGCTATTACTTGGTTTTGCGAAAAGTTTACGGGACAGCCTGCATAATACATAAGTATATAAATCATATTATTTTTGATTTTTTGATTTTTAGCAAACTCATGCATCTTTTCATATACTAACCGTCTAAGCGCACTCAGCATACACAATTCTTTTAAGAAAAACTATATTAAAATGATTATGTTTGAAAAGAGATTCAATTACAATTTAAACAAGATTCAGTCATCATAGTTCTCATGTCTAAAACACTTCTCTGAGTGCTGAACCAATGATGCTCTTTGGCCGTTGCACAGAAACATTTTAAGTGCCTGCCTAATATATGGGTAAAATTGTACCTTCGAGGATACCAAAGTATCCGGCTTATAGTGTACAAATACAGTTGCAAATGGAGGATTTGTTCCACTATTTGTATGCGTTTCCACTATTCTCAGCGTAACAATTACAATTGAAGCGTTTATTCATTCGTTAATAATTCAGAGTCGTATTTTAAACATATTACTAAAAGCTACATCGTCGATGTATATATGCATTTTCACTATCGTCGAGATGTAAATAGTGATTTTTCTTGAAACCCATGAAAGTTTACCCTTAGAAACCATCAAAATGCAATTTCTATAAACCATGTTTTAGTACTGTATGAAGTGATATTTATTAACTTTTAGCGTGCCAAATCAAAAATAAAATGCCAAAGTAAAATTTTATAGATTTGAAATTTGTCTGGATTATTGCAAAGGAAATTAGCAAACACGCTCTTACAAGCGGCACTGCAAACCAGCAATTTCTGCACGTTTACCTTTTCCTGTGCAACAACTACATATGTATTTGAATTAAATATTTTTCAAATAGCTTTTGCTTCAACATTTTTCTAAACATCGCGTCTCAGAAGATTTGCTTGCCACATATTGTCTTCGAATAACCGCTTTTTTTTTTTTCAAAAAGTTAATAAATGTCGTTTGTAGTCGAAATGCTGTTTCGGATTTCGACAATAACTTGCGCAATGAAAATATAAACTTTTTCCAAAAAATAGCTATAAGATTTTCTGTAGACCACCAATTTTGTTAGCAGCACATTCGTTAAAACCAAGTCGCACACATTTCTCAAGATCAAGGTTGATTTCCGCGACAAAATCTTTAATATTAGCAGCTATAAAATCTGTGTTTATATACTTCAGTTCTACAAATCCGATAAATTCGAGAATGTGATTTGGATTGGTGATTTTCGAAAATCAAACATGTAAAGCCATGATGTAGGGGGAAGGGAGACGCCCTCTGCGTCCCCATTGGCTACGTCCTTGTGACGAAACAAACTCGCTGTTGCGCGTCCTGTGACTGCATATACATATACAATATACACTCATCTATCATCATTCATTCATAGGCACATTAATGACGCACATGCAATCGCATAAGCTGATTCGATTTATTTAGCTTTTCAATTAAATAAAACGACCGGAATAGAGTTATTGTAATCTGCTACTATATATGTACATACAATATACTTATGTACATACATACATATATGATGTTTTGTTATTGTTGTCAACAGCGGTAGCAATTTATTTGAATTGAGGTTAGGTCAGTTCAATCGTTACTAATTAAGAACACAGAGAAAGACGACAACTGAGACGACGTCGCTGCAAAGCAAAAAAAAGAAAAGAAAAAAAAAACAATTGTAACACGATCATCATAAACAACCGTTACTTTTTACAGTTATGCGGGTGGGTTGGTTTACTATTGTTAGTATTTTATTGGAGATAAGAACAACATTTTAAGCTTAAATAACAAATTTTTCATTGGTTTTGGAATTGTTTCTAATATATATTTTTTTCTTTTCACTTTCAGACTGTAAAAGGAACAACATATAATAACAAACAACAACAACAACAAAGAATCAATTTACCAGGAGAAAAGAGCAGAAGACTTAATAAAATAAATACCAACTTAATTAATAAAAGTAAAATTATAATAATATAATAACAACTAAATAGAAGTATTTTGGAAAGAGTAAAATTGATAAAAAAAAAGAAAAACTGAAACAAAAACAAAAAAACAAAAAAAAAATACATAGCCTTATAATAAAACTATTTAGATATAATAAAAGAACTAATAATAATCACCGACGCCAATTAATCAGTTCCAAAGCGCGTGCCTGAAAGAGAATGAACGACTAAGTTAGTAAAAGGATAATCAGAAGGAAGACGAAGAACCACGGAAAAGAGTTACAAATTGTGAA
The DNA here is from genome assembly GCA_035044765.1 of Leucophenga montana. Classification (NCBI taxonomy): domain Eukaryota; kingdom Metazoa; phylum Arthropoda; class Insecta; order Diptera; family Drosophilidae; genus Leucophenga; species Leucophenga montana. The sequence goes on along the minus strand of JAWNNQ010000371.1, from coordinate 27,330 downwards.
TACAGAAGAAGATATTACGGCTCAGAAACGAAGAGTAAGGATAAACAAAAAATACACAATATAGAAAGAGCGGTAACAGCACAGCTGCACAGAAAAATAGTCCAAAAGCTATAGGAGCAGTGACCAATGTACTTAGGCAACAACAGTAACATTCGTAGGGCCACATCGTTACAGCAGCGGAACAACCAGCTACAGCAGATTGTCATAAAGACAGAAGAATCAAATCCGGAGGCTGTGGCAACAGCAGCACACTCAGTGACAGTGGCGTCGTCTCCGACAGTGCTTAGCAATGGCAGCAGCAGTAATACCAATCTAATTGTTGGTGGCAGTAACAGTGTAGGCAACGGTGGTACAAATACAACAGCTAGCGGAATTGCATCTCTGGTGGCGATTAGCAGCAGCAACAACAACAACAACAGAAGTGGTGTATTACAACAACAACAACAACAACAACAATATCGCAATACACAACAGCCAATGCCTCAATTATTGATACCAAACAATGGAGTTTTTAGTGCAACTCCACGTGCTACAGATACCATTGTCTTGACAAATGGCAGCACAGGCACAGCGAGTATTATAACATTTCAACAATATCAGCAAATCTTACAGCAGCAGCAACAGCAACAACAGCAACAACAACAACAGCAGCAGCAGCAGCAGCACGTTGTAAGCACTGGGAGTAACGTTAACAGTACCAATACAGCTACAACAGCAGCACCGCGTTTGCTGTTGCCACACGAAATGGTCAGTATACCAACATCAGTGTTACATGGAGTCAGAACAACAGCAGCAGGATCGGCCGCAACTGCAAATAGTGCCGGTGGCACTGGCGCTGCTGCAGGAGCTGGAGGTGCAAAGACTATAACAACTAAACAAGGTACATTTCTGATTGCCACTACAGCACCGGCGGCAACAACAACTACAGGCGCAGCAGCTATGAATAGTCAGCAATTGTTGCGACCGCAACGCGAACATACTCTTGTTAAGATGGAATATACAAATAGCGGCAATAGCAGTAGCGGCACAAGCATAAACAACAGCAGTAATGCTGCAGTCACAACAAATAGCAATAACAGCGGCGGCGTCAATAATAATCCGCCCAGCATTTCATTTTTATCACGTCCACGTTTGGTACAGCAACAGCGTCAGCCACAACAACAACAACAGCAGCAGCAGCAACAACAACGTATGCCTCAGCTGCAACTGCAGCAACCACAACAAAGAATTTCAAATACAGTAGCACTAAATAAATCCGGAGCAACTGTTGCTACAAATAGCAACATGAGCACATCACTACCACCAAACAACAGTACCACCAATTCATGTGGTGTGCGCTATTTTTCACAAATTGGACAGCAACAGACACTGGTGCAGCCACGTACACAACAAACGCTTGTATTCCGACGTGCTGTGAACAACAACACAACCACCACTCCCGCTAACAATATTGCCGGTGGGACTTCCTTAGTCGCAGCAACGGCTGCTGCCAGTGCTGCTGGTGGTGTTGGTGGCAGTAATATTGTAGTGGTTAATCGCAACAATAGCAATATTAATAATACCAGCGCTGGCAATACAACAAATTTCTTTGCACAACAACAACAACAACAACAACGTCAGATGCAACAGCAAAATATACGCATGTCATCAGTTCCAGCGACAACGCCACACCTCAATGCATCTTTTGCAACAGCAACTACATCAACAAGACCAACAACAGTTCCTAATGGCAACAACTTTATGTTCAATCAGAATTCCGCTAATATGATGGGTGGCAGTGCAACAACAGACGCAGCAACTGCTGCAACAACTATAACAAACACCGCAGCACAAGTTGCAAGAAGTGTATCTCCTGTTGTAACTGCTAGCAAGACTGTTGCGCAAGATTTTCCCAACGTCAACAATAACAACAACAATGATATTGATATTAATCAACCACTCGATGCCACCAAAACAGCGCTTAATGCAGCTGTCGTTGAGGAGGCAGAGCCTGAGGTGGACATTGTCATCAATAATGTTGTGTGTTCGTTCAGCGTTCGCTGTCATCTCAATCTACGTGAGATTGCTATACGTGGATCGAATGTTGAGTACCGTCGTGAGAACGGTATGGTTACAATGAAATTACGTCGTCCGTATACAACAGCCTCGATCTGGTCGTCAGGTCGCATTACTTGTACCGGTGCAACATCAGAGATACAGGTTTGTATAGAGTATACTTATTTTTTAAAAATGACGAACAACAATATAGAGATATTTATTCTTGTACTTGCATTGCAGGCCAAGATTGCAGCACGTCGCTATGCACGTTGTCTGCAGAAGCTTGAGTTTCCAGTGCACTTTCAAAACTTTCGCGTTGTCAACGTGCTGGGCACTTGCAGCATGCCATGGGCCATTAAAATTGTCAACTTCTCGGAGCATCATCGTGCCTGTGCCAGTTATGAACCGGAGCTGCATCCGGGCGTTACATACAAAATGACTGGTCCCAAAGCAACACTAAAGATATTTTCAACTGGTAGCATTACGGTCACCGGTAAGTCCGAACAAGTTGAAATCTATTTAAATTAAATTAAACAATTGCATTTTTTATTTGCAGCTGCTAGCGTGGCCGATGTACAAAACGCCATTGAACGCATTTTCCCGCTTGTCTTCGAATATCGGAAGAATCGTTCACCTGAGGAGCTGCAACAGTTGCGCAACAAACAAAAGAACGTACAGGCTGTGACCGAAAATGTAGATAATGTAGCGAATGAAAATAGTAATAGTAGCTGCAGCAGCCGCGGCAGTAAAAGCCACCAGAGCAAACCTATCCGTAATCGTAGTGTCGCAAATAAACCTAAGCCAGTTAGCCAACAAACAATGTCGGGAGCATTGGCAGCAACATTGTCGGCTACATCGCAGCCAAGGCCATCGACCTCATCAGCTGCAGCATCATCATTCTATACAACTACTAATCACACTGGTGGTAGCAGCACTACTGCAACTACGGCTGGCTCTGGTTCTACATCAACAACAAGCAGCATTACTAGTGCACGTCGTAGAGCCACCGAGAGCTGGGCATCAAAGCAACAAAATAAGCGTCCATGCTTCTCGGGCGGTGCTTTTGCTGCAGCTACTACTGGAAGCAATCTAGCTATTCGAAATCGCTCTGCTATTGGTGCCGCCGCCAGCGTTAGCAGCAGCAGCAGCAGCAGCATTTCATCGACTCCGCGCATTTTGACAACTGGACGTATTAGTACTGTTAAACCGACAGCGGTAAGACGTATTAGCGGCGGCAGCAGTAGTCAAAACTATGAAATTGGAAAATTTGATCCGGAAGATCTGATTGAAGTTGATGAGAATGCGCTATAAACAGCAACAGCAATGTGTATGCTGCCACATAAAGATAACAAGTACAACACAACTACTGAGGAAAACTAAAAAAAAAGGAAAAAAGAAAAAATATAAGCAAAGCGTTGCAAAGTGACGCGCAAGCTGAGATTCGTTTAAAAAGGAAAGATACAAACAAAAATTAAAAGGAAAATATATCGTATGTATATATATTCCAACAAAAAACAACAAAATGCCTATGCCAAAATTTAGTATAGTTAAAAAAGAATGATAGATATGGGAATAATGTACATTATAGCCCGATACAAGTGCTAAAAAAAGATATAATATAATATAATATATTGGAGTTAGAACGTCAAACTTTGTTAAACAAACAAAAATTTAAGCATTTAAATTAAAACATAACTAAAATATAAAAAAGAAAACTGCAACATAAAAAAAAGAAACAAAAAAAAAAAAAAAAACAAATATAAATTTTAAATACGTACATCAATGCAAAAATATTAATAATAATAACAAACAAACAACAAAAAGCATAACTACATAAAAATGTGGCAAAATTTCAAAATATATATAATTAATTTCAAGAACACAAAAAGCAAATCATCAAAACTCAAGACAAATCGAGATAAATGCAATGAATAAAGGACAAAGATAATAATAACAAGGATATATCAGCAAAATCAATATGCAAACAACAGACCAACAGATATAAAAATTAAAAACGAAAAAAAAACTCGCTCTAAAATATATATTAATTAAATTTAATGCATATAAATATATGCAGCTCTGTTTGCATAGGGCGTGCAATATTATAATACATAAATATATATTAATATATAATTAATAGACAATGTGAACCAAAAATATAATTTTAAGGTAAGTCTATGAATGAATCTCACACATACATATATCATGGAAATATAAATACATGCACTTTTACACACATAACATACACGATGTGATCTAAATATAACTAAACTTTTTAGTTATAAAATAAAATAAGCATGGCATTATGTTTCAAAGCTAATATTTACAACTAATCAATACAACGTTTGGAACGCTCAACCAATTTATACATAGACTTTTTAAACTCCCTTTTTGGGATGTTCTTTAGCACCTGTGTCAGGCCTGCTTGTATGTATGGCTGGAATGCCATCGTAAAAAGCTCCTTTCATAGCAGTTTTCATTTTTGGGAAGAGAATAATCGCACGGGTAATAGATCAGGCGTATATGGAGGGTGGTCGATAAGACAATTCTGTTTTTCCATCAAAAATTCATTGAATTTTTTGGTCTTGTGAGGTGGCTCATTTTCGTGCAATCAAAACAGCTGCTTTCCTTTGGAATATTCGGGCCTAACACATACAACTCTGAACCACAAACGCGATGTAAAACTTGTAAATAATATTTTCCATTGACAGTTTGAACTTGTAAACAATACCCTTGGAATCATAAAAGGTTATGAACATTGTCTTGATTCTTGACTTGTGAAAACGCAATTTTTTTTTTTTGTATGTTTTGGTTGGTCTTTTGACTTACATTCTGCAGTTTGACACTTAGTTTCAGGATCTTATTTAAAACACCGTGTTTCATCACCAACTATGATCGAATCAAGAAAATCTGTATCGTTTTCAGCTGTTGAAATGATGTCTTTGCAATGCTCTACACGATTATTTAACTGATGTGGAACAAAGTACGTTCTTTTACCCAAATCTTTAGTTAATATTTTGTAGATTGTACAGTACGATGAATTTAATTCTTCTGCCAGCATTCTTACAGTGCAATTTGCATTATTTCACTTAGTTTTTCCACTAACTCAGCACGATTAGATGTCGTACAGGGGCTAGATCATCCTTTAAATCATCACGACCATATTTAAATCGTGTAAACTTGGGTACGACTCATATAATCAGCATCATAAACTTTCTTTTAACAATTCTTAAGTCTCAGTAAAGTTTTTCGGAGTTTAAAACAAAAATTAATATTTGAGCTTTTTTTTACGACATAACTACAAAAAACTGATGTTATTGAAACGTGTGTCATTTTGTTAGCAGTCAAACGATTGGCATGAACTTAGCTGCTTTTGATAGTAGAACAAGAAAAAACGTTAACTTCGATTGAACCGAAGCTCAAATAGCATTCACACGAAATTGTAACTCGTATTGTAAAACATAAAAGTGGGGGGGGGGGGGTTAAATAGGGGCTACCCCAAAAAGTGGTCAGTACACGCCAGCTAGTAGATGTGTATGTAAATGCATAAAACTGTGCTGTGGGTTTGTATGGGACTAACTCAAAAAGTGGGCGGGCACACCCATTTGTATATGTATTTTAAGCGGTTGATCATAAAAAGGCACCACATTGTATTTTAAGCTAATATTGACTTTAGTGAAGAAGTTTTTCATACAAAAAGTTTTCTACTAAAAGTTATCATATCAATTATTAAGTTGATATTGACTACAATAAAAAAGTTGTTCATAAAAAAATTCAAAAGTAGGAGTTGGGTTTGTATGGGGGCTACTCCAAAAAGTGGGCTTGGCGTTTCAATCTAGATACTCTATTAAACTGCAATAAAAAGAAGTGTATGCGCAAAATTTCAACTGTGTGTGGTTAGCATAAAAATTGGTGCCCAAAAAATGCGCAACATACGGACGGACATGGCTAAAACGACTCGTCTCGACGAGCTGATCAATAATGTAGGATGCCTTCATTAATGCATTACAAACTTTCAGACAAACTGATTAAACCATTTCACGCTATGTGTAAATGGTATAAAAATGTATCTTTCTAGTACTGCCAACATTTAATAGATGGCGCTACGTGTTCTAAGATTAAAATTAAAAGTTCGGTTATTTTTAGATCAGTTAATCAAAGTTCTACACTTCTAAATAAACAGCTGTATATATAAAACATATTTACTTATGTATATTAACACTTTCTCTTTTTGTTTCCTTCCTCCCTCTCTTTCTAGTTGACAAAAATGCTTTCGTTCAGTTGCAGCCGTTTTTCCCAAACTATTAAATTCAGTCAAAAAACAAAGCAAAACAAAACAAAATGAGACGGACGCATTAAAAAAATAACTCTATAAAAGCAAGAACATCATCAATACATCACAAAATTTATGGATATACAGAAATTATCGGAAAAAAATTCATATGCAATTACATATGTATGTGTACGCAGAAATATGCAACAACAAAACAAAATGTAAAAATGCAAAATCAATTATAAGAAAGCAGACAACACTAAAAGATCGAAAAAAAAAACAAAAAAAACAATATATATATACATATGTCGGTATATATATATATATATTTATATAATATATGCATAAATAATTAAAACAAATTTATCAGCGAAAAAAGAACACAACCTCCTCCCCATTATAAAAGAACAAAACAAACATAAAAACATCAAGAAACAAGAAAGCAAAATTTGCTTTTGTCGAATGCATGCTCTCATAAACTAAACAATCTAAAAAGCAGCCAGCCAATTTGTAATAAACAAACTCTAATATTTTAAAATGATGATGATGTTTACATATAAAATATAATAAATAAATAAAATATAATATAATAAATAAATAAAATAATAATAATAATAATAAAAATAAAAACTAAAACTAAAATAAAATTGTTGTTGCTATTTTGCCTGCCACATTCAAATTTTCAACAATACAAAATTACATTTGTAGAATTTGTTTTGGAATATTAAAAAAAAAAACTATTTTCATAAGTACTCAGAAGATTTCTGCAGCAGCAAAAGCACACTAAAATTCTAAATAAATCAATAATAATAATGCGTCATATCTAGAATTATACAACAACAACAACAAAAAATGTACGTACTCTACTAGGTACAATACCAAACAAACAAAAAAGAAAACACACACACACACACAAATGCATTATAAAAAAAAAACTAATATAGAGCTATTAAAAGAAAAAAAAAGAACAAAAACAAAAACAAATTTCTAAAACAACAAAAACCACCGCTTTTTAACAATTACGTATACATAAAAAGAAGTAAAAGAAAATTTATTATAAATAAGTTACTTTATTTATTATTATTACTTTTTTTTTTATTATTATTATTCAGTTAAAAAATGTTTCGGTTTATAAAAAAAAAAATATATATATAAAAAAAAAATTAACTTTGTTGCTTTAAAAATAAAAGTCAAGAACATAAATTCTTACTGCAAAAAAAAAAAAAATAAAAAAAAAAATAACAACAAATTAAAACAAAAATTGCCACTAAACAACAAATTTCCTTAGAGAAGAAGAGTGCATGCATGCATATATGTAGTATGTAAGTGTATGCAAAACTAATTAATATGTTATGTGTACCAAAGCTGTAAAAGAATGTTGCATTTTGAATACACAAATAATGCTTAATTATGTTAATACAATGCTTTCGTCGAAGCATGAAAAATGAATTGAAATGAAATTTGAAACATTCAAAACGGAATCATTGTCCATATATATGTACACATATATATGTATTTTGAATCATTCTTTTTGAAAACAATTTGACAAAAAATCGAATATAAATTGCATGAAAATTTGAAACATTATTAGTAAATAGTACGAGTATAATAACAACTTGTACAAATGTATGATTTCAATAGTTATAGTTTCATTTTTGTTTCAAAATGTTTTCAAAGCCTTCACTTTGTCTCGTGGCTCAGGTGGTAGAGCGCGCGCACCTGAGCTTGAAACGGCACACACATACGGCGTGTTCGATTTCCGTGCGAGAAAAATTACTGGTTTATAACACTGCATGGGCGTCACTTGTTGTGGTGATGTTTTTCATCTCGAACTTGGCGCTCTTTTTGCGTTTTCTTTAACAAGCCGAGAGCACACTGGTTATACATACATAGTGTGTGATGTGTTGGTTATTGGGGGGCTAGATTGAGCTGAAAAGCAGACACACATACATACACACAAACACACACACACACACAAACACACACACACACAAACATACACAAACACACACACACACACACAAACATACACAAACACACACACACAAACATACACAAACACACACACACACACACACACACACTAAAAACAAGCACAATATGTAAAATCCTAAAGAAATCCAAAACACGACGCATGCTTCTCTCGAAACGTATACATTTTTTTTTTTGAATTACATATTTTAATTTCAATTCAATTACTTTTTATTTCAAAAGTAATTTTATTAACAAAAAAATATTTTTAATTCAATGCAATGCCTGCATGAATGTTACTCAGATTTATGCAAATTTTAAACACTCCTTTACAGCTTTGTTGGTGGGTATACTATATTATTTATACTATACCAATGAAAAACATTGTACAGCAACAACATAGTACTACATTTTTATGTTTATCTAACTTGATTTTGTTGTACTGTGTAGCATTTAAATACACCATACTACTACATATACTATAAAGTTGAAGCACATTTTTACACATTTTGGCTTTATAGTTGTGCTGAGTTTAAGTGCCATTTTCGGTGACTTGCGCATATCTTTAGACTATTTCATTTTTTATACACTATAACAATATACTAGTTTTCAATATGATGATAACTGTTATTATTAAGCCTATAAACGTTTTAACTACTTCGACTACTTATACATACATATGTTGTGAATTCAAGTCTTTCTAATATATATGTATATATTGGTTCGCGTCGCAGTAGGCAATACGTTTATATATAGTGTCAAAAAATTTGACTATAAATATGTATATGCGCAAGTCGTGAAAATGGCTCTAAATCAAACATAATGTTTATTATTATTATTATTATTATTATTAATATTTTGTTTTTAAAAAACTCGAAAAGCAATTTTTTTTTCAAACTTTTTCTAAAGCTAGCTGTGCTGTGCATATATGACACAACAAAACCAGCTATCAGCAAAGAGAGTAAGACATTTTAGTGTTTAATTTGTCGTTGACATAATTTGTTAAATGCTAGTTGTTTCTTTTTTTTTTTCTTTTTTTTTTAATTGTAGTTTTATACTTTAATAAACAAATAATAGAAATATCCATAACAACACTTATTTTTACATTATAAACTATTATTATATAATTTACTTCTATCTGGTCACATGCAACCAATAAAATACTAACTGAATTAATATATCGTATACTATAATATATATATATATATATATATATATATATATATATATATATATATATATAAATTTTTTTTTTTTGTAACAAATATTTAGTTAGTATCTAACGAAATGTTTTTAGTAATAGTTATAATAAAGCGTTTAAGTTTAGGCATTTTTTTTTATATTAAAATTGTTCCTGCGTTATGTTTATGTGGCTTACTATGATTTCATTATACAAAAAAATTATAAAAAGAAAACATTTTTTATAAAAAAAAAAATAAAAAAAACAAAAACATCAGCAGCATGTGTATTGTATTGTATGTATGCGCATATTAAGTAGAACTGCTGCTTATGTACTACTACGACGAGCATAAACTTCGTATAAAACATTTGCGCTTTATGATGGCACATGTCAGCGATGTACTACAATAGTATAACAGTTCAATAAAATAACTAAAAAAACTAGAGTGCAAATGAAGTTAAAATGATGAAATGAAAGCAATATCGATTATGTCTTAAAATCCGAGAATGTAAAGCAAATGCAAATGGTAATTTACAATAATAATAAAAACAATTAATAAATATAAAAAAGTATATGTATAAAATTTCGTTGTTATAAAAAGAAATAAACGAGAATATGAGAGAACTTTAAGTATTGATTATAACTATTGTACTATATATATATATATGTATATATGTATATATATATATATATATATATATATATATATATATATATATATATATATATATATATATATATATATATATATATATATATATATATATATATATATATATATATATATATATATATATATATATATGAATATGAAACAAAACAAACACTAAATTTAGTTGTATAATAAATGTAAAAGCAAGCAAACTACACACACACACACACACACACAAACAAACAAACATTGACATATGATAACGAAACAATTCAACATTTTTTTGTTTTTTTTTTTTTGTTTTTTAATACAATTTTGATTTTGTTAATTTTTTTTGTTTTGTTTTGTTTGAAGTTAAACAAATAAGTACTATATAATTAAGTTTAAAAATATAAAATACTATCTCGAATGTCGTTAACGCAAAACAAAAGAAGAAAAAAAATTTAAAAAAAAATAATAAAAACAAACAAACAAACAATAAGTTACGAAATATGTATGTAATAGTTGTAGTAATGAAACACATAAACAAAAACAACAAATACATCCAATGCATACAAAACAATTCATTTGCAAGCATATAAAAGAAATCCCAAAAATAATTAATAATAATTGAAATGATGTTAAAACTACTACTGTGTAAATAGTGAAATGCAAGAAGCGTTATATATAGTACATATATAATTTGTTTTCATTTATTAGTTTTTAATTTATATATATATATATATATAAATTTATATATATATTTTTTTTTTATTATTTTAATTTATACATAAAGAAAATAAATAATAAATTTAATATGCATATGCAATGAACGAAAAAATCTTTTTATTTTTATTTTTATTTGTTTTTTTATGTTTTTCTTTTGTTTTTATAAACTTACTATCAAATTTTTTATTCTCACGCATTTCGTTCAATAGTAAATGTGCAACAACATAATCATGCAACGAGAACTTGAACATATGAAAACTAAACTAAAACTAATTAAAAATAATTACAATAAACATATTTATAATTTAACATGTTATATTGTATTGTTAGAAACACTTTAAAAACAAAAAGTTCAAACACACACTTGAAAAAATAAACTTCACTTTTAGCGTGTGTTTAGTTTGGCAGAAATATGCACAGCAACAAAAATTGGATTATGGGCTGTTCAGACGGACATATATGTACGTACATACATATGTGTAACACATGTGTTAGAATTTGAAAAATTACAACTAGAAGTGCTAGCATATTTATTCCAAATTCCAATTCCAAAAGGCATAAGCGTATCTCAAAAGAAAGTGCACATTTAAAAAATCGAAAAAAAATAAATAAGTAAGTAGTTTATTGAAAAAATATTTATTACATATTAAAATGCACATTTTGGGAATTTATTTCTTAAAAATGATATTGTCCAAATGTAAACCGTTGCGTTCACGGCATTCATTTAATTGAGCACTAAAATTTCCTATGACGGCTCTGCAGCTATTCTCCGTGATGGCTGCCAATTTCGTGAGGGATATTTTCGTTTTAATTGTGCCAGGAAAGTCGGTTTGTTGCCGTAAACTTTAGATTTAACGTAACCCCACAGGAAAAAGTCCATAGAGATTAAATCGGGACTTCTTGGAGGCCGATTTATGTCTCCTTTCAAAATTTCATTCTGAGGCTTTAATTCTTGCACCAACAGCATTTTGTAGGGGTGCAGCTTTAAATCTTTGTGTAAAATGCTGAACAATGATGATCTATGACCGTCCGTATCGAAAGGTCCGTTTTGTCACGAACAGACTGAGTAACACTGTCTACGTTTTGGAAAGTTCTCGAAGACCTTGGACGCCCGGATTTTGATTTTTCTAGCATTGAACCGGTCTCTTCAAACTTCTCGATCTATTTTCCAATGAGTCGAGGGCTTGGCGCATCATTTAAATGACGAACATGTCGAATACTGCAGAATTCTCTTTATTACCGTTTTTGTAAAACTCACGTACGCACAACGCACGGTCCGCTTCCGAGAAACGCTCCATAGCGACTAAATTCCCAAAAGCTAGGCTACCGATTGACATACCCCCCGCGCCCCTCGGAATAGTTGCGTTCACGCAATCAGCAAATCAAATGTGAACTTTCTTTTGAGACACTCTGGTACTACAATTGCTCGAAAAAGTCTACGTACACCACACAAAAAAAAAGTAGTCAGAAAAGTAGCCTACAAGAGAATGAGATAAATATAGAGTATCTCAGGAGTATTCGGATAATTAAAAGGTTTATTAAAAAAAAAAATTCTTTATTAAAATCAATATTAAGTTAAAATGCAATGTGCTGCCTTTTAAGAGACAGCCGCTTAACATACATAGACAATTGGGCGTGTGGTGCATGCCCACTTTTTGAGGTAGCCCACATACAAACCCACCTTGCAATTTTGTGTTTTTTTTTTTTGTAAAAATTCTTCATTTAAATCAATATTAGCTTGAAATTTGATTTCGTGGATTTAATGGACAACCGCTTCATATACATATACAAATGGGTGTGTCCCGCCCACTTTTTGGGGTAGTCACATATAAACCCACAGTTCACTTTAATGCATTTGTATGGAAAGCGTCAATATCAACTTGAAATTCGATATGGCGGCATCGTACACTTCTACTACATCGCTTCATACACATCAACTAGTGAGCGTGTACCACCCAATTTTTTGGGTAGCCCTATTTAAACCCTCACTTTTAACGTTTTTTCTTGTTTTTATTTATAATAAATTTGTTTTCTGCCGAGCATCTAATTCGTAATAAATAAAAATTGTGAACATAAAAGCACCTGTTATGACCATTTGCCTGTGGTAATCTCGCACATCCGATACTATGTCCTACTCCAACCCACCACACTTTTTATGGTCATAAGTTCAAAAATTTTCACAAACCTTTTCGAATTTTCGAACTTAGTGTAGACAACATGCAAAATGATCTATCTCATTCTCTTGCAGGCTAAATTCTATTTATAATTATGTTTGTCTCTTTGTGCGAGTGAATTTTTATATTATATTCATAAACCTTTCGAATTTCGAACTCAATTTTCGTTTCATCGAATTTAATTTTCGTTTCATCGTATTTTTAAATGACAACACGATGCTAAAGTTTCACTTGAAAATCTGAAATTTTAACTTTTATCACAAATATGTCGCCTATGTTTTATGTGTATTGAATCAAACTTTGTTTTATTATATAGTTTATTAATTTCTTAACTCTAATAATATTTTTGTTGCATTTTAATACTTAAAATTATGGTTTTAATACATTTTATGCTACAACATGCCATTAAAGTACTACTGCAAAAGTCTACGTACAGTGTATGCCAAACGCATGGAATGAGCAAACATGCGATTACCGCTGTCTACAAATATTCTAAGAAATGTTATAATCTCACTTTCTAGTTTTAGTTCATTCTTTTTCAATCAACTGGAGTGTCAAATCAATGTTAATAGCGCCGTAGACAACAACGGAAATAAAAATTTGTGCGAATGGACGAAAAATTATTTTAAAGCTATATCTTGAGTTAAATCCTATAGAAAAATTGGAAAAATAGTGGGCAGTGCGCACTCATCAATACAAAGACTTGTAACTAACCACACTTCAACGGGTTCCATCCTGTGCCAAAACCCCCGTACAGGTCGTCGTCCATCTCTCTCAACAGAACGAGTGAAAAAACGCGACATTCAGTTAGTGTGACAGAATCCAAGTTTGTATGGGTGTATGGCTGCCAATTATGTTGGGAAACTAACATTTATTGAATCAATAATGGATCAAACTAGTTATATGCAAGTTTTGAAGAATAATTTGCTGTATAGTTCCTAGAATTTTGGGTTGCAAGAAGAGTTTTGGCTTCAGCAAGACAACGACTCCAAGCACAATGCGCATAAAATAAAGCTCTGGCTCCTTTATAATATAAAACATCAGTTGAGGACCACCTCCTCAATGTCCGGATCAGATTCCCATATAGCATTTGTGTGTGTAGGACTTATTCGAACGCAGAATCCGTTAACACACCATTACATCGAAAAATATAAAAATAGACATAGTAAGTGACATAGACATGGGAAAAAATTACAACTGAAGATGCAAAACAACTTGTGGAATCGATGCCAAGACGTCTTACGGGAGATACTGGCGAGAAAGGGTTATCCTACCATGTGTTACATTTTCTTCGAAAAAAGAAGCCTGTACGCAGATTTTTGCGGTTATGCTTTTCTGATATGTTGTGCCATAAAATGAATTAAAACTGTATGTTGTTTAAAGCATTAAAATTCTGTAAAAATATTATTAGTTAAGATTATATAATTATATTATTATATTATATATAAATTATATAATAAAACAAAAAACTGATTCAATACATAAAACATTAGCTGAGATTGTTGCAATCAAAGTTAAAATTTCAGATTTTTTTGTGGTGTACGTAGACTTTTTCAAGCAACACATTTATTAGTTTTTATTGCAAATAGTTTCAAATCATGAAAAATTACAACTAAAAGGGTTAGCAAATATATGAAAATTTCAAATTTCGTCATAAATGTATTTCAATAATGACATAACAATTTTGTATTTAAATAAAACACAGAACGATTGAGATAAAGGTCGGAATTTTATTCCAGCTGCTGCATAGATGTAACATTTAAGTATAGAACGCGCGATATCGTTCATATATGAACACCGCGAGCACATTTGTAGTAAACGATGCTTTCAATCACTCTTCTACACATATCGGCCGGAAAGTTCGATATTGTTACTGAGCTCATCTAATGTTGTTGGCTTGTTGGCATAAACCAACGACTTATGATATGATATGATCGTTGATCCTATGATAAAGATCCTTGACTGACGTTTTTATATTGACAGATCGTGAAAAAACTAAGTTCTTAGTAAAATATGTACAAAATTTTTATGTCTGTATTGCAAAACACTTTATATGACCTGCTGAACAGTGCTTTATAAAATGTACGCTGTAAGAAAAATAACTTATTTTGTTAAATGAAGTTTTAAAATACTTAAAGTTTTACAATACTTTAATAAATTTTTCCAATCTAAAGTTCATGAAGTATTTACAAACACAACACAATAATTGATAATTGTATGCCTTTGTTTTCTTGTGAACGCGACTGATTGCACTTCGATTTTCTGCTATATTTTGTTATTGTTTCCCTAGTAATTTTTATATTGTACATAATTTCATTCAAGAAGAAAAACAAAAAATTTCGATTGACTTTTTAACTTTGTTCAGCTGTTTCGACTTATATTTTTTATTTTATTATGTCTAAACTGTTTAGATGATCATTGATGATCGATCATCAAACGTTTGTTTTATTTCCCTGAGAAGCCGCATGTTTTAAATAATTTTACTTCAAGCTTGAACTTCAAGCACAATAGTACAGTCATTATACGCAAAACTATAACAATAATTTCTATCTGAATATTGTTAGAATGTTAGTGGAGACAGCATAGTACCTATATAAAAAAAACACCAAAATCTGTCATAGGTGTTGGATGACGGTAACCACGTCCGCCATTCCTGTTATATAAACAAAAAAAAATCTTAATTTCGCAGATATCCCATTAACTATTGATAACGAATTTCTGCCTTCAAAAAAGCTTAGGAAATTTTCTACAATAAGAAAACATGTAATTTGTTGTGATTGCGCTTCCGTTTCTGAGAAAATTGGTATTTTTCTTTCTTGTATGCGCATCAATGTTCAAAAGACGAAACGAAGGAAATAAAATGGAGTCGTCTGTCGCTCTTTTTTCGTTTTTGCTTCTTCAATTTCCCTTGCTCTCATCATAGATGTATGTATATTAAAGCATTACATAAATGCATTTGAAATACCAAACAAGGCATTTATAGACTTAGAAGCAGCTCTATGTACTCTATTCACTCTATGTACAAGGACTTCAAAGTTCAATGTACACAAGTGAATTGAAATAAAGTTACCAAAAGAGTAAACGACAGCGAAGCTTTAGTGCTGCTCATTCGCATGTGTCGGTTTCCTCTTGATCTGTGTTATTCTTAACATGTAAAAACAATGACGATGTCTGTTATTCATTTGACTTGCTCGTTCCGTGCAACTCGTTCCTTGCAAAGTTGACCATAACTTTTAACTTGTTTTGTTCGTATCCAATATTTTTTCGGTACTACTATATAAGTGCGTGCTACTATGCGTATGTATTTTGCTTATCCATTTTAACAGTGTTCCTATATTCAAGTAGTACTCTCGCATTTCGAAGAAAATAATATCTTAGATGTAGTTCACATACAAAGTGTGACGACGTATATTCATGGCTCGAATTCACCGAAGTAAGCGTGCTCTCTTGTTTTAGTTTATCATCCTAGCTTTTTGTGCTGAGGGCCGTTCTCGCAAATTTTTACCATTTTAGACTCCCCACTTGTAACACTATGTCACAAATTTGGGTACTCCCACCCACTCGTTACGTCACACACAAATTTTGTGGAAATTTAGAAAAGGAAATTTGTTACAGTAAAATTTAATAACAATTAAAGTTTTCCATGCTAAAATAATTCATTCTAGAGATTGGGAACAAAACCATTATGTCTTGTATGACATATAATCGAGGTCACATGGTGTAACCACAAATTGATCAACCCCTTAACACTCTCTTTTGTAAAAAAATATGTGAACAACCTCGATTACTATTCTTCAACACGAATGACAGCAGTAACCATTAATTTCGGAAGAAGCGATGATGCTACCTATTCACCAACATAATGAGCTGCTTTCGAAGCAGTATTTGTTATGTGCGTACAGAAGCAATCATCCAAACCATGGCACCCTCACGAGAATAGCCCCTACCCGAATAAGAAAAGATATTAGAAGTTACAAAACGAGTATTGATGGTTTTATTCCTGAGTATCGTATAGAGAGGAGTATGTTGAAACTGCAGGGAGGGCTCAATTGCATAAAGATGCAAATGAACAGTCAGTAAGCTCTTATAGGGACAACATAGTATTAGGTGGAAGACCACCACCTATTAATGATAGTGCAAAACGTCTCCCTCCTAGCACCAGGACTAAAATTGCACAGTTGAGATCCGGATGGAGCAATATGCTCGAGTGCTACAGGGAACGGATTGGGATAAGCAATAATAATTGCTGCTCCGAATGCGGTCAGTCACCGCACGACACAATACATCTGTTCAACTATCCGTCCCATCCAACTCAATTGAGTCCTTTAGATATCTAGTTACGACCATTAGTAGTAGCTTCCTTTCTAAAAAAAATTTATTTACGAACTTTGAGCATAAGTTTTCGTATAATTACTGTACTATAATAGGCGTTGAACTACTTGGATAAATATTAATCAGTCAGCATTTAGTTTTATGTTGAACGCTTCTATTGTTGCACCATTTTGTATACTTTTATCAGGAAAAAACAAAAATGTTAGGCAAAATATATCTCCAAGAAGTTTTCTTCATATCGATAATTTATGCATAATCATATAAACCTTTGTGTTTTTCCCCTTTTATAAATAATAAAAAAAAAAAAGAAAAGTACTTGTTTCAAGTTAACATTAAGTAGATTTATAAACACAAAACTAAAAATAAAAGCATGTTTACAAAGTCGGTTATGTTCGACTATTTCGTACGCTGCACAATCATAATAGGATGTGAAGTGAATGTGATGTAAGAATGTGTGTATAGTTAATTGAATAGATTATTTATTTTATTTATTTAACAATGTATCTTCTAAGTTAAAACTTAGACGGTTAAAACTTAGAAGATACCTCTTAAGATAAGCCCTGATTATTATTAGTCTTATTATTATTTACTCGTTTGATGGGCACAATTAAAAACCACGACCTAAAAGTTCTATTGTTTGTTCTACTGAGTTAGATGACCTGCCCTAAGCCTGTATGTTGAATGAATCTTAGTATTTTCCTAGGGTACAAACTACTCACTTGCTCCTTTCTAATAAAGTGATTATCTAGCATCTGCAGTCTGCTTCAAGCTACAGCTTCGCATTCTGCAAGAATGTGAAGTGGGGGTCTCCTCTTCGTGGTCACAGAATCTGCATTCGCATGAGTTATGTATCTTCAAAAACATATAAATCTTTAGTCCACAGTGGCCTGTTAGCAGTCCTGTTAATATTCTTAGTTGGTTCATACAAAGTTGATAGCATAGTAACTTTGTTTGTCTTTGTCCTTGGCTTGTAGCCCAGTGTTGTTAGTTCCGATATAGTATGTCTCCAGATGCCACAATACGGCTCAGGTCCTATCAATACTGTTGCCGCTCCTTGTCTGGCATGCTTGTTCGCCTGTTCATTTCTTGGAATATTGTTATGACCCGGCACCCACAGCAGAGCGACTCTGCTCCAATAGTCCATATGCTTCAAATACTAGCTTCGTTCTAGCTACGTTGGAGTTAAGTGCCTTCAATGCAGCCTGGCTGTCTGAGAGAATAGCATTATCACAGTTGTGATAGCCTCTATCTACATAGGTTAAATTGCGCACATCTGCTTATCGCACACATTTCTGCTTGAAAAATACTAGTGTTTTTTGTTCCATTGACTCCCAATAGTGAGTCCTAGGGTCTACAATTCCTAAGCCTGTACCATCTTCTGTCAGTGATCCATCCGTATACCACTTGATGAGCTGTGTGGCTTTAGTACGTATGAACTTTCTGACGTCGACGATTTTTTGTCGAACCATTTGATGACAAAACTCCGATCAAATATATACCTCTGTGTCATTTCGTCTCTATGCATGGACATTAGGGATGCACCCTACGTCCATGTATGAAGACGTTGCTGACAGATCTCCGAGGTAGCTTTGTTCCCATCGACTGATAATCTTAGGAGCGTTTCTTTTATTCTGTGTTCGATTTCCAGATAAAGTGGTATCAAATCCCGAATAACTTCCAACGCTACTATTGGGCACGTGCCCAATACTTGAGGGGGTTGGGTTTAAGTGCTGGTTTTTAGGAGAATTTTAAAAAAAAAAATTATATTCCTATTAGATAGTAAAGAAGGACAGTGCGTTAGTAGTATGTGCTCCATGTTAATGTTGCTATTACAAAAAGGACATGCATTGGAAAGATTGTGGTTTATGTAATGGGAGTGAGTTAATCTTGTATGCCTAAGGCGGAAAGTAATGCATTTAACTTCATCTAGTATTGAAATTATTATTATGTAGTTGTAAATGCTAAAAAAATTTATAATTATTTCCTGATACCAATTAAACGTTTATGTATTACGCTGTGTGATTTTGTGGTTGTATTTTTTTAATATCATTTTAATTGATATTGGGGCTAGCTAAAAAGTCTATTGTATGCTTTGCGCTTGTAGTTGCAAGTTCGCTTCCGGTTATACAGACCTGTCCAAGAATCCAGAAAAGTTAAAATTTTGGCTAATACTTCGCTATTAGATTTCTTATGGTTTTTGGGTATAGTGAAGAATAGTTGAAATTGTGTTTGTGGCTTCTAAGGAGAATAGGAAGTCTGAACAGATGGCGTATTCGCTGCGATTTGATTTTAGCAGTAATATTGCTTCTAAGATAGCAATTATTGCTGCAGAAAAAACTATTGAGCAGTTAGGCAGTGTACTAACTTTTGAAAACTTCGTTGTGCCATCTGAATTTTTAGCCATCTGTATACGGTATTGTATCTAATTTAATTGCTTTTGAATTCTAAAATTTTAATTACTTTAAACAACTTGTGGGGTTTTTTGTCTTGCAAAATCATTTAAAAGAGAGCTATTGATTATGTTTTCAAAAAGTGCACATGGTGGGGCTGTTTCTTCAAATTGTTTTTGTGGAATGTGGTTCTTATGTTGAGATAGTTTTGTTAATAGCCATGATGATACGGTCTATGATTAATAGTTCCTTATTGTAACTCGGCGGTTTGTGCTTTTTGATTATGCCAAATATTGAAGAATCGCAGCAATAAATTAATGTGTTACACAATTTGGCTATTTGATAATTTCTTTGATTTTCAATTGGCAGGATGCTTGCTTTTTATATTAATAAATTGTAGTAATAGGGCAGGTTCAATAGGTGCCCATACCAGTGCTAACTGCTGAATGGAAAATAGTATAAAGTGTTTTAATTGAAGACTTTGGACCAAAGCCAGACTTGCATAGCATAACTATATTACCACATACAAATCTATAGTTCAGATAGGGTCTCTGGTAAAGCCAACTTCAAATATTATACAACAGTTACAACAGAGTTCATATTTGATGTGAATATTACCACTAACCATAGATTACTATTCTCTACTTAGTGATAATTACTTATATCAATTGTCAACGCATCGAATTAAAACAGCTTGTCAATAAAGTAAACTGTTGTCAACTTGTTTCAACACTCGGCAAATACACATGCTAAACATATGTGTAATATGATATTGGTAGTATGTAGCTCTCTTTTTGTAGCATCGGCTCTATAATAAGTTTGATAGCTAAACAAGGTTATTGAGTTCCTGTTCTGTACTGTTCGACCGATATCTTCATTTTGTATGCCTAAAACTATTGTATGTTATATACGAATCTCGATTAGTGCAGCGTATTTTTTTAATATATATATTACAGAAATTATAATGTACCATATTCATAATCGGTACTAAAATGCCTTTAGGGAACAAATAAAAAGAAAATTATTTATAAAATTCATTAAATATATATTATAAATGTATTTTTTTGAAATACTAAACTACATATTTAGATATAAAACAAAGATTAAATAAAAAAAAATATTCGTAAGCCTGGAAATTGAATAAACTGAAAATAATGGAAAGTATTTGAAAGCAAATTGTTAAAATGTATGTGACGACAAGCTAACAAACAAAGGACATTATTATACACTATAATATTAAATTGTATTAATTAATACAAGCGAAATAAAAATAAATACAAAAACAAAAACAAAAACAAAAAAAACAATATTTTATGTACATATAGAAAATAAAACTATACAGCATTAAGATAAATGGAAATTCAGATGTTTGTTATATGTACTAAAAAAACAAAAACAAAACAAAACAAAAAATTTAATAAAGAAGAAGCTATTTTCCTAAGCATGCAGAAGTTGTAGGCGAAATAATAATGAAAAAAAAAACAAAAAAAAAAAAACAGAGAAAAAACTGGGCGGGACAACAGCAGTGGCAGCTGGTGATACTGTATTAAACGATAAAGTATATAACAAATTCTGCAATAAGATTTGACTTAATTACAAAATTTTCATTTGAAATAGTATTGTTTAAATTTTTGTAAAATTTCACAAATTATTAATAACAAAAAATGAAAATATGTAATAATAATAATAAACAACAATTACAAAAAAGAAGCAGCAAATTATTACATTTTACAATTAACTGCCTTCAATAAAACTCTATTTATATATATAAAAAACAAAAACCAAAACAAAAACAAAAACCAAATGAAAAAATGAACAAATATTTATATACTATGTATTGTACGAGTATGTGTATAAAGTAAAATCTAAAATCCTGAAAAAAAAAAACAAAGTGCTTCGTTATAACTTGACTAGCTGTGCAAAATTATATACATATGTATACATATATGTATGTATGTTTATGTAAATTTACATATACATACATATGTATAAAGTAAAGTAAAGTAAAGTAAAGTAAACATACTATTGCACAGCTTTAAATTTTATAATTTTTTTTTTTTCTATTATTATTTTCTGAACTATCCAACGACAGAAAATATACATATTTGGGTTTCATAAGCTAAGCTCTTAACTACAATAAATAAAAAAAAAAACAAACAAGAAGAAAAACAGAAAAGTAATACTAGTATGTAGTATAATTATAAATTAATTTTTTATATGTATGACTTTTTTTTATTGATTACATTATTACATTACATTATTATTGTGTAAGTTCAATGTCGACGGTTTTAGCCTATTTCGGGCACTAGAAATTGAACTGCATCATTACTTTTTTGAGTTAGCATCATGGTTTTTGTACCATATGGTACAGGGTCTCTCAAAACAAAGTTCACATTTAAAAAATCGATAAAAAAAACAAGAAAAAACGTTAACTTCGGTTGAACCGAAGCTCTAATACCATTCACACGAAACTTTAAATAGTATTGTAATACATAAAAGTGGGGGTTTAAATAGGGGGTGTAAGATGCCGCCATATCGAATTTCAAGTTGATATTGACGTTTTCCATACAAGTGGTTAAAAGTGAACTGTGGGTTTATATGGGACTACCTCAAAAAGTGGGCGGGCCACACCTAATTGTCTATGTATGCTTAGCGGCGGTCTCTTAAAAGGCACCATAACGCATTTCAACTTAATAAAATTTAATAAAGAAGTTTTCTTTCAAAAAGTCAAAAGTGGGCAGTAGATTTGTATGGGTGCTACCCCAAATAGTGGGCGGGTCACACCCATTAATGTATATGGCAAGCATCCGTCCACTAGAAGCTACCATATAAATTATTAAGTTGATATGGACTACATTAAAAAGGTTTTCCATACAAAAAGTCAAAAGTGGGCAGTAGATTTGTATGGGTGCTACCCCAAATAGTGGGCGTGGCAGGTCAATCTTGATACTCTATTAAACTACAATAAAAAGAAGTATATGTGCAAAATTTCAATTGGATAGCATAAAAATTGGTCCCCAAAAAATGCGCAACATACGGACGGACAGACGAACATGGCTAGATCAATTCGTCTCGTCGAGCTGATCTAGAATATATATATATATATATATATATATATATATATATATATATATATATATATATATATATATATATATATATATATATATATATATATATATATATATATATATATATATATATATATATATATATATATATATATATACTTTATGTGGTCTACGATGGCTACTTTAATGCGTTACAAACTTTCAGACAAACTGATAATACCATTTCACACTATGTGTGAATAGTATAAAAAAAAGTAAGTAGTTTATTGAAAAAATGTTTATTACATATTAAAATACACACTTTGGTAATTTATTTCTTAAAAAATGATATTGTCCAAATTTAAACCGTTGCGTTCACGGCATTCATTTAATCGAGCACTAAAATTTCCTATGACGCACAGTGGGCCAAACAGCTCTGCTCGCGGAATTTAATTAATAACTCGAGTAAATGAATAGATATTTTAATGAAAATTTAAACTTAAGGTTTTTAACGCATTCATCACTTATTCTCTAAATTTCAATGTATTTTCTATGTATCATTTTCAACTATATATCATAGCTCCCATACAACTGATTAATATACATGTTTGAGTTCTGTGAAGAAAAAAAAGACATTTATATGTGCTAACAACTAAGTTATTAATCAGAATTTGATGACTCCGAATCATTCGAAATACTTTTAAAGTTAGTGAGCAACCCAGCTCCGACTCTATCTAACTTTATATTTTTTCTGGCAATTGATGATGTTTTGACAAAGATGTTATAAGCGGATCTGTTGATATACGTAACCCATTCATGACATCTTCCATCGTATTACTTCTATTGTCTTTACGGATATGGTTTTGACGTAAATCGCGGAATTCCTAATTCCTCGCATCAAGGGCTTCTTCGGACATCATGCCAATAGGTAGTGCTACATGGGATATAATGTCTGCACCATGTATTTATATTTTGTCGACAAATATTTTAGCTGTTTCCAGGGCATATGAGCGAAATGCATGTCTATTGACTTCATATCCACTAGCCAGTACACGTAAAATTGCACTTAACCTGTAATGCGGGCTACCAAATCTGGTTGGCAAAAAAAATTGTCTGGCAGTTTTGCCATTGTTAGTATTGCCACTACCAGGCATAGGTATATCCACCAATAAGCCCATGTGTTATCTGAGTTGCAGTTGATTTTCGGATTTTCTTGCTTCAACCTTCGGCGTATCTTCCCCGCGAACTTGCCATTTTTTAATTGTAGGTCTGTACGATATATGAAAGATACATTCAAAAAATCGTATCCATGCATGAAGAGTTGATAAGCCATATTTAAAAGGATCTACATCAACTGGATAACTTTGTACCAAACTTAAATTGTTCATATTTTTTTTTGGTACAGCTCTACAAATTCCACATGTCTGTGTAGAGGCTTCTGCAAGGATAGTAAATGTTTTGCCATCCAGCATGGTACAATGAAATACATGGTCAATTGTTAATGAGTTGAAAATTGTTGGCTTAATTGAAAGTATTTGGCTACTTATACTATCAGTCTCTGCACTAGTTAATTCAGTCGATTCTTTTTGGCAAATAAGTTTTATGAGCCGAAAATAGCGAGTTGATGAAGGTCACCTTTTGGTAACTGGGATATATATCTGCATTTCTTTCCTTAGCACTACATCGTGTTAGCTTGTATGTATGTTTTGTGTGGCCGACATCTATATACAGCGCAAGCGCTTCTTCGGGTGGGTAAGGAATTTGTAGCTTCACCTGTGTCTCCAGCGACCTTTTATTTTGTTTGTCCGCCTGTTTCATTAATTTAAACTTAAGGTTTTTAACGCAAATAAGTTTTTAATGTACAAACAATTTTTCATGCGCTTCGCAGTCCAGATTTATACAAGCTGGAGCTTGTTGCGACCATCAACTCTTCACATGTTTCTTGTTGAACAAGACTAGACACTTTTCGGATCTGTGTCTTAGGGCAGAGACCACCAAAATCTTTCCTGGGACGACCCATGACTGACCCATTGTGCGGCATATCAAGCCATTTCTGATTTTTTTTTTCTCAAAAAATTCCCATTGCATTCTGTAAGCCTGCTTACGAAATTGAAAGACGGATCACAAATTATCTGAATGAGAAAAAAAGATATTCACTCAATAAACTTTAATTTGTTTGTAATATGGCTCAACCCACAGAAGTCACAAAATGCTGCCAAATCTTGGCAGGCCACGTGCTAGACATATGTTCACTTTGTAAGCACGCAGCCGATCAGGAATGCACCTAAAAGCTCATGCAAAAGCTTTTATAAACTTTGACAAGTGTTGTCAATTAAATGAAAACCAAAAAAAATACGAATTTTTCAAAAATTGAAATACGACTTAAATCCCGCTCGATTGGCTGTTGGGGCCACTGTGTGACGGCTCGGCAGCTATTCTCCGCGATGGCTGCCAATTTCGTGACGGATATTTTCGTTTTAATTGTGCCAGTGAAGTCGGTTTGTTGCCGTAAACTTTAGATTTGACGTAATCCCACAGCAAAAAGTCCATAGGGGTAAAATCGGAACTTCGTGAAGGCCAATTTATGTCACCTCTCCTGACGAGACAATAATGTTCTAGTTAGAGACTGTCAAATCTCTGAGTTAAACACATAAAAATAACCATTTAAGTAAAAATCTTAAAAAAAAAAGGTTTTGTATGAAACCATGGTGACAACTCAAAAAAGTAATGATGCAGTTCGATTTCTAGGGTCCGTCAACATTTGCCTTTTTCTCCTTTTTCTGTTTTGAGAAAACAATTTCGCATTGTATTATTTTTTAGCAACTCTAAGCTTATTTCTTTGATTTTATTTTGCCGTAAAGACTGCATTTTACCAACTATTTATTAAAAAAAATCCAATTGAACTTAATAAATATAAATATTTATGTAACAATGAATAAATGTTAAAGAAAATATTTATTGTACTTTTTAAACGAGAAGAGTGAAGTTAAGAAAACACAGTAAATGGCCTGAAAAGCGTGAAAAGTAAGTGAATAAAGCGAGTGATGAGTTACAAAAAAAAAAAAAAAAAAAAAAAATACAAAACAAAAAAAAATCAGTTACAAATTATCTTACAAAATAAGTGGAAATAAAATTAAGAAGAAAAACATTAAACAAACACAATATTTTCAGTTCACTTACTTATTTTATTTTGTTGTGTTTTTTTGTTTCGATTTTAAGTCACGCCAAAACAAATATATATGTATATGTATTAGAATTAAAAGACAGTTGCATTATTTTAAATGTTAGTTTTCCCAAAAAAAAAAAAAATAAAAAAATAAAAAAAAAAAACAACAAAAACAAAAACAAAAAATTAAGTGGTGTACACTGTAAAGCGAAAAATGGAAACTTATGACAGCGTTACGCAAATGTAAACAAGCTGCAAGTGTTATTAACAAATGAATAAATGAAATGAATAAAAGTCGAATTACACACGCAAACTGAAATTTTTGTTTCCTAACGCATAAAACAGCGTTCCTTTTCAGATAATTAGTATTAAATAAACATGCTAGTCCCGCTTTAGGATTAGCCCCATACAAACCTGTTCCCATTTTAAAGTTTTTGTAAGTATATAGCTTTGATTATGTTGTTTACGCTAGAAACGCAAAATTTTGTGTATCTTACGTAAATCCAGTTCAGACCACTACAAGGTGTAGCTCCTATACAAACTTGACCTGCATTTTTCAGTTTTTGGATGAAATTTTTTTGTGCTTGGCATATTTTACGTCAATTCTAACAAAATATTCCATGTCGGCCAAGATCGGACCAATTTATCTATAGACTTTTTAAACTCGCTTTTTGCGATATTCTTTAGCACCTGTTTCACGGCTGCTTGTACGGCTGGAATGACATCGTAAAAAGAGCTCCTTTCATTGAAGTTTTCATTTTTGGGAAGAGAAAATAATCGCACAGTGATAATAGATCAGGCGAATACGGAGGGTGGTCGATAAGACAAATCTGTTTTTTCATCAAAAATTCATTGACTTTTTTGGTCTTGTGAGGTGGTGGAATATTCGGGCCAAACACATAGAACTCTCGATCACAAACGCGATGTAAAACTTGTAAATAATATACTCCATTGACAAAAAACAAATTCCTTGTGAACAATACCCTTGGAATCATAGAAAATTATCAACATCGTCTTGATTCTTGACTTGTGAAAACGCAATTATTTTATTGTATGTTTTGGTTGGTCTTTTGACTTCCATTCTGCAGATTGTCCTTTAGTTTCAGCATCATATTTAAAACACCACGTTTCATCACAAGCTATGATCGAATCAAGAGAATCTGTATCGTTTTCAGCTGTTGAAATGATATCTTTGCAATGCTCTACACGAGCGATTTGTTGATCTTTATTTAACTGATGTGTAACAAAACGTGCACAAAACGTTCTTTTACCCAAATCTTCAGTTAATATTTTGTAGATTGTACAGTATGATGAATTTAATTCTTCTGCCAGCATTCTCACAGTGAAATTTGCATCGATAGCGATTATTTCAGTTACTTTTTCCACTAACTTAGCAC
>JAWNNQ010000370.1:0-28464 GCA_035044765.1 Leucophenga montana | reverse complement strand
ACATCGTACAACGCAAATATTTCTTTGCCGTTAACATTAAAGCTGAGCTTGTTATTATTAATTCCCAATCTTGTAAAAGTAGATCTATTACTTGAGCTCTGGTCGCAAACTACCACTTTTACATTAAGCCCTAAGGTCTGTGAAAGCCCAATGTTTGACTCAAATTTTTCCTTAAGGTCTGTATGTCTTATGCCTTTTTCAGAAACAGAATAGCTTAAAACATATTTCCAATTTTCATATAATCCTCTAGCCATAAAAACACAGACTTGCGTTCCTAAAAGACGTTTTCTTTTTTCCCCATCATCCTCAAATCCTTGAATTTCATCAAGAGTAGAATTGTATTGAATAAAAATAAATATTTTGAGCAAGAATATTTTCTGCGCTGTTGTAGCTCTGTTTCTTTTTCAGAATCATTTTACAAAAAGTTTTTGCCTCGTCAGAAATATTAAAGATGGGTGTTCCCCAGGGTGGAGTTCCCTCTGCTCTTCTGTTCAATCTATATTTGGCAAATATGCTTCATCCTCGTTCTGCAACAAAATTGGTAACTTATGCGGATGAATGTACCATTTTATCCTCGGACGTGAACGCCAAATAAATTTGTGCGAGAACTAATATCTATTCTGAGAATTTCTTGAATGTAAAGAGACAATAATTACAGCTTATAAAGCAATTGGACGATCTGTCCTAAACTATGCTGCTCCTGTCTGGACTAGTTACCTCAGTAAGACTCAATGGCAATACCTGAAACGAGGCCAAAATAGTGCTCCGAGAACGGCTACTGGATGGCTACAAATGACCCATGAAGACCACCTACATGGTGAAGCGATGATGCTACCTGTTCACCAGCGTAATGAGCTTTCGAAGCAGTTCCTCTTAGGTGCTTACAGGAGCAATCATCGAAACCATAGCACTATGACGAGAATAGTTTCCACTCGAATAAGGAATAACATTAGAAGGTTTAAAGCTAGTATTGCTCGTTTTGCACCACAAGATCAAATAGGAGTATATTTATACTTCAGGTAGGGCTCAATTGCATAAAGATGCAATTGAACAGTCTATCAGCTCTCATAGGGACAATATCGTCTTAGGTGTCTCCCTTATAACACCAGGACTAAACTTGCACAGTTGAGATCCGGATGGAGCAATATGCTCGAGTGTTACAGGGAGCTGATTGTGATTAGTACTCGTGATTTCTAACCTGAATGTGGTCAGTCACCGCATAATACGACCCATCTGTTCAATTGTCCGTCTCATCTGACTCAATTGAGTCCTATAGATCTTTACTTACGTCCAACAGTAGTAGCTTCATTCCTGGGACTTGATACCTAGGGTTATGTTCGGTTTATCTTTCTATCACATTCATAGTTACCTTGCACAATATATTCAAAATATAATAAATTGTATACATATATATTTCCTGATGCTGCCCAAGTCAAGCTGTTACAAAAACAACTAGGTGTACGATGATGATGCCGTCCAAAGATTTAGCTTCGAGAGTCTAGCTGCGTATCTGGCTGCCGTATTCTTTGGGAAGATGTCTAATGGTTCCAATTTCAATATACCGTCAAAAGCCGCTTGCGGGTGGATCACAAGAAACCAGTTATCCCAGACAGGCGTGCATTTGTACGTCGTGGAGGTTAAGTAGGTGAGATTTGGTGACTGCCACTTTCAACCAGACCAAGGCTTCATAGGACTGCAGTGTAGATGCACGGTAGCAATTCCCAATTCTTCAAATCGTTTTTTTACACACGTAGAAAGCGCATACTCATAACCAAACCTAAGTCGCATATCAAGCAAGTTGTCACTGCGAAAGAGGTTCCTGAAGCCAGTTACGTTTACCTAAGTCTCAGTGTCAAAGATGAGATGTAGAGGGCCATCCTAACGGAAAAAGAACACAGCGACATGAACAACATCTTTTTGTACCCTAGCCCAGTTATGATATTCTTAATTTACTCATGATCTTCTCTGTCTATATAATGAAACTGAATATATCCTTTGTCGAAAAGTTCCAAACTATGTCAGACGTATTAAAAGAGTTGTTGGACTCGTCGTTTCCAATGCCGGATAATCGCATAAGTTGGCTAGACAGAGCACACACACTGTTTCTGATGAGAGAAATATCAGACATGCTGAGATGTGCGTCGATTTTAGGATATATGGTACGAGATAGTTAGTAAGACAGGATGTTGTATTCAGTGCTGAGTGGTAGTATTTGTAAAGGAACTACAATGAACGATTTCGACTTATCCCAGCTAAGTCCACAAAAAGTCATCAGCAATTTCATTCTTTTCGATACCTTGTAGAGTATCGTAGAGCCAGCTTTAAGAAAAAATATTGGGCAGCTAGGACATTTGCTGCTTAGCTGTCTAAAAAGATGGTAATATTGCCCACTTTTATCCAAGAGGTATTGGACGAAGACCTCAACGGTGAGATTGAAATACCATGGTTCAGACAACCATGTCAATAAAGATCCTGGTTTTGGGTCCTAAAGCACACGCAGCTACATTATATTCGGTGAGTGAACTATTTAATAGTTGATTGTTCAGTATCACGAATTCCCTCCTAATAATCTGAGCGATTGAAAAAAATGTGGTCAAACAATCTTTTATAATGCAGATAACGATGGAATGTGTATGTTAGTAAATGGCAGCAGTGGGACACCAATAGGAAAGGTTCGCATGGTACCTGACATTGATATTCGCTTCTGAGATTTGAATCAACATTTTCTGCGGAGGTAGATCAGTAACTACTACATTGCTGCAGTGGGACAGTTACGCATGGTACCAGACATTTGCAATTTTACTATCGAGATATAGATCCAAAGAACCACCTGCGAGGAAGGACCCTATGTCCGACTGGACATTTTTAGGACATGGAAACTGAAGATTAGTTTTTTTTGTCAAGGGTAACACCTAAGAAGAAAGGAAAGATTTATACTGAGGCCCTCCTTGGCACACCATTCAATTTTTATTCGAAGAGCATGGCACATCACATTGCAGATAAATCCTTCTGCTTGTAATTCATTGCGGTAACACTTGCAGATCGTGCAGTACCTTTTTCATAATTCACGTTTAGACCTAATAATCTTATGAGATTACAATTTTCAGTAGAGACGATTTACATTCCTCTCATCTACCGAATCTCTTCTCTCGATTTAAAAAGTTTCTGACCATTAGCGGCAATGCGGCTAACTTAACAGACCCGAATGGTACTACTCGTTTTATATAGACAGAGTAGTGGTCCTATCGTAATACGAACTCAGCAGAATCTCATTTTGCTGATCAGCAGCCAGCTCCTGCTCACAAACTGAGCTAATACTGCGTCCAGTTGTCTTCCTATGAAGGCGCCTATTGCCTTTTTCATTCTTTCGTCTGAGTTTCTCTTCCAGGATAGTTTTGAGTAAATAATTGCACTACGGTTCTTGCCTTTTTTATATTTTTTGAGCTGCGTTGCCCATCTTAGGCATTTCGTTGTCGGTTTTCCCGTTACCATTAGAACCAGCTCATCTGCATAGGCAATTGCCCTATATCGACTTAGTCTGAGCTTCAGGAGATTCTCGGTGAGAGCCTGTTCCACAGTTAAATCTCCCCGCGGAGTACTTCTCGTGACCTTCTTTCTTTTTTCCGGCAAACAAAATTTGGAGTTAATCACTCAGCGGTGAACCACGTTGTTTAGCCATCGAATCATTGCTTGGCCTGAACTATTTTTAGCAAGCGAGGCCGATATCGATTCGATCCTGACATATCAAGGCTACTAAAGGAATCATCTTTTATTGAAAACTTTTTCCATATTTCTTAGATGGAGATCCAAAAGTTGTTCAATAGAAACGATGAGAGACTTATGGGCCTAAAGTAATTTCGTGAGTAGTGATTAATTGTCCTAGCCTTGGGAATAAACCACACATAGTTTTTGACAAATCAAAGGTAGAAAAATTCACTTATTTGAGCCGATGTGTGACATGAAAATTTTTGATATCAAAAAAATTCATATAAAAAAACGCTGCCAAACAACAATCAAAAAATTTCGGCACGAACTGTTTTTCATTGAGTACTCAGATAACAAAAACGTTTGATACTGAAAACACTTTATATACTCAAAAAACAGGTGACAAACAGTGTGACCTTTTGCATCTCCGTCAGAAAAACCCAAAGAAAAATCAAAATGTGTGGCCTTTTAACCTAATAAATATCTGATTTTAGTATTTCATGTTGATTTGGGAACACTTTGTTTCGTTTGTTTCGCATAGCAGAAATAATTAACAATTTCATCATCAAAAATTTTCATCGATCTCAGTATTGAGCTTAAAAAAATAAGTCGACCATATATTGCGAAGTGTTTTGAGTTCGAACAGCTTTCTAGGATTGTGTTCATCATGAAACACCTATATAGTCGACTGCAGTTTTTTACTGAGACACAGCTTTCAAATCATTGTAAAAAACACAAATCGCGTATATTGACAGCTGATACCTAACAACATTTAGTGTTAACAAGGCTCACAATATAAATAGTGATCTTCGTAATAATATTACATTAGTCTACAACAATAATAGAACACATAAGTTTGAACGAAAGTTCGAGTTGCTCGACTATTTTATACCCTGTGAAAGCCATATTTTTTCGTAATAGTCACTTTGCTCTTAATATTACTTTGAAGAAATACTATAAAACAAACATAGAAAATTGCGAGTTGAGATTGCGAGTTATGAAATTTCAAGTTGCAGACGAATGGACATGGCTTAATAGACTCGCTTTGTCGCGCTGTTCAGGAATATGATATTACGAATTTCATGAAATCGTGAAGTCATTATATATGCGATATTTACAATACCATGAATTGAGCAGAAAGCTGGCACCTCACCCAGATATGTAAAGCGAAGTGGCAACTCATTACAGTAAAAGTATATAGTCATATATACATATCTATATAAATATAGATATAAATATAACATACATATGTATACATTTAGAACTCTCATTTACTCTCCATTAGTTCGTAGCTTTAAGCTTAATTTAAGAAAGCTGTCTAGAGTAAGTTAGATTTAATAAGAAATGTAAAAGAGAACTGCCAGTCGCGATAAGTACTCCAACGAATAAAGAAGCAAAGATTAAACACAACAAGAGTTGGTGTCTTTTCTATAAAAAGATAAAAGATTAAACACAGCGCGCAACAAGAGTTGAGCATTATAAAGAAATAATAAATTTAATCAAACTGCGGAATGCCGTCCGCCGATTGGCTCCACGTAAATCGCGACTAGTATAATTAATAATAAAAACAGAATTGAAGATAATTTTTGTGCACAAAATTAAAGATTAATTTTTGTGTTAGAAACCAATAATCGGTCATTCTCAGTTATTAGTTTTCATAACTGAAAAATCTATTAAATTTCTTGGG
The DNA here is from genome assembly GCA_035044765.1 of Leucophenga montana. Taxonomy (NCBI): domain Eukaryota; kingdom Metazoa; phylum Arthropoda; class Insecta; order Diptera; family Drosophilidae; genus Leucophenga; species Leucophenga montana. The sequence continues at coordinate 23,072 of JAWNNQ010000370.1, read as the reverse complement.
AATTATAATTATGCAAAGCCACAAATTTAAATTGTTCGCAAAAAAAAGCAAAATTGCAATTAAAAGTGCATCCAATCAACAAAGGTCACTTAAAAGACGTTTCAATGTCATATCAAAGACAATAAATCGAAAGAATTTTTCATACGCAAATAAAAAAAAAATTAAAACAGAAAATAAAACATTGGATTGAGTGCTAACTGGTGTTAAAACAGAGAGCGACACCTGCAATCATCATCATCATCATCTACGTACAACGAAACTTCTTCAAAGAGAGAGACAGTTAGAGAGAGCGACACATGCAATCATCATCTGCATCGAAACTTCTTCAAAGAGACATACAGTTAGAGAGAACGACACCTGCAATCATCATCATCTGGAGACTTCTTCAAAGAGAGAGACATTTTGAGAGAGCGACACCTGCAATCATCATCTGCATCGAAACTTCTTCAAAGAGAGAGACAGTTAGAGAGAACAACATCTGCAATCATCAAAGCAGACTACGTCAAAGCTTTGTACTTTTTCAACTTCGGCACGTTTACCAACAACATACATCGAAGACTCTTCAAAAGAAATACACCAGCAACTTTATACGTCAAAGCTTTTTTCATCATATAACGGGCTGATCGAATAATTTGTAAATAGAGTAAGTGCTTATTAAATTATAAGTGTATGATAATTCAAAACAAAATAGTAAAAATAATTTAAAGTTTAAATCTTAAACTTAAGAAACATTAACTATACCTACATTATTAATTAAAATGGATTCAAACACAGTAGCATCATTTAATATCGATTTGAATTGTATCAAGACAATACAAAATTTTGATGGTTCTGATCGTGATCATTTACCAGATTTTATATCACAAGTTGAAAGCATTTTGCCAACTATTAATATTTTTGACGAATCTTCAAAGAAAATACTGTTCGGTTGCTTAAAAAGCAAATGTAAAGGAATTACTAGAGCTGTAGTACATAGATATGGAAAAATTGAAAGAGGTTTTCATCAACCATTTTGGAGAGAAACAAAATAGCTATGAATTAGTAGACATGTTAAAATTGTGCAGAGTTGAATCAACTATAGAACAGTATTATGATAAAATTAATGAAATAACAAACAGATTACACAATCGTATACTTACTCATAAAGATGAGACTTACACTACAGAGGAGATTAACCGAATTGCACTTCGCGTTTTCAAAGAAAATTAACCAGAGCCTACTAAGACTGATTTTTGCAAGAAATCCAAATACATTAGATGATGCATATAAAATTATCGAGGAAGCTAGGCACCAAAAATATACACAGTATGGATCTATTAGAAAAAATAAAATAAACCTAACTTTAGAACCTATTTCAGTAACGACGAACGTAACAAAAATGAGCCATTTTTACAACAGGATGAACCTGTTACAGACCAGCATAGTACTTTGCTTCAACATTCAAGCAATACTTATATAAAAAGTAAAGAATATCAATACAAGAATCAAGAAAAACAAGTTAAATCTTACTATAATCCTCGTAATAAAAATTTTATTAACTATAATCAACAAGACAATCAAGGTCGAAGATCAACGATTAGTAAAAATACTCAAGTATCAAACCAAAGCAAAATTAATGCAGAACCGATGGACATTGGTCATTCTAACATAAATTCGGTTAGAGGGGTCAGACAACTTCCCTTTATAAAAATAAAAACCAAGCAAAAAACACTTTTGTTCGTTATTGATACTGGAGCAGAATTCAGTATCATTAACGAAAATTTATGCAATCCAAAATGGAAAAAAAGACGTTGATATTAGCGTTCAATCAATGGGCAACTTAATTAAAATAAAGAAATTGTGCAGAATTCCATCTTTCAAAGAGTTTGAATTGGAAAATTATTACTGTGAATTTCTTGAATATAATTGGGGGAAATATACTGAACGACCTAAACGCAGTTATTGACTACCCAAAGCGACAGATAAGGCTTAACGACGTCACATTGCAATTTTATATGCAGACACCTCAAAAAGAAATCGTATCAGAAACAAATGCGTGTAGTTTATTACTTACAGATCATCTAGATTTCAAAACAAGACTTTTGATAGATACTGTTGTAAAAAAATTCGAAGGTATTTTTTATAAAGAAAATCTATCATTTACTAATGAAATTAAACACAAAATATATACAAACAAGAAAAAACGTTAACTTCGGTTGAACCGAAGCTCTAATACCATTCACACGAAACTTTAAATAGTATTGTAATACATAAAAGTGGTGGTTTAAATAGGGGGTGGTACATGTGTATGAAGCGATGTAGTAGATGTGTAAGATGCCGCCATATCGAATTTCAAGTTGATATTAACGTTTTCATACAAATGCATAAAAGTGAACTGTGGGTTTATATGGGACTACCTCAAAAAATTTGCGGGACACGCCCCTTTGTATATGTATATGAAGCGGTTGTCCATTAAAATCCACAAAATCAAATTGCAAGCTAATATTGATCTAAATGAAGGATTTTTTCATAAAAAACACAAAATTACACGTTCGGTTTGTATGGGGGCTACCTCAACAAGTGGGCGGGCCACGCCCAATTGTCTATGTATGTTTAGCGGCTGTCTCTTAAAAGGCACCATATCGGATTTCAACCTAATATTGACTTTAATAAAAAAGTTTTCCTACAAAAAGTCAAAAGTGGACCATAGGTTTGTATGGGAGCTTCCCCAAATAGTGGGCGGGCCACGCCCGTTAGTCTATGTATGTTAAGCGGCTGACCATAAAAAGGCACTTCAACCTAATATAGACTTTAATAAAGACATTCTTCGAGTTTGTAGCTTTTGTTGCTCCTCTTGTTTTCAGCCATGGTGCTGGTGTTGCAGCAGTTGATGATACTGGGTCGAACTAAATCGAGTCATAAAGTATATATGTACTCAGCAAAATCTGCAATAAAAGCATAATGCGAATATTAGTTACATAAGCATACACTTAATAATTAAAATGTACTATGGGTATCCAGCGTTGGCTGCTCCTGTAGATCCGAAATGAGCCTAAAATGGAGTACACCTTCTTGTCCTGTCTGAAAAATATGCATATAACCGTTTAGAAATGAACGCACTGATACTAAAAAAATATTTAATTACTTGTATTTTCTTTGTGAGGTTTTCAATCTTCAATCGATCGTCAGTCCAATCGTCTACGAACCCGGACTCCTTCATGCTCGCAGCCATCTGCATATACATATATGTGGGAATTATTGCGAGCACCTGCAATCTGAAATCTGCAATTTTCTCTTCCCAGGTACAAATGTATTACAAGATTTTCTATCCCGGTAGACCAATTGATACGAAGTGGTTTTTTGGGGCAATATTATTATATTTTTTAACTTGCATGTTTCAGACATTCTTCGAGTTTGTAGACCAATATTTTTATTGTATTTGAATTATACATTTTGCCGCTTTTTGGTTGCCATTCATTATCGCTAACATTGTTTACGTTTTCGTTGTGAATGATAAAAATATTAGTGATTTAATTGAAAAGTATTGAGTGGAACCGTATGAAATATTAACATCCCACACACAGAGATGTTGGAATGGATGAGGAAATTTCGCCACGGCAAAACCTTATGCAACATCTTGTCGCAAGATATTAGATGTTGGCCAGTGTGAATATCCTATTAGGCAACGCAGCACTCAAACATGACAAAGTAGCAACATTTCGGCAAAAATAGTATATTCATCTATATTTTTATGGTGTTTTGAATTAAATATTTGTTCATTCGGTGACTCTTTACACACAAAGTGTATTAGTGCGCAATAAAATTTGAAAAAAAAGTACAATAATGCAAAGACAATTGCTTTTGCACGTCATGTGCAAATGGTGAATATACTGCATATTTTGATAAATACATAAACAAAAGTCAAGTGTGACCTATATAACGACGTGAAAAATGTTGCTGTATGTATTTATTTTTTTTTTTTTTTTTTTGTAAATAAATATTAAAATAATGTTTTTTATACTTTCTAAGTATATTTCATATTTTTAATAACATATCTTGGATCTTAACTTCGGAGAATAGATAGTAACGAAAAAAGCTATGTTTTATTGTTGTCTGTGTGTCGTAATATTAATAACCTTACGTTACTCGACATTTTCTTTAGTTTCAAGGTCAAGGTTGCTAAAGAATTCAAAGCAGGAATCATCAGAGAACTCAACGATGCCTTGCTCGGCCTCAGAAATATCCTGTGAGCTTTCAAAAGCGCAAGAAAGCAGGCTAAGAACCTCTGTGGGGAGGCAACGGCGTTTTTGTTTCCGAATGCGTCTGTTCAGATTTAAAGATGATATTATTGGATCTGAAAAATCCATGGTTCGATGAAACACGTCTGTCAAATGGATTTTTCTGCTACTTTTCCTGGCGTGATGCCAGCTGCATCTTCTGCAAAGTAGCCAACAGGTAGAAAACTGTTTTACATAATTTGCCTTGAATGAATCAACATTTTGTGAACCGTTGCTGTCATTGGCAGCCATGCAAATTAGAACTGTTCTTAGCTTAAAAATCAAGTCTTTGTCGATGCCACTTCTTCTTATTTGGCTTCTTTACAGATTGTCTTAAATGCTTCGCCTTGCCTGGGCTAAAAGCAAGTAGCTTTAGAATTGCTGCAAGGTCAGCCTGACCTCTTTTGCGAGCAGCCATGCTTGCTGCTTGGATCAGCAAACGCACATTTTCTCTCGAAAATTTTGAAAGGGCATATGCCTGCTTTCTCTGAAATATTTCGGCCTTTGACGCATAAGGCAGTGCGGGACGTATAACTGGGTTGGTGCGTCGACACTTAAAAGATAAATTGAAGCACGTGCTTTCTTTTAGCATATCCGCATGCTAAAAAAAATGTTAGAGAGATCTAAATTTTTTCCATCTCTCGAATAAATGTAAGCAAAAAACATGGCTCTTTTCAAGTAAATATTGACCAATGTTGTCGGACACATTTACATCGATATGCGATTTAAAATAACGTAGAACAGCATCCACTCCATCAGTTTTTCCTTTATCTTTCCGCCATGCTTCAAGCAGACCGGCATTGCTTAGATATAGGTTATATGCTAGAAAGTTAAATTTTGGGAGAAAAGGGAAACGAAGGGAACTAAACTTAATTGGCTGACAAGTGCTGAAATTCTTTTAAAACTCTTCCCAAAGATAACGTTTTGCTCAAAAAAAATTATTTTTGGGACGTCTCTTTATTGACACTTACTACAGACAAAACGAACAATACCAACAGCACAGATCTACCAACATAAAGTACAATCCACACTGATCACTATTCATCATAAATTGTATTAAAAAATTTCAATTTAAAAAAACTTGAGCCACTTGAACTTCACCAAAATATTTGCACAATTTATGAGCACGTGGTTTTCGATTGGTTTTAACTTAACCTATTCCTAATAGGTATATAACAAAAGTTAGTTAATTTAAATACTTTTAAAAAATGAGTTTATATCAGAAAAAGTGTCCATTTGACCTATAGTGTACTGGTTCAAATATTTTACCAAGTGTTCCATATATATTTGATTCCCGTTTCCATATTAGCGTACCTATCGACTGTGTGTTGATGATGAACGAATAAATTAGTCAGAACAAATAATCTTATGATTATGAAAATGAGTTATTGTTAATAGCTGCTGTGGCGAGACTTGTTGCGTTGAAGGTGCAGTAATGCTAACTGTTGTCAAAATTCCATACGTACCGACAATATAAACACGCAAACAAAAAAAATAACTGTTGACACAAAAGTTACTCCGATGTGTATATCAATTCAAAACGTATAAGCACCTTGTATATTTTATAAGGACTCTTTCCTTTACAGACGGTCATTTTTTATTAAAGGTGCAAACATACGAGTAAATCAGTTCATCTTTAGAAAGTTAAGTTAAATTAGTTCGTTTAAAAATATTAAAAACATTTTTTTTTCTATTAATTCCAGAATGATTTCGGTTTTAGATGGCCAAACAATCGGTTGCTATGTGTGCGGTTATGCCGACTATAAAGCGCAGTACAATATGCAACGCTGCATGAGCTCAATGACGACACTTATCACAAAAAGCCCAGCAAACTGGCGGAACGATGCTTCCGAAGTAGTACTTATAGGGTCGGACACTACGCAACCTTACGCACGTGATGTGTGGAGCAACAAAGTAAAGAAGAATTTTGACGAAATTGACAAAGCATCAGCGAGCTTCAGCATACTAAACCAACTTGTATAAAACAAATAACTCAAAGGCACCAGTATTTTTTTATAAAATATAAATGCTTCATGTAAAGTTATATTTCTTATGTTAAATTTGACTATCTAGAATATAAGACTGGCGAATTCGTTTTGGCCAGGCGATTTACAGTTTTAATGAAACACAAATTTCATTGACATTTCAAAAACATCGTGAATTAATTTATTGGAATCTTGTCAACTAATCACAAGCAGATCAATATATAGTAGGCTCGTTACCAAATCATCTTCATACCCAAAACAATTTATTTCAGCGTTTTCTATTTAGATGTTTAAATTTTCAAAGTGCATTTTAAGAACTAGTATGTGCTTTGCAGGATCAAGGTACACAAAAAAAAAAAACAAGAAATAACGTTTACTTCGGCTGGTATTGTAGAACTTAAACGTGGAGGGGGGCGGGGTATTTCAATAGGGGCTACCCCAAAGAGTGAACGTGGCGGGTAAATCTTGATGCTCTATTAAACTGCAATAAAGGGAATTGTATGTGCCAATTTCCAACTGGATAGCAATAACATTTTTCCCCAAAAATGAGCAACAACATACAGACATACATAGCTAGATCGACTGGTCTCGTCGATCGGATCAATAATATATATACTTTATGGACTCTACGATGCCTCCTTTAATGCGTTACAATATACGTGACAAACTGAACTGAAACATTTCACACTATGTATGAATGGTATAAAAACGCTAAGCTCACCATTTGCACGAAATTGTAAAACGTTTAGCATTTATATAGCCAAAATTGACCAGGACACGAACATCAACTTGAACTTGTGTCCATAAGAAATCACCATAAAAAATTTCAAATTTAAATTTCCCAAAATAAAAAAGTATTTCATACTACAAGTGCGTTTGTCTTAAAGGTGGGCGGGACGCGTCCATTAACATTCATATAAAAACCCATATCAAATTTCAAATTAAAACATTTTTTCATACTAAAACCCCAAAAGTGAGCTATGGCTTTATACACGTCCAATACTATAATTTGTGTGTTTAAAATAATTCGTAGAGCCTTCCTTCAAAGATTGAGGCTTTATTTTGCAAAAATGGATATTATTCAAAGTATTTTCCATCGCTTGCAACTACTTTTTCTCCACCTCTCTGGCAGTATTTGGTTCCGCGTCGGAAGAACGAAGCAATCCAATTTTTGGTTTCCTCGTAATTACGATTGAGTGCTACTCAGCGAGGCCAAAATAATTCGATCGAAAAGTGCAATGTCTGGTGAATACAGTAGGTGGGCCTTTACATTTGAGCATTTCCAACCTGAATTTAAATGGTTTTTGAAGCATTGGTCGGAGAACTGTCGCGCTCTTCATCGTACATCTTCTCGATCCCATCAATTGTTATTGGTAAGGTTCCCCCGAGTTGGTTTCATTGGATTTAATTACCTTATAGTGGACTTCACCTAGCCACCAAATACAGAGCATCAGTTTGGATCCATGGATATTTGGCTTCACTATTAATGTTGATTGTTGGTCGGGCCTAAGCCAGTTTCATTTTCGAACTTTCTCAGCTGCCCAGGTCATCCTTAGTATTCCAAAACAAAATTATTACCATACCATATATTTTATAGGGGCGGGGCGGTAGTGAGGGTTTGACTCTACTACTCTTGTGGGGAACTCTATTATTATTAGAGCTTCGGTTCTACACAAAGTTAACTTTTTTTCTTTTTGTTATTTAAAGGCAATAACTATATAATTTATTTATTTATGTTATACAATACCATATAATTTTTACATTTATTAAATAGTAATAATATTAAATACTAATAATATAATATAATAAAATTAAATTATTGGAGAAGAGATATCAGTTCTCCAGTCACTCTTAATTCTGCTTAAGATTCTGATAAGATATAATTTTATTTTAAATGCACAACAAATATTCTTTGCGTCTTGCGTATGTAAATTGTATTTTTTTTTTTAACTCTGGGGGATTCTATTTAGTTATTCTGGGATGGAACAACAAATTATCTGGATGCATTCAGCGCCGTTCTGCCATGATTGGAGGACACTTCTCTTCTTATCACGATCTCTCCTTCTCTCTATCACTGGACTAGCAGTGATGATGTTGAGACGCCAACGTGCGATGGACACTAAAGTTACAACAATCGATTAATTCTAATCAATATTCTCACATGGAATCATATAAAATTTGTTGACTTTTTTTTACTTTTTATTTGTTGTTCTTGCTGTTCTCTACGACATTTTTGTTGTAATATTATATAACTTTATTGTTTGCTTAAGAATTAAGATGCACTATTCTCCGCTTATATGTTATGCATAAAGTTCTTGCGATCGACCAACGTGGACGTCGTCATCCAGTTGGTATTTAGCACCAATGCCAAATTTGGTGTTGCTGGTGCCAGAGCCCCAGGACAACTTTACGCCAGCATCGAGTTTGTCCAATGTACGCTGGAAGATTGAACCGCTGAATTCCTGATCATCGTTGCTGTAATTGAATTTGAAAAAAGTGGTGCTGTTGTAGTAAAGATACTATTTCTTTTTATAACTTAAGAAACTTACACAACTGTGTGCAGTACAAAATGCTTTGCAGCACAGCCCAGAGCAAAGATGTTGGTGGTCAACTTAGACTGTTGGATATCGAAGCAGCCGAAGCATTAACCAAAGGCCCCTTCAAATCAATGTTGACATCGGATTCGACCTTAACGTTCTCATAACCGTATGCAACCTTAAATTTTCCTGATTCTAGGCGCAAAGTTACCCTCAAGTGAAAGTTTTAAACCCTCGACCAGTTGAACCTGTACAGAGACTTCGGTAAAAAGCGTGTTTCTGTATTCCACGTTTCTGTCAAAGTTAGACCGTAGTCTTTGACCTTATACTTGGTTTCCAGTGATCCAAACACTTTGCCGGACTCCTGATTCGAGTGGACAGCTGTGTGTAATTCAATACCTGATGGAGTCTTGGTCTTGGTCCAGCTTCCAGAGACCAAAATGGTAGCCTTTGCTAAAGACGTAACGTGATTGTAATTGTACGATGGTGGAGCCATCTGCAACAACAACAAAAATTTGTGAGCAACGACAAAAAAATTGTTGATTGCTATTTCATCGCGCACTAATTACAAAAACATATGTGCAATCCATTCTCAGCGAATAAGTACATTCAAATAGTAGAAATGCGCTGTGATTGCCAATTGCATGACATTCTGCAGTTATTTTTTGAATATCAATTATGCAGAAAAATGCAGTTTTTGCGAGATGCTCATAATAAAAAAAGCTAAATCCTTTTTATACAACTTCCTTTAACCTTTCGCTACTTGTAACAACCGCAGTTTCATCTACTATTAAAAAAATAATAAAATAAATGTGGGGTTACTTACATTCAGTTATTTGAGATTTTCTAAAAACGCTCATAATAACTTTTCCATTTGAGAGTCTTAATTTGTAGCTCTATATCATGTTTATCTAAATCAATTGTCTCTACTCGCCCGCAGTTTCGCTATTATACAAAATTTTCACAAAAACCATTTTGTCTAATCAGCTCCCTAATTATTTAAGATTTAAATATCAAACAACCGTCTATATTGCTTAAATAAATTATTTAAATATATTTCTCACAGCGCCACCCTGTGCCAATCGTATGTACTAATAAATCGCCCTATTGCTAGAATGCGTTGCTAACTTCACGCAGGTGAATTCCCTCCAAAAACACTTTTTAATAATAATAATTTTGTATTTACCCTGGCATTGTAAACTTATGGCTAATTGAACATTAAAGTAATACAGAGTTTAGATTATTTGCTTAAATCAATTGAAGATTGAATTGATACTAATATATAAAGTTAGTTTGGAATATGTACAAATATTTAAGGAAAATGAGCAAAACCTTAAAAAAAGATTAAAAAAACCTGAAAAAAGTTAAAGTCTAATACCATTCACACGAAACTTTAAATAGTATTGTAATACATAAAAGTGGTGGTTTAAATAGGGGGTGGTACACGCTCACTAGTAGATGTGTATGAAGCCATATCGAATTTCAAGTTGATATTGACCTTTTCTATACAAATGCATGAAAGTGAACTGTGGGTTTATATGGGACTACCACAAAAAGTGGGCGGGACACGCCCCTTTGTATATGTATATGAAGCGGTTGTCCATTAAAATCCACAAAATCAAATTGCAAGCTAATATTTATCTAAATGAAGGATTTTTTCATAAAAAACACAAAATTACACGGTGGGTTTGTATGGGGGCTACCTCAAAAAGTGGGCGGGCCACGCCAAATTGTCTATGTATATTTAGCGGCTGTCTCTTAAAAGACACCATATCGCATTTCAACCTAATATTGACTTTAATAAAAAAGTTTTTCTTCAACTGGATAGCATAAAAATTGGTCCCCAAAAGATGCGCAACAACATAAAGACGGACAGACAGACAGAAGGACATGGCTAGATCGATTCGTCTCGTCGAGCTGATCAATAATATATATACTTTATGGGGTCTACGATGGCTCCTTTAATGCGTTACAAACTTTCAGACAAACTGATAATACCATTTCACACTATGTGTGAATGGTATAAAAAATTAAAACAAGAGCTAGAGTCGACGTTCTCGACTATATTTCACTTCTGTTTCATGTAATCTGACAGTTTACAAGTGAAAAGCAAGATTTAAATCATTTTGAAGCCTTTATTTTTGGCAATTTGTAATTGCTTTCAATGACATGATCTGATCCGTAATAATAGGAAAATATTTTCAAAAATAGTATTTTTATTTCAAACCGGATACCCAATCCGGTAAATAAACGGTAAAGTATTCGAATCTTTATATTCATTTTATCGATAGTCTTTCCAATATGTAAATTAAAAGTTAGCTTGTTGTCAAAAAAGATGCTAAGGTATCTAACAAAGTTTTTCTACTGAATAGTTTCCTTATTTATTTCTAAGTTTAGGGCTGGCAAAAAGCAGGCCTTCCGTTTCTTCATGAAAAAATATGGAGCTTGTTTTTGCTGTAATTTATTTTTGATTGCCAATTGCTGAAATAGTTCGCTACAATATTTAAAGCAACTTGCAGGTTGCTTTTAAACTTGTCGAATATAGTGACTGAACAATAAGCTGCAGTGTCATCAGCATATATTGAAATAACACAGTTTTCAACCATCGATCAGAGAGAAAACTTTGAATAAGTCTGACTAGATACGTAGTAGTACGAGTACATATAATTTTATGGATAAGGCCTCTGTGGAATACTGTATCAAAAGCGGTTTGTATATCTAACGTCACGATTCGTACTGACTTTTTAGATTGTAAATAGATTTGTTTAGAGAATTCTTTCAATTTAATCAATGGGTAAGTACATCTAATTTGAGACATGAAACAAAATTGCGTGATTGGCTGCATATTATTATCTCCTAAATGTACGTTTAGTCTAGTTGTAAGTATTCGTACCAATATTTTTGAAAATTCACATAGCAAACTAATAGAACGGTAGTTTTTTAGATCATCAGGTGGTTATACCAGGTTTTAGAATAGCCACAAGTTTTAAAGATTTCCATTCGTGTGGCAAGTAAAGATTTATGAAGTAGTAAGACTCGGTACTTCAGAGTGAACGTCACTATCCACCGCACTGAGTGAGTGATTCACTGTTGTTTCAATGTTTGCATCAGTAAATGATGTAAGATGATGTTTCGGATAAAAAAATTCACTTGTTAGCTTTTTTCTCCCTACTAGTATATATTGTGTTTCGACTTAATAACAAAAGCTTGGGACAAACTGCTTGGTGTGTTGAATTATTTTAAATCTAATTTTACGATTTAGATAATTTACCCTGGCCTTTTAGATTGGTAGAATGATTCTAATCCACTTCCGTTATATATTATTTATTAATTTATTAAATTCAATAATCAAATTTTGCAACTTGTTAACACATTGCTTCACTGGCTTTCTAGTAGCAGCGAGTTCAATTACTTCAATAATTTTCGACCTTGTATAATTGGACTTCGTATTATTATTATTTATAATGGGGACATATGAAACTTCGACCTAAAAGGTCTATTGTTAGTCCTACTGAGTTAGATGACCTGCCCTAAGCCTATATGTTGAATGAATCTTAGAACTTTCCTAGGATCCAGACTTCTCAGTTGCTCCTTTCTGATAAAGTGATTACCTAGCAACCGCTGTCTGTTTCTAGCTACAGCTTCACATTCATCAAGAACGTGAACAGGGGTCTCCTCTTCATTCGGGTGAGTTATGTATCCCCAAAACACATGAATGTTTCTTTAGTCTACAGTGGCTTGATAGTAGTCCTGTTAGCATTCTTAATTGGTTCCTACCTAGTTGGAGCATAGTTTTCGATCTGCTCGGGTTGTATCCCCCTATGAGTAACTTTGCTTGTCTTAGTCCTTGACTTGTAGCCCAGTGATGTTCATTACCCGGAATATTGTTATGACCAGGCACCTACAGCAGAGATACTCTGTTGTGTTCGCCTAGTTTTTCCAATAGACCACTTGCTTCGAGCACCAGCATTGTCTTAACTACGTTGAAGTTAAGTGCTTTCAACGCTGCCTGAGTTGTGATAATTTCTATCTAGTTTGAATTGTGCACATCTAATTAGTGCGCACATCTCTGCTTGGAAGATACTGGTGTGTTTTCCCAGCGACTCCCAGTAGTGAGTCCAAGAGCCTACTACTCCTAGGCCTGTACCCTCTTCTGTCAAGGATCCATCCGTATACCACTTGATGGTGTGTGGTTTTAATACGTATGCATTCTCAGACGTCCACGATTTTTTGTCGGACCATTTAATGATAAAATTCCGATCAAATATGTTCCTCTGTGTCATTTCGTCTCTAGGCATGGACATTAATGTTGCACCCTTCGTCCATGTATGGTGGCGTTTCTGACAGATCTCCGAGGTAACCTTATTCTCCCCGTCTGATATTCTTAGAAGTGTTTCTTGTATTCTGTGTTCAATTTCTAGATGGAGTGGTGACAAATCCAAAATAGCTTCCAACGCTACTGTTGGGCACGTGCGCATTGCCCCTGTGATGCAGACACACGCAAGTCTTTGTAGGGAGTTGAGCGCCCTTGTGGCTGTCACCTGCCTTGCTCTTTCTCCCCACACGACTATGCCATATAGTAGCATTGGCTTCACTACCATGTTGTAGAGCCAGAGCATGTTCTTCGGGTTACACCCCCAAGATTTTCCGGACAGTTTTCTGCACATAAGTATTGCCTTTTGTAGCATATTGCTTTTGACATAGTCTATGTCGTATATTAGAGCTGTTGGTAGTGATTGCACGCAACGGAGCACACACCTTGCATTCCGGCTCCTATCTCGTCGGCAAGTGGGAGTGGGTTTAGAAAATAACATTGCGAATCCTTGCTCTATTGCTGCTAGCAAATTACTTTAAAATGTGTGTGCTGGGGGTATAACAAAACAAAAGGGGAAAAGATCAAACGGGATCGAAGTTGAGGCAGACAAAATAAAGTGGGTTGTGCCTAGATCTTGTAGCACAAGTACGCCCTCCCTGCCATGAGCACTATATCCTGAAGAAATGAATGTGTTAAAGTGGTCCCTACAATGAATGTACGACTACTACTTACAACAACATGGTTTAGAACTGCCTGATATCAGCATAGAAAAGATATTAGCACATATTAAGAAAAGTAAGCAAATATATTAAAATTTTAGATAACATTTCATATAAATTTAATTAAATTCATTGATTCTTAACGGCTATAATTTAGCAATATGAAATTCTAATATTTTAAATTCTGAATCCTAAAATCTATAATAATAATGTCCTTCAATATACATATTATTCAAATTTAAACATATTAATACATCCTATTATTTTCAAGCTAAAACTGTGAGGGTGCAAGAATAAATAAAATATATAGTATATAAATATAAATGTAAATGTAAATATATAATTTGTAAGTATAAATATAATAAGTATGCAAAAATAATAGGTAAACATTAAATAATGGTTTTAGTTTTAGTGTGCAAAGAAATAAAAATTTAGTAGCTTTAATTAAATTAATTTTGAGAGGTGTACATGTAATTATGGCGGTATGGTAGAATCAACTTTATATTAATTATATCATTATATCATTTCTTACTTTTAATTTATTTAATTTATTTAATTGAATTTATGGTTTAATAAAAAAAATACATTGCAACCAAGTTCAATAATTGATCATATATAAATTAATTATTTGACAATGCATATACAATTATTTCGAGATGTGTATATGCTGCATGTTTAGAATCAATGATAGAACTTTATGCATAGCGAGAGAACGAGAATAATAAAACTCTAGATGATAAAGCAATTGTTTTCTTATGCACACTCGTGAAATAGACATACTCAAACACAGAGAATAACTCATTCATTTAATTACAGTTCCATCGCCGAAAGATATCTTCCGTCGTAGTTGAACCTGTTGAAATTTTATTTTAAAGAGAAATTGAGCCTAATTATTTGCAACATGTTTGATCGAACATATGCGTATCACTTGATCTCACCCTGATTTGGCTTTACTTTGCATGTAAAAAATTACTCTTGATTTTTATTAATTTTGTTGTTAATTGCCAAATCGAACTTTACACATTTTATAAGATGTTGTTGTTGGTTTTATGTAAAAATAAGTCTTATTTTTGCATAGAATTATTGAGACTATTTTTCTTTATGCCTGATGGTATTTTGCATACACTACTTTATATGTTCTTGCACACTTCACTAATTAAAACTTCATTATTATTCTTTCAAAATTGTAAAAAAAAAAATGTAATAGTAGAATATTATTGCAATATAAGATTTTGTAAGAATAAAAAAAAATAACTACAACGCATATAATTAATTTTGACGCACTATAATAATGGAAATTCAGAGCCATACTTCTCACAATTGACATGAAAAATTCTCTTTATCACTTTGGGTAAAATAAAATCACTTGCACACATAGTCTTCGTACAAATTGGAAATGCATTAAGTAGGGTATTCATATGAAATGATAGCGTTTAAGCGAGGTTTGCACAGAAGGTGAGCTACGACAGCTTATGCATTGCCAGAACGACGAGCTGTGTATAGTAGGGTACCGCTCCATTTCGAAATAATTTATGCGCGTCTGTGATGAGGCGGTTATGACTGCATGCTAGGTAATCGAGTATGCTGACTCTTTCAGCTGGTGTAGGGCATGCAGCCGAGACAATGCAACAAATATCTATGTTGTGGGCGATATTTAAAAATATATTTACTCCATACTAGGTGCCGTTTTCCTTTTGGAAAAGGCACCTGAGACGAATAATATTAAATTTTCCTGACAAATAATAATGTCGGCGAGCGTCTCAATGGTTAAGCAAGCGATTAATTCAATAAAAAGCGGATTGCTTCCGATTAAATATATAGCAGGTGTAGACAAATATCTCGATCATCCAAATGCATTCTATGCACTTTCTTATGCACTTTATAATAATTTAAATATAATAAAGCACTGGTTAATTATTATTAACATTAGTTTTGCCAACTTTAGGCACACAAGGAATTGATAAGAAATGAGCACAATTTGAGAGATGTTATCACGAACGCAGCCAGAATCGAAAAGAATGTCTGTATGGCTCGTCGTGCTCTCGTAACTTCCGTTTGTCACTCAATCGGAAAAACTTTCTCTTTGATCGATATGTGACGATTGGAAATCAATGAGAGTAGATAGGGTATACTGTCAAAATAGCGTTAAGCTACTCTCCAATAGATGGCGAGTTTTAGTGCTGCCTACTAATTTGAATTAATTAGCGGCTGCATATTTAAATTAAATGTAAGTTATTATATACTTATTTGTATTGTAAGTATTGACAGGATAAATTAAAAAAATAAAAAAAATGTTTCTTATTGAGCGGAAAGCGCCACTACACTTTGTGCCTTTCCTTATGATCTCTTATATGTGCGCTTTCCATAGAAGCTTACTGTCTAGCGTTACGCCCAGATATTTAACCTTATTGCTCTACTGGTACCCCTCCGAGCTTGATATCTTTTAGTCTTAGAGATACTCTGTTGTGAATGGTACAATGTTCGTTTTGGCAGGGATAATGTTAAGTCCTACCATAACGCACCAATCTTGTGTGATTTTGAGTCCTCTGTTGATTATTTCACAGAGTGTCTCTTCAAACTTCCCACTTTCTATTACGACGATATCATCTGCATACCCTTGGCATCTTATCCCATTTTCGGTTAGTCTGCATAGAAGGCTGTTTTCCCCACCTTAGGGATAAAGACAACCCTGGCCCTTCTCCAAGGGGTTGGGATATGACCCAGTGCCAGGCTACTGATCTAAAGTTTTGGGAGTAATTCTGTTACACGGTTCTGTAGTAGTGCTGGAAGTATTCCATCTACTCCCGGTGATTTGAAGGCTTTAAAGGTAGCCCACCTTAGTTTTTCCTCAGTTATCACAGACTTGGCAAATAGTATATTTTCCTCCTATTAGTTCTTACATGCGACTCCTCTTGTAAGAGTATACCACATGAACCACCTGGGAAATGGGTATCCAGGATTAGCTGAATTCTTTGTTCTTCAATTTCCGTATAGGAGTTATCCGGTCGACGGAGTGAGATATTCGCGTCAGTTTGTGTGTTAGTCATTGCCCGAAATATTCGGGCTGCAGACGCAGTATTGACCATCCCTTCGCAGAAAGCTCTATAGTTTCTGCGCTTGGTTTTCCTTATTTCTTTATTATAGCTTGTGAGCTCTATGGCATACACCTCCCATACGTTCGTCCTTCTGGCTACATTATACAGCCTTCTAACATTTGCCCTAAGTCTTTGTAGGCGATCGTTCCACCATGGGGCGTCACGTTCACGCCTATCTTGGGCCATTGGGCATGCGCTCTCAAATGAGTGAATGATTCCTACATTCAAGTCGTTTACTGCCGGTTCTAGCTCCAGGGAGTATCTAGGGACTCTGCCTGATTGCCTACCTATGGCATCCGCTAATTGTGCATACTTCCCCCATTCAGTTTTCCTGTGGGTTCTTTTCATTTCTCGGGTCGCTCCGACTGCTATAATCTCTAATCTAATTATTTTATGGTCAGACATTGGTGGCTCCTGTGACACATGCCAGTTCCTTATATCATTTTCCATGGACATGCTACAGAGTGTTATATCTAATACCTCCTGCCTATTCTTCGTAACAAAAGTTGGTGTGCATCCTTTGTTAGTAATGGTTAGACTATTGCCTACAACGAATTTTATTGTTGGTGTCCGTGCTTCCCCAAGCCTCATTGTGTGCATTTGCGTCGCAGCCTACCAGGATAGGTATTCCACGTCTGTTGCAGAATTGCACGAGGCGTTCTATTTCCTCCGGAGGTGATGTGTTCTCTCCTGCGCAGTATGAAGCAATTACAGCTTGCTTCCATCTGCCCTTATATTTCAACTCAGTGAGCAGTGGTACGCAGTCCCGAGTTAAAACAGAGACATCGTATCAATCGTATCGATTGTAATTGGTATTAGTATTAGTTAGTGCAACATGAAATGCATTTTTCATTTTTCTTGAACAACTTTCAATTAGCTTTCGCGAATTTCAGGTAAGTATTATTTGCAAGTCAAATTTTCGAGTTGAGCTGGCTGACAATTGGAAGTTGATCAGATGAGAGGTCTTTTGATACAAATATTGAGAAGAGTTTTTAGAAAACAAGTCCAAGGTAGACGGTTTAGCTTTGTAATTTGCTTGTAAATTTGATGGGTCTCTCGGTTCTAAGATTTAAAATCTATCCTGACATGACAGTTCGTTCAAAATGTTACCCCAACAATTTGCTAGAACGCAGTTCCATTTCAACGAAGCGATATAGCTTAAGTAGGTCAGATTTAAAAATATTTTTTTGTACATGAAATGAAATGAAATTCATTTTTCATTTTTCTTGAACAACTTTCAATTAGCTTTCGCGAATTTCAGGTAAGTATTATTTGCAAGTCAAATTTTCGAGTTGAGCTGGCTGACAATTGGAAGTTGATCAGATGAGAGGTCTTTTGATACAAATATTTAGAAGAGTTTTTAGAAAACAAGTCCAAGCTTGGTAATTTGCTTGTATATTCTATGGGTCTCTCGGGTGTTAGATTTAAAATCTATCCTGATATGACAGTTCATTCAAAATGTTACCCCAACAATTTGCTAGAACGCAGTTCCATTTCATCGAAGCGATATAGCTTAAGTAGGTCAGATTTAAACATTTTTTTTGTAATGTGTGTTATATAACAAAGAACAAGAATCATTTCGACAGCTTTCTGAAGCCCCAGGGAGAAACTCTTAAAATATTTGTCGGTATCACTATATATTTGTATGTTTTCTATTAAATGAGTTATAATATTAGAAAATTTAGGTAAAACAAAACGGTCATTTAGGCTAAGCCACGTTTCACTAACTAATTCACTATGCTATTTTCGTTTAAAAAGTCGGGCAGTTCTTGTCGTTACGAACAGCGCGAAGATTTCATTCAAAAATATTTAATATACAAATTATCTAATTGGCTGCAGACATATTACACGGGTCTACAGCTTTTTGCGCACGGGTTACACATACCTTATTTGTATTGCTTTTATACCTACAAATAAGAATAAGAACAAAAAATAGGTCTGAATTTGCTTTTATGTGTAAAAAATGGAAAAATTCAATCATGCTTTCTTTGAGATGTACGGAATGTGCCAATGGAATAGATTCGTTCCCATTGTGTAGTAGAACAGCTTTTAGACTTTTTGTTGAGCTGTCAATAAAAAGGCGCCATTCAGTTGTATGGCATGGAATACCAATTTCTTCCAATAAACCTTTCACGTTCTTACTGAAGAAACAAGAAAATTCTTCATGACGTTTTTCTTTGATGGGATATTCGAACATCAGATTCACAATGCAAAAATAACAGTCTGTGTGATGATGACTGGGTTCCCTTCAAATTTTCGGCACTGTAGCATGTAACGTATATAGATGTACAAAGTATGGGTCGAGATGAAGTTTGATTTGTACTAAAACGGCATGATTTAAATTTCCGGCTCTAGCTCGTCAGCTTATGGGGTGGTTTCTTGTTCTCTTGTGCCATGATCATTCATTTTGCCAGAAATAAGCTACTTGAATGATCCCTTAAATATCGCCATCAGCTTGGAATAAAAAAAATAAATTTAAGCACACATATTAATTATTAATTATTATAAAAAAAAATATATATTGTAGTATAATTTATTATTAAATAGGCATAAATTGGCCATAAGTGATAAATTAGTACATTAGTCATAATTTAGTCTTAAGTTAGTACGGAAAAGTATATAATAAAGAAATGGAGACACTGGCGGGAAAAGGAGCCAGTTGCCGCGTAACTGTGATCGAGAGAGAACGTATAAATAAATAAATGGAATGAAGAGTACTAAAGCTTCAGGTGTAACAAATAAAAAACCCACCAAAAGTGAAATTAGAGCGATATTAAACAAAGCGCAAGTTAATTACAGCGAAACGGCTACTATTTCGCAAATACGTGTATTACTAGAGACAGTTGAAGTTGAAAACGAAATTAAGAACGAGCGTCTCAACGATAAAATGGCGAGCAAGTGAAAGAATGTCAATGAACGTACTCTCAGAAAGCCAACTAGAGTTGCAAGTTATGCTTTTGGCCGAATTAAACAGGGATGACCAGATTACCAGCGGATTTGGCGGATCAGAGCAACTAGAAAAAAATTTCGCGGCGGCTAAGCACATGCAGCAAGCGGCGCAGTCGCAAGGCTTGGCAGCTGAAGCAGCAGCTACGGTGGCGTCGCAGAAGGTGATCGCGCAGCAGCCAGCTTTCGACAAGCGGCGTTGCAGCAAGCCGCAGGTTTGGACAGGAATGAAGCTACATCGACACAGTTGGATGAAATGGAAGAATATTTGCAACAGCAACTTCGTATATTGAGGCTACAGCAGGAAATCAGAAAGTTAGAGACCGAATCTACAGCAGCAAGTCATGTCAGGATGCAGCTAACCGATATCGAAAATGCAATGAAAATTTTCTTAGGCGATGAGGAGTTGAGCATCGACAAGTGGATTGCAGACTTTGAGATATCAACGGCAACTTTTCATTGTGACGAAAACACTAAATTTTTGTTGGCGCGTAAATTGTTGATGGAAGTGCACAAACTTTGTTACGTTTGAACGAAGCACACACTTGGAAAGAACTGAAAGATGATTTGATATCCGAATTTGACCGTCCAGTTGGTTTGAAAGTTATATTGAAAAAATTGGAGTCGCGCAAAAGGGAAAAAAATAAGGAAAAGCTGATTCATTATGTGCTAAACAGAAAAAGAGCTTGTCGAATACATAATTGATAGAATCGGGGATGACCCGATGGTGTCATTAAGTTTTAAAGCTGTGTCAACTATACAGTAACTTAAAGGAAACTTACCATGGTACGAAAAGCTTATCGAAAGGACTGGGGAACTGCAAAAGATAAAAAAAGAGACTGGTACCATCGCAGTACGGTGCTACAACTGCTCAAGTTTGGGACATTTTGCAAAAGAGTGTCCGAGGCCAGAACGTCCAAGAAACTCGTGTTTCAAGTGCGTTAAGATGGGTCATCGTTACAAGGAGTGCCCAATGAAGACAAAACGCCCGGATTGGAAGGTGGTAGATTTTACTGAAAGGGTGAGTGTTGCTTTCAAAATTGTTAATGAAGTTCCACAGCTGAAAAAAGGAACTTTTTGATACTGGTAGCCCATGTAGTCTAATAAGGAGATCATGTTTACCAAGAAACGTAAAATTAAGTGAATACAAAAGACGACTGAAGGGAATTGGAGACACAAGTATAAATGTTTTGGGAAGCATTGCAGCAAAAATAAAAATGGACGATAAGGAGAAAGATATTAATTTAAAAGTATTAAGCGATAATTTTTTACCTTGCCAATTGTTACTGGGCAGGGACTTTTTATATTGTTTTAAAATAAAATTAGGTATGGAGTTAAAAATTAATAAATTTGATAAAAAACAAGTTCGATGTGTGGAAGACTTTAGTGAAATAAAAAGAGGATCCCTGTACGAAGAAGAAAGAAAACAGGCGTCAGAAGTAAAATGAGAAGTTGAAGAAAATAATGAAGAAAAAGAAGAAAATATTAAGTTGAAGGTATAAGATGAAAAAGAAGAATACTATAATCAAATAGAAAAAGAACTGAAGTCGGGAATAATAACGGAATCAAAACAGTATAATGAAAAATGGAATGCTTTATTAATTTATTAATTAATAATATTGAAATAGAGAGAGAAAATATTGATGTAGACCCCAAATTGTCTAAAGAGCTAGAAAAGGAATTCAGGGAGTTAGTGGAGGTTGCGCATGGAGAACAAATAATTGAAGATATAGAGTATGAAGCAACAATTGGACTTAGGGCAGATACGCCTTTTTATTGTTCTCCTCGTAGACTGTCAATAGCAGAGAAAAATGAAGTTCAGCGTAGAATAGGGGAATTGCTGGATAACGGCATAATTCGACATAGTGAATCCCCTTATGCGTCGCCCATTGTCCTTACAAAGAAAAAGTCAGGAGAAACTAGGATGTTTATAGATTACAGAGGATTAAACAAAATGATTGTAAAGGATAACTATCCTCTACCATTATTAGAAGATTGTCTTGAATATTTGGAAAGTATTTTCAGTCATGGATCTGAAATCGGGTTTCCACCAGATTAAAATTTCAGAAGATTCTATTAAATATACAGCGTTTGTAGTACCAAGTCGACAATACGAATTTACTAGAATGCCTTTTGGACTGAAGAATGGCCCTGCAGTTTTCCAAAGATTTATTACCAAGGTGTTAAGGAATCTCATAGATAACAATGATATAGTAGTATACATGGATGATATCGTGATAGCAACCACAACTATGGAAGAAAACCTTGAAGTCGTTAAAAAAGTAGTAAAGCAAATTAAGAAGTATGGGCTTCAAATTAAGCACAACATATGTAAGTTCGGATATAGTGAAATTGAATATTTGGGTTACCTAATATGTGCGGAAGGAATCAAACCCTCAGATGAGCACACGAAAGGCAATAAAGAATTATTTAATGCCGAGGTCACAAAGAGAAATGCAAGCTTTTGTTGGCCTATGTTCATATTTGAGAAAATTTGTGAAATCATTTTGAATAATAGCGCGATCATTATATGAACTTCTTAAGAAAAACGTAAAATTTAAAATGACTAGAGAGTGCATTGAAGCTTTTGAGATATTAAAGAATTTACTAATAGGGCTAGACCCTATACTTTGTATATACAAAAATACCAGAGAAACCGAGCTTCATTGCGATGCCAGTGCAATAGGTTTTGGAGCTATTTTGATGCAAAAACAAGGTGACGGGCATTTCCATAAACGTTTTAGAGTTTACTTAGAAGGTATTACGTTTAAAATCATAATGGACTGCAACTCTTTAGCAATGACACTTAGGAAAAAGACTGTTAATAGTAGAATTGCAATGTGGGCATTAGAATTGGAAAACTACGACTACACTATAGTACATAGAGCAGGAATAAAAATGGCTCATTGTGGATGCATTGAGTAGAAATGAATTAAGTATCAACTTAAATGACACAATGGGAGTGGTGGAAACTGAAGATATTGACTTCCAATTGCAAATCATACAAGCAAGAGACCCGAACATAGTTTAAAGTGAACGAGTTTAATGAAGGAGACTTTGTAGTAATAAAGAATATAGATACTACGATAGGGGTAAATAAGAAGCTCGTATCTAAATTTAAGGGACCTAATGTAATTCATAAAAACCTTCCAAATGATCGATATGTTATAAAAGACATTGAGAATGGGCAAATAACGCAAATTCCGTACAATGGAGTAA